>VYZX01027730.1:0-13358 GCA_013401335.1 Brachypteracias leptosomus | reverse complement strand
TGTTCCACATCCCAGACAGATGACAACCAGTAAGTTAATAAATTGTCACACACCTTCTGATGCTCACTCCTGCAGGCTGGTGCAGCTTCCACAAAAAGAGAGGGCAGAGTGCCCACTTTCCAAGGTAGTCTGCATCCTCCTGGTTCAGTCACTCTTCGGGTTTAGGAGGAAATTCACCCACTTGCAGGACAGACAACCTCCTCAAGTAGGCTTTTATATCCAAACCAGATTGCTGTTCCTTCCATAATCTACAAAGAGAGGTTCTAGGCTGTGGATTCCAAGGGAGAAAAGAGATGCCTAAACCTAAGAGAAGGGAAGAATTAGATGCAAAAAAATAACAGTAATAGGCTATTAACTGGTCATATTTAGGTCCCTGTTTTGAAACCTAAATGTTTGGATTTCATCTTAGTTACCAAACCCTCCCAAGTACTCCCCATGGTGTACATAGTTTTGAAGGTAGGATTTGAAGCCTAGGATTAGTTGTCAAAATGTCTGTCTAACTCAATAAAGAACTTCTTACAGGTTAATAGTTACCACTTATTTTCTTGGAAGGCACCTAACATGCAGTCCTAGATATTCTTGAAGAATTCTTATCCTCTTTCTGTGTTTACAGATATTTTTGTTTCCTTGTTTATGCACTTTAAAATAAAGTTTAAGAATTAAATCTTAGGTACAGGGATGCTGGCTGTAGGCAGTTGTTAAGTCTCCCTAAAACCATCCAGAACTCAAAACCTTGAAATTTCTAGGGCAAAACAGTACATTAAAATTACTCCAAACAAATTACTATGGTAAAGAAGGAGAAATGTTGAAATCTTTAATATAATATGAAATTAGCATATAATTTTCTCTAGCTCCATATTATGACAGCTTTTTACAGTCTGAGCTTTNAACTAAATAGTTCTCTAACTCTTTCCTGCCTTTCTGCATGCTCAACTGCCTGATCCCAGACCCTCCTTCTCCACTGTCAGTATGCAATTGCTGCTTCATTTTGGAAGAAAGACAACCAGCAAGTACATATATCAGTTTGATAATATATTATTACTAACCCATATAACTTAACAAACATACAAAAACTCTTGAACACATTAGACATTTACTAATGACAGGTAAATGGTTATAAGCACCTATTTTATAAACCACAATTATAATATGCTCTATTATAAATTATCTGCTGGTACTATAACTGGGTGTGCTTTTTCAACCATATTCCCATTCTGTTGTTATTTTCAGAAAGGGCACATACTGTACAGGTTCCACTTGGTAATCAACAACCCCCTGCAATTGCATCCTGTGAGATGAGATCAACACTCACAGGAATGGAGCTTCATAACTTCCACTGATGATTTATGATCCAAGCTGGTTGACTGGAGACATTGGTCCCAACCGAAAGGCAACAAGTGGCAGCAACTCAAGCCTGTCAGTTATGACTGTTGTCAGTAAAGCACATTGCAGTATTTGGAAAATAAAGACACGACGACTTGCCTGAGACGTTAGTGCCTATTGTGCAGTGATAGTTGGAAGTCCTGCTATCTTCTAATGGGAATCAATATTTCCTCCTCCAGTAGGAGGACCAGGGGTTCCCAGCATATATAACAGCATATGTAAAGACCCAGGCTCTAGTGTAGTGCAGTATTGCACTGGGGAGCTACTATTGTGCAGAGTAGGAGATGTAGACCACAGAACTGGTTTCACATTAGGAACAAAAGAAAAAAAACTTAGACATAATCTTTAACTCTTTCTTTAATTTATTTTAGAATGGAGAGCAGAGATTAAGGTGTAAGACTGGAAGTAGAAGCAAGTACTTTTGAGGCCCAAAGGCTACTCTATGTTTAGATGAAGGAGTTGTCCATTAGCAAGCCACTCTACATACCTGAACAGGCAGGATGGGGATCAGAATCAATTTTCTGAAGTTTCTTTAAAGGAACTGACCTGTGAGCAGAAGAAGGATTAAGCTCAGCAAGTTGTAAAGTGTATCATTCTCAGTTGTTGGTTTGTTTTTGGTTTTTTTTCCTTCCCTCTCCCATAGACATGGCTGCAAGACAGAATTAATTCTAAATTAGCATAACCTTTCTTCCCTCTCCCTGAAGCACCATGTCAATTGTCTCTGCTCCAAAATCTTTATTTCATGGAGAATATAAATTGTTTCCATTTGCCTAAGTATATTCATCACTAAAAGTATTGTTTCGCTTTTTCATGGGTTTGAATAACAGGACCCAGCATCCTTGCCAAGCCAGAGAAGGCCGGGGCATGGTGAAGTGGCACAAGCAGGCACAGGGAAGTGTCCCCTCACAGCTCAACAATATGCATCTGATTCTGCCATATGTGTCTCCACTGTTTTAACTCAGAGTTTATCTTCAGTGACCAAAATGTACAACTGTTTGTGCAGCAACAATATACACAGATTATTTTTGGTTAAAACATGTGGCACTACTCATTGTGCAGCTGCTTTCATGCATTAATGCATTGTGATACAAAACCCTAACTGCAAGAACCCAAATTAATTGCAAGCAATGAGACGTTTTGGACTGAAAACCCCTTTTGGCTACATTGGAATCGAGTTGTTGACTTTTCAAGCTAAAAGAGATATGAATCATGGAAAATATTTCATTCTTAACCCCTCAAAGTACCCAATATTCCTGAACTAATGCAAAATGCAGTTATGTGTTGGCTTAGAAATTACAACTTCTCTGCCAAAGGTTAATTTAGACTATTCATCCAAGATTAGTTGCAAGTTTTAAAAACTGTAAATAAATTCTTGTTCCTAAACAGCACAGGTTTTCAAAGCAGGGAGTATAACCCACAGCCTATAAAAGGAAAAGATTTAAAGCAGAAATGGGACATTTGACTTCTGCATATTTGGAACATTTAATCACTCTCTTGGTTATATGGAATAAGTTAAACTGGCAGCTTTTTCTCAGCTCCTTAGTGAAAATACACATCTTTAATAGAGTCTTAATGCACTGTAGGATGTTTTAGAATCTAGCCTTGCATCTTTTACAGACAACTGTAAAACTCCTCTTTGTTTCAGGAGGGAAGAGGCCCAAAGATCATAAGTGCCTGAAGATACAGACCCTAACTTTTTCTCTTGTTTGAATAATGATGTGCATCTTTTCACATTCACATTACAGGATATTAACGTACGCATATTAGAATTAGTAGGAGGATTTTAATCTCATTGTATTAGATTGAGAGAGCTGTGCGAAACTTAAGCTGATTTTAGCTGTAAGCACAGGGAAAAAAAGTCCAAGGTATGAAAGGACTTTCTCATGAATTATACTGCTATAAAGAAATGCAGCTGGGGAGGCAAAGTAAATTTTATGAGCCCAGGTCTCAGACAGACAAGCTTTGGCAGATTTGGCTGTGACACTTCAAAACACTGATGCTATTGAATCACCTCATACTGCCCCTTTGCTGCGGACAATTGTCCACATAAAATGATAAAAAGAACGTCCTCAGTCTGCCTTACATATAATCTTAGCATACATTTACATTCACTATTAGTTTAAACCAATTTTTCATGCTGCCAATTACTGTATTAAAATAAGCATGTGTGTTGTTCTGTTGCCCTGACTTAAGGAAAAACAAAAGGATAATTCAGACCCCTAAGCTCTCAAAACAGCCATATCTACCAGAGAAACTTGTGTAATTTCATATCATTTTCACATTCTTTTTTCCACCTCTGAAGTTTCTGTGGGTGCATATGGGAGCACAAAACTTTAATGCTGTTCATATTTTAAGAAAATGTGGTTTTGATAGATTCACTCTGACTCAAGTAGCTAGATGCTTATTTACAGTTCAATGTAAGTTTCAAATTAGAGACAATATATTATTTAACATAATTCTTGATGTTACTAGAGCATATTCCTCAAAGTTGAGGATGGCAGCATTTTTAGGCATTGGTGAATCAAGGGTAGGTGAGCACACAGGCCCACAGGTAGCAAACAATCTCCGTTGCCATTTATTACATGTGCCAATGCACTGTTGCTGCCAGATGCATCCTTTGACTTGAATGTTTTTCCAGTTAAAGAATTTGGATAGACCTGTGTCTTCCCTCAAAATGGCAGCCTACTTGCAGAGTTACACGTGGCCGAGATCTTGAAAACTCAGGTGTATGTTGCAAGCCCTCAGGAGCCTGTTTACAGCCTCAGAAGCTGCACAGGCAGTGACTGCTGTTCCTGTAACCCAATTCAACCTCTCACACAGGAACTGGGTGCTCACATTTAGTTCAAATGGACAATGTCTCTGATCTGTCACAGCTAGACTTTAGTCAGTAATACCTTGGTGAACTTAAAGTCAGAATATTGTCACCGATCAACTCATCACAGTGTCCTCCAAAGCAGGGAAAGCTGGTGTTTCCACAGCAGAACTCCTCCAGTCCACAGACCTATCTTCAGTCCAGCTCCCAAAGACTTACCCTGCATGACAAAAGAAGCAAGAAACCTTAATACACCTGGTGGAGTGCCTGGTGTCAGACTGCTATTTTCTTGAAAAGTGCCTGTCAGTGATGGCCTTTTTTTTCCTGATTCTGCTTCTCAGAAAACATTCCCAAAATAAGAAGCTTTCAAACAAGGACTCTCTATTAAAAGGGGCAACAGACAACCTTTTTTGTTGTTCCATCAAGCAGCTCTAATTTTTCATCTGACAGCCAAATCAAAAGCGGTCTGCAGAAGAATAAACTTCTCTTCCAGCAGCTGTAAATCAGAAACTGGAGTGGATAACCAATGTACAAGTATAATCAAGAATTCTTATCTGTTCTGTTTAGCCTTTTTATACCCACTAGACTGTCTGGAGAGAGTAAGTGACACTCCTGAATTTCAAAAATCCAACTGCTCATTTTAAGGTTGCATTGATCATATACATCACTTTACTGAACAGCATGAGTGAGACCAGTTATAAGATGTACTCTTTAAGTTGTCCTATGGAGAATATCATTCTGTTTAACTTTATTTTGTACTCATATTGAAGCAGTTCCAAAGTCTAGCAAACTTACCAGATCAAGGAAAGCTTGCAAAATACCAGCTTCTACAAATTTATCTTGATAAAGGTCTTGACCAGGTTGTTCTCTGGATTTTTCCATGGTTTGCATCCAGCCTACAATAAGATTCTGGAATTCTGCTTTCTGCATCATGCAGAATCAAGTCTGTTGATGGGAAAGCTATTTAGCCTAGGCTACTTAGAGAGGATCTTTTCATCTTCCTGCTGTCTGGACCAGGTACCCTTCCATTCTTCTTGATTGTCACTGCATAGAATCATAGAACAGACAGTGTCATCTACAGTGTGGTGTAGCCACAGCCTTTTCTTCACCCAGTTTAGAATAGAATAGACTATTTCAGCTGGAAAGGACCTACAATGATCATCTAGTCCAACTGACTAATTCAGGGCTGACCAAGTTAAAACATGTTATTAAGAACATTGTCCTAATGCCTCTTAAGCACTGACAGGCATCAACCACCTCTCGATGAAGCCTTTTCCAGTGTCTGATCACCCTCTTGGTAAAAAAATGCTTCCTAATTATAGGAATATGAACTTGATAGAGCCTCTAAGGTCAACTAGCACTTTAGTAGACTGAAAAACTCCTAAGATAAACTTTTTGCTGGGCTAGTAAAGAGTTCACTGTAACTTCATGTTACTATCCTAATTGTTTTGGCAAAAACCCCCAGTGGAACACAAGGGCAGGGGGAGAAGAGGAAAGCACTGAATTTCCAGCTCTGACTCCTTACAAACCTTATCCTAGGAAAACGTCCCTTTGTCTAGTGTTGTTTCTATTACTATATTCTGTAAGTTCTTATTAATCCTAGTAAAAATGAGTTTTGATCTGCCCTCAAGAATAGTTATTCACAATTAATCACACATACTGAAATTATGTTCTGCTAGGTATTTGGTCAGCTATATTTTGTGCCAAACACTTATGCAGTCAGTACAAGAGACCCAGTAGTCTAATCTGTAATAATGCTTTAAAATGGGAAACTATAAAAATCCCCTTTTCTCTCTTTAACACATATGGTGGGACTATTTTACTTCGACAGTATCCTCTTTTCTTCTTCTTCTTACATGAAAAAAAAAAAAAGGAAATAAAAGCTGTTGAACATTTTCCAAAGTTTCTTTACCATTTAACGTTCCTTAAGCAGTTGTCCTCACAGTTACCTTGTGATGTCTCCACTAACCCATGCCCATCTTCTGCTATTTATACAGAAACAATTAGCAGTAGTGGTTGTGTGCTTTAGATCCTGCTTTATCCCATGCTTATTTTCCTTACCTTTGGGCTATATAATTTAAGACAGCAATATTTCTCCCATCTTATTCCCCTCTAAACAAATGTGAGAGCTTAAATTAGAAGTACTGTGATAATGTAAGCCATAATGGAGCAGCAGAGATCACAAGGAGAATTTAACAGTTGAATAATCTGATTTGTCAGCATAACTTTGGTACATCAAGGATGTCCTAAAGCATAGGGGACATTAAAATACAGACACAAGTACATCAAGTGACATAAAACTCATTAGCAAAGGAATTTTCAGGACCAATTATCGTGTAAGTGTTGCCCAAATGTGCACTAAATAATCAATTACACAGTTATATTTGTATTTTATGAGAGTCAGCTAAAGCATTCAGAACAGGCCTCAAACACAGAATTCTTAGTCATATCTTCTATAGCAATTATTTTTGCCAGCTTTTAACTTACTTGCATGATGTTGCATAGCAACAGGTTATTCTGTTGTTTTCTCTTCATTTTTAAGTATACAGAAGCAGTACAATCTCTAACATTTCTGATTTAAAAGCCTTTTATCTTATGATTACCCATACATTAAGAACAGAATAAAACACTTTTCTAGACTTGTGTTACCTACATACTACTTTTTGCTAAACAACTGTTCCTCTACAGGTCTGCAATGTGCTTCGTGACTTAGAAATACTATTAGGTCACCATGACTGAACCACACTAAGCAGACTTCAGGTGTGACTGAATCGCTAAGTGCAAGTGCAGACGTCTAGTGCAGTTTTTGTACTCTCTGCAAATTTATTCTCATTTCTGCAAGTGGCTAATGGTATTAAACTTCTCAAATGAACTTTGTTCATAAGGCTTTTCCCTCGGTGCTACTGTTTGTTACATCACTGCTACTTCCTACACATTAACAAGCTTCAACAATCACCTTTCCTGGATTCTTCATGATCCATTTATTCTCTTCAATTAACAAATTTCAGGTGCTATTACTAGCAGATTCCTTTTCTTTTGGCTACACACACAGCAGCCATGTACTACAGCTTTTCTGTTACACTCCAGATGCAGAATGCATTCTACAAGAATGGAAAGCAACAGGATTCAAGAAAAAACAACTCCCTGCTACATCCAGTCTCAGTGGAAGTGGTTAACATCGCAGCTCCAACAGAAAAACCTGTCCCAAGCAAGACTGGACAGGTGGCTCAGCTCCAGGGAGGAAAGGGGGGGACACTTCTGAGATCACAGAGCTTGGATTTAACAAGTTGAGCAGGAACTGACTACTGCTAACAAAAGATCTTCACTACCTGTATCTTATGCACCTGTGAATTTAAACAGAGATTTAGACATATTCTTATACCACCTTTTTTCCAAACAAATTTAACTGCGCAGACTGTAGGAAATGGTCTGGCATTGCACATGCACTAGGATGCAGAAGAAAGCCTACCTCACAGGCCTTTACCTTGCAGATGTTCATCCTTAACTAGATATATTGATGCCAGTCCATTATATACTAAACTGACAAAAATAGGCACTGGGATAGCATATGATGTAACCATGCAGACTTTCCAAATGAAGACATAGAGTCAGACTTGAAAAAACTGACTTTGCCAGTTGCTTTTCTGATAACAGGCCTAAAGGCCTAAGATTACAAACTCTCAAGGAAGTTGCAGCTTATGCTCAGGGCTATCTATGCAGTAGTACTGTAACCCATGGGTTTTAATCTTACTTTGAACATTAGGAATATCAAAGAAATGCTCTGTGTTTGTGTTTTTGAAGGATCCATGAGAACTTATGCTGTAGCATCCTGCATCAATATGTATCATCATCATCATCAATTTTTTCCTGTTCTCAAAATGTCTGGTAAATCAATTTTCCTTGCTCATGCTCAGAATCTTGAGCGCTACTAGGGCTATCTTTGCTGATTAAAGATGAGAATCTTACAGTACCTTATGAAGATAAGTAAAAAATATTAGTTCTTCTATAGCAACCATATTCCCTTTAGAATTTGTCATGACATGTATTCAAAGATATGATGTAGCACACTCAAACCCATTCAAAACATCTTCTTTAAAAGGTAACCTAATGCAGAAATGGCTGCACAGTCATCCCTCAGACCACATCCTACATGACTGCAGCAATTAGCAGCTGCTGCACACATGGAGCCTGCATTTCACACCCTTGCATAACTTTAATTAACTCTTTCATTTTCTAGTACTTCATCTGCTACTTAATAACTGTGTCTTGGCAAGGTTGGAAGACGATTTAGCTGGCCCTATGCAAACATATTCAGTAACACAGAATATGGTCTGTGATCCAAAGCAAGGATTTTGACAGCTCTCAATATTAGTAACATGTTGTGCTTTATGTTAAAATTATATGAGGCCTGAAATATTGCTTAATCCTTTCTATTCCCTCATCCCATAGGGAAGTTTCCCTGTCCTAGACCCATAATTTTTTTTTCATTTAAAAAAATAAGCATGAGGCTGTTACAATAAGAGAGGGTATTTTCAAAAATAAGCTGCTCCGTTCACTAAAAATCACTGTAGGAGCATATAGATGAAAACTGATCTCTCCCTTTCCCACCCCTTCAAGTTTCTGCTTTAGCAGGCTGATACACAGAATTTTGGAATACACTTCCCAGGGTTAGAAGAAGAGAGACATGAGCTGATACTGTCAATAACTCCTCGGGGATTCAAGACATTTTGAGACTTTAGTGAGATGTCAGGTGAGAAGCAACACATTTGGAATCTGGAAGTTTTTGACAATAGAATCTAATATTATTAGCTTTTTCAAAGTGCAATGATGATGTCAGTTGCACTCCCTTCACTGCTGAGATTTCTTTCCAAGAGTCTGATTTGCCTGCCCTGTTCTTCCTTATCTCATATTCCTCTCCAGAATCAGGCTTCTTATTACAGTGACTTGAAGGACCACGAAATACGGTCCATTCACTTGAGAGGTAGAGAACATGAATCTTCCATCTTTCAAACTTGCCCTTTTCCTTTCTCAGTTCCACAGTCTACCTAGTACGTTACAGTTTTAAGAAGTGTTTGTAGCAGAGACCATTTAAAATAGTCTCTTTTTTCCTATGCTCATTTTTGAGACAAAATCTAACGGGTTTTCCATTTTGAAAACCATTTTAAACAACTTCACAAATGTTGTGAAATCTCCAATGCAATTTCATTTTCTGGGAAATTAAGTAAAAAATTCCCTAAACTTTCAACATAATAAAGTTTAATGGAACAGATTTATTATATAAAGAACACAAATAAGCTCAGAATTACGTGGCAAACTGACAACAAATTCCCCTTATGACTTGCAGTCCATGTTTTTTTCATTGCTTTATTCCTTCCCCAAATACTTTTTGTATTAACTTTTTTTGATTCAGGGGACTTTCAGCCCCTCCTACCGGTTTCTTTCACTATTCTATTTCCAGTCACCCTTCCCATTACATTCTCGTTGGGGATTTCCTCCAACTTACTTACCAAGTTTGCTGACTGTGGAAGATGTCTTCAGCTTTCTTCTACTGTGCAGAGCTTACAACATCCTTTTAACTTCTTGATGTTTCTGTCTAAAAATCGATCTTAGTGCGGTCCGGTGACTGATTCAGTTCCCACATAGTCAAGGTGAGGACTCCATTTATTAAAAAATGCACCAGGAAAGAAGTAAAGAGTATATGGAGATAAAAAGGGAAGGACTGAACTGTTTGAGACTACAGAATATGAAGTCCTGAATTTAAACAGTGCTCACAGACTCAGCACAGCCTGCAGTTCTTACTGTACTGACAGACTTGGCACGTTATCTGCAGATCAACATCAGTTTTAAAAGAAATATGTACGCCAGCAGAGCACTAGGAATAGATAAGGGGTTGAGAAGAGAACTCTACACTGACAGTCATTGACAAAGTATTAGAACAGCTAGATGGCACAGCAAAAGCAGCTAGCAGCAGTATTGTACTGACCCCCATCAAAAAACAACTCAGTTTCAAAACTGGTGAGAAATGCAAAGCCTGCTCTTGGCAGCATCTCTCACCTGAGGAGGTCCCTCAAAGCTTTTGTGCCAAGAACTCACACCAAGATGTACGGACTTCTCTGTACTGGCTTTCTGGTGAAAAACAGACTACCTAATCAGAGCAGTTCAGAACCCAACATACCAAACCCTGTATCATGAATACTAATTGAACTCTAACGTCCTGACATATAGTGATATCTTAACTGGAGATCCTTGAAACCCTTATTTTCTCTTACACTGGTGATTCTTCTCAAATTTAGCAATGAAGAACATGGGAGCAGCCCCTAGTCAGCTTTAGCTGAAAAAGGTCTCAATTCAGGTCAAGAACCAGGTTTGAATTTTCCTGTGTCGGTCACTTCCCGAAGTTCACATTTATATACTTTCAGACTTTCAACATTCATCCAACTTTGCAGTTTGCCCTTTGGGAATTATTTGCTTACCTGGTAACATCAGTGGAAATCCAGATTGCAGTAACACGAATAACTCAAAACTTCAAAAGAGGGAAGGAACCAAATAGATGCACGTCTTGACAAGATACATTAACGTTTTCCAATAGAATTGAAGCATACGATGAACACGCCCTAACATGTCTGTCAGAAGCCTTCAGTAAATTTTACCACTGTATCAGACTGCATATAGTTTTCCCTGTCACAAGCACTATTCTTAAATGGATGTCAAGGCTCAGGTCCCCAGCACATGCTAGGCACCTATTTCTGTCTCACAGAATCTAATTCTACCACATAGACATTACAGACCTTCAGGAAGAGTAGGGCACTGTGCTGCCCGCTCTCTTCTTCCTCAGGCCAACACCAAACTCAGCAACATCCCCTCAACATAACTTCATCTTTTATTCTTCATCTGTTTGCTCTTCTCCATCTCAAATAAGCCAAGGGGGAACACACCACTGAGAGAGAGCTCAGCAAGCTGCCCCCAACAGGAACTCTCCTCAAACTGACCAGCTCCTTGTTTCTTCTCTCAAACTGAGCAGTTCCTGGTTGATATAGCTTTAGCCTTGCCCACCACCCCGACCACAATCACCTGGGGGAAGGCACTTGGGGAACAAAATATACTGCTGGGTTGTGACTCATCCATAGGTCAACTCCAACTCAGGGCCCACAGCCCAGGCCCCAGCACTTCAGACACTTCCAAGATGCTATCTAACCACAGAAGAGCTGATCATGTACTGCTAGTGGCCCACAGTTCAGACTACCTTGAACCCCCTTCAGGCTGCACCTGTGAAGTTTCAGATGAGATTCACAAGTGAAGGTGTTTCTCTGTCTGCATTACTGGGGATATTCATCATTCCCAGATGTATCAAAGCTGGGTGGAGTCTCCTGAAAGAGTCAGGTTACAAAGAATGTATATAGCTGGGTACTTAAGACACTACCTGGAATACAATAAGCCTGGGCTCAATTTCCTATTCTGTATAGATCTAGATTCTCACTGCAGAACACAGATTTACCAAGTTAGAAAAAAAAAATAAAAATATATATATAGATATATAGATATATATATATTCAACATGCAAATGAATATGGCTTAATGAACACTGCTGTGTTCAGAGACGTGGAAACAGGAGAACCAAGAGAAAAGAAAAACCATACCTCTTTCACCAGATGAATGGCCTTAAGACTCCTTCTAGTACTATGTTCTTATGAAACTCTACATAATATTCTTTTATAAACAAATGTAGTTGTAAAATCTTGTTCCACCCTCCCCTCCACCTTAATTTTGGCATTTCTTAATATTGAGTGCCTGATGCCCAGAAGATCTGATATTTATATTAATTTTTGCGTATATGACCTTGGTCCTGCAGGCTACTTTAAGCAGAAAATCCTGCATCCCCATAAAACCTGACAGAGAAACTCTTTAGACTGCCTATAAAATATGCTCTAGTACCTTCAGGTTGAAGTATGAGCTATCGAGTCAGTTTTTTGAGCATTGTTCCTATGGGCTGTGATCCTTATTTGATGCTGCAGCAGTACAGCACTATGGATTTCAGTGCAGTAGGCACCTACAGCACCAGCAGAGCTGTCTCACTTTTATTAGTGTAGAGTTATCAAACTAATGTAAGCACAGATCAATAGCTAGATCATATATTTGAGTGTATCCAAGTATTTGCCAAATTCTGTTGGCTCAATTCTGTACATGTGGGATTGAACTGTGTAGGTTCATATTGTAATTTTATACAAAACCATTTATATAGAGAGAACATAATTGCATCAAAATCAGAACATTTATACATGAACATAAACTTTGAACTATATCCATGTTTCCACAACATTGGAATCCAAAAACTTTCAAGCTTTAAAATTTTTTGCCATGTAAATTTTTCCTTCCCTCAAAGAAGTGAGGGGAGCTTTTTAGTTTGGTTGCTTGGAACAGCTTTGTCTCTAAGCCTTTTCCAGGTTTTCTAGAAACTTAACTACCCTGTTGGTCAGGTCTTCTCCAGGCAAGAGGTTTAACTTTTCCAATGATGAATGAAGATGAACAACTCTGGCGCAATATCTACCCAGATAACCCTAGTTTTAAGCCAATCAAAAAAGCAGAAAACATTTACTATGGCCACCACCTCTGTGCTTCTTCATTCTTCACCAGCAACAGGTTAGCACAGCTACGTCATCTTCCACCGAAACCCAGTTTCTTTCTCCTGATTTCCTTCCAGGTAAGGAGTTTATTTTAAAAAAAACAACAAAAGAGAGGTGTTTGTTCTGATACTGTGAGGTATCTTTCTGTGGTGCTAGCAAATGGTTCTGTGTCAGTAGAAAATGCATATGCAAAACTTAGTTATTGTGTATTTAGCTTTTCTTCAATGAAATGAATGTAAACATTTCTTGTAGTTATGTGCTTTAAGAGCTGTTTTGATACAAAGCTATGTTAGTGTTGTGGTTTTACCCCAGCTAGCAACTGGGCACCATGCAGCTATTCACTCACTCCTCCTCCCTCCCAGTGGGATGGAGAGGAGGATCAGAATTTAAAAAAAAAAAAAGTAAAACTTGTGGGTTGAGATAATGGTTCAATAAATAAAATAATAATTAAAAATATAACCATAATAATAATAGTAGGAATGAAAAGGAATATAGCAACAAAAAAAAAGCAAAAGAGGGATAAACCCCAGAAAGACAAGTGA
>VYZX01027729.1:20401-31364 GCA_013401335.1 Brachypteracias leptosomus | reverse complement strand
CGATGCAAAAGCAACAATCACAACAACAGTAACAGCAACAGGGATAACAATGTACAAAACAAGAGGTATAAAGGTACAGACCGCATGGATACAGCTACAGACACAGAGCGAGGCAACCTGGGTGAGACAAAGCCGGGACTGCTCTGCCCGCGCCTGGAGTACGGGACATGGCGTCAGCATGGTACCGAATAGCAACTCCTGGTGAAAGTTAACCCTATCTTGGCTGAACCAGGACACTTATTCTAGACACAGTTGCATTTTTATTTTCTTCTAGGAACAAACTACTTATCTGCCCACACCAGGTGAATTGTTTCCAAATCCCTTCACAGATGTGAATCTAGAAATGCAAGGTGATAGCTCTGGTCACAGAGTTGACAACTTGTTTTCTCCCTCCCACTCTGCAGTTGGCAGATGATTCCTTTGGTCAGGCAGCAGTTTTTGCCCTTGCTTGTTCCTGATGGATATTTAATCCTCTTGTCAGTTAGAGCAATTGAATGTGCTCTTGTCCATTTTTCCTTCATGATGGAAGGGGGTCAGCTTGCCAAATTCATTTCCTTCTTTCATGTCTCATCTGACTTTCTAATTTTAGTTGTCAGATGTGCAACAGAAACACAGAGCTGAGTCCTGTAAGATTAAACAAGTTCTCTTTTTCTCTGCACGCTTAGACAGTAGCACTAAGTCCTTGAGAAGCATATGTATGTGCATGTGTGTTTTCCCTAAGCAATTCAAAGCTATGGCTAGGTTACTGTGTACTGAGAGCTACATGTTACCATGTACAGACTTGATTCCTCCTCCCTAGGGCTTTGTGCTGCAAAATATACACACAATGATTCCACCAGTCACAATTTGCTCTCCTTTCTGCTGCAGTGATTCCCACAAGCTGTGCCTTCAGGCTCTTGGCAGCTAAGACTTCTGCTTTAATAGTGATCCCTCTGGTACTGTTTTAGCAGCTTACTATGTGCATTAAATCTATATTACTAGGGACTTCTAGAAGGTCTGATAAACATCCCTTCTTGATATTTTTTTTTCTTTCAAATGAAGTGACCAAAAAGGAATTGTTCTAAGAGGACACTGTAGTCACTGAACATGCAGGTATATTACTTTTAAAAGTAGCTCAAAGATAATTTTAACCATGAATCACTGAAAGAGTTATTGATTGAATATTCTTCTATAAATGATAGAGTTGACTAGAGTGCCAAAAATTTACTGTGTATACAGTTTGATGAAACCCAGAATGATACGGATGCTGAATAATGAGTATGTTGTATAAAATTCAATCAGTTTTAGTCAGCAATGCCTTTGAAATATCAGAGAGAACTAGTCTCTGCCTTCCACTGGATTCCTATTTAGAGACCATGGGTTTCTGATTCATAATTCTGCTATGCGGCATTTGGGCAAAGAAACTGGCTAAAGCTCAACAGCTGAAAATGAGGAATTCCCAATTTTTGCTGATGCCAGTGCTACATTCTAAATACCATTTCAGGTAATAAAGATTATATTTCAAGTTATGGGTGATAGGAGAGAAATAAAGAAGTGGGAAAAAGGTTTCTTCCAGTGTAAGAAAAGCCAGATCATCAAGGTATATTTCAAATTCTCAGATATGAGTATCTGTTTTTCCAGTCAGCATTATACTCAAATCATTTGAGTATCCACAACTGCTTTTTTCAGATGCTTTTTGTGAGAAATCCATGTTTTCTGTAATGCATTAAATAATATTTCTGTAGATTTTCTTCATAATTTAAAAAAAATAAATACAGAAAGTGTGGTTTACCTGAATAATTGCAATATATCTTCAAAGAAGATATCTCTAAAAATTACAAAAGTCATACTTTATAACGCACACTTCTGAGTCTGACTCTGCCTACAATTTTGGTATTGCAGTCTGGCCTGCGCCATATTACACTATTCTCTAGTGGGTATGTACTTACTGACACAACTGGTGCACCCATCCCTGTTCATAAGGCCCGTTAAGCCATAATCTCAACTGAATTCAGAGATTAAGGAATCTAGGTTAAATGAAGTAGGCAGATGCTTCAAAGATCAGTTTGGTACCCCCCTGCCAATAATCTCTTCATAGCCTGACCCAGGTTGGTATATATTCAATTATTATTGCTCCTTTTTGAGAAGTATAACATTACAATTTAAAGGTTTGGGGTTTGTTGTGGGGTTTTTTTGGTTTGGTTTGTTTTTTTCTAGATATCCTGCTTTACAACAGTAACTGTGTATTTTGCCTTTTTGGTGAGATTTCCAATGCTCTGACATGTTTGACACTCCTAATCTCTCAGGAGAGACACATGCTCTGGGACTTTGTCTCCGCTTAAGGCTCAGAGCGATCCCCCACAGAACAGAATTTGTTTCACCTCTCTTTCCCCCCCCTCTTCCCTCCCAGGGGAGGAAGAAAGGCCTCACACAAAGTTGGAAAATTAAGATTACAGCTTTTAACAGGGAGTAACAAAAGGGATATCAAAGGAAGAGAAATATACAGAGTTAACAAGGGAAGGTATATATACAAATATATACAACACCGATCCTCGGACATCACTGGATTCCTCCCAAGCCACGGGGAGTTGTAGCCAGAGGTGCAGTCCCAGCAGCAATCCCCGGGAGGAGGGGGTGAGTAGAACTTCCTGTGTCCTTTTATAGAGTGTGGCAGGAAGGGGAGTGGGATAGCCGCTCCACCTGTCCCTCCCCTTCCCCCAACCTTAAACCACAACAGACTTGCTTCAGAAAGCTTCCACATAGGCTGTAACTCTGCACTTCCATGCAGAGAGCATTCAAATGACAGACTAGGTGCTGGGACACCTCTGCTTCTTGTCCAGCATAAATTCAAACCCGCATGGCTAAAACAGGGTTTCCTCAGGTTTTATGTAGTATTCCAAAAACCATATGCAAAAATAAAGATTGTTCCTTCTCTAAATCCAGACAAAAACAAATAGTTGCGAAACCAGAAAGATATGCATACACTTTTGCAGCCTAGATCTGGTTGCCTAAACCTCAGGGAAAAGAGAAGGGTAAAACATTAAAACCCAATAAATTCTTGTCTACTTTGAGTCACTAACTGTTACTTGCTGAGGCAGTTTTTGGTAATGCATCTAGTTTAGGACATTAAGGTTTCTGTAAAATGTAAACAGGTTATAAACAAAGTAAAGAAGAAGAATACTAGGAGACTTAAAATGAGAGATCAGCGGGGAATTGTTGTAGGACTTGGCCTGGTTTAGCCTAGCTAAATAAATACCACAAGAGTAAAATATTTTAAAAAAAATGATGGTGGAAAAGATCAAGGAGGGTAAAGGACTGGTATTGAGATAGGACATGAAAATTAAAAGCTTCGTTTGATGGAAACATGGTAGAATGCAGGAGAATTTAGAATATTCATATCCTAGAATGTTTAGTTTGTTAATATCCTGAAGAGAAGGCCAGCAAAGCAACACCAAGCTAAGGAAAAATAAGCATTGGGCTAGGCTGTCTAGAAGGACTACAAAATCTTTCACTCTGGAGGCTTATAAACCAGATTAAAACAACCCTGAATATAATTATCCTTTCCTTAGGACAAGGAGGGGTGAACTGGGTGACTTCAGGAAGTTCTCTTGAAACGATATATCTGCAATGCAATGAATAAGTGAAAATTGATTAACATGCTTGCTTGCTTATTTGTTGTCCCCTAGTGTTGTGTGTTTTCTAATCCCTGGTGTGTTATGATTTAAACCTTGCAGATGGTCTACATAATTCTCCAAACTAGCATCTACCTACAATCTCAATAGTGGCCTGTGCTGACAAATTGCTGAAAAGGCCAGTGTGATGAAGACTGTAGAATTTCTGCAGTATTATGTGCAAGCAAGATAATAGAGCCCCTGTTTATCTCATTCAATTGAAAAATTGACAGTGGAAGTTTGAACAGCTGCAGTACTTTGTTCAGTCACCAGTGCTGAAGTCTCACATAAATCTTATTGAATCAAAGAAATACTGGAAAATATTTGCATTTTTATTTAGTGGACAGAAGTGGGGAGCTATATAATGGAAATGATGTGATGACACATGCTGTAAGGACTCTGGGTGGCACCACTCATGAATTTAATTACAAGCCATCAACATACAGAAATATAGATATGGTCAGTGAAGAGAAATTAATAGTATAACTATAAAGCGAAAATTACCTTGTTATTTCCCACTGAAAACTGACTTTAGGTCATAAGAAAGTAGATATATATATATGTCTTGGAATATAGAAGGAAAGACAAAGAGAGATAAAGAAATAAAAATGCAAAGACAAAATGCCCAGCACTAGTATATTTACATGTGTAATAATAAGCTATACAGACTCATTAAAACTTCTCTTTTTTTGAGGAAAAAAAGATCTGTTTTGCAATGTAGTGCAGAAAATTGCGAAGTTTCTGAATAGGGAAAATAATAGAATATTTTGCTTGAAAAGGTATTTCAGAAAAAAAAAAAGATTTAATTTCTCTATATCTCTTTTTGTGACAGGGACCTTAGTGTGTCAGAAAGCCTTTGCTATTTTCCAGATCTTTGATGGAAAGCTTGGAAAGTCTGAAAGCAGCCATGTCCTGCCTCAGAACTCTGATCTTAGATCCTTAGCTTTAACTGTAATTATATGCATGTAAGCACCTTCAAACACAAGGTACCAGGGAATGTCCTGTAGCCTTGAGTCTACATGGAGATATGCTGACTGCATTCACACTACCTAACTCTTGTCTCTGAATTTCCCCTGGGACACATGTGGTGACCCAAGATAATATGGTTTTTTTAATTTTTTAATTTACTACCGTGTGAAATAACACAAGCAGTACTGCAACCCACCAGAGTGGAGCAGGTCTGGTTTTTTACAGCGTTAATTTGAATGTCTGCTTTGCATGCCTTGGGGCATTCAAAAGAGTATGTTTGAATCTGCAAAAAATATTAAGGAATAGTGATGGAGTGCCACACAAATTGGAAAGCAATAAAAATGTTAAAACTTGTCCATATCACCTGTTGTATTGATCTTTGGAACATACATCTCCCAAACTATCTATGGACATTGTTTACAGAAGTTTTAGCTGTGTGGGCTGAAACAGTATCAGAGAGTGTCATCAAGGAGTAAACTCATTTGCACTCTTAGCCGTGTCAGGTTTGAGCTGTCTGTTCAGAGGCAGGAGAGGGCTTATACTACAAACATAGACACATGTAGCTGTGTCCCTGTGTCTACTGGAAGCTTCATCAACCTGACGTGTTTCATTGAAATCCTTTTCACTTCATGAGCTCAACTTTCCAACATGCCTTTTTGATCTCTGTTAAAAATGTTAAATTTTTGCTAGAAAAAGGAGCTTGGTGCTATACAGAGCAAAATAATTTCTTCAGGAAAAACAAAATGCACAATGGATAAACAAATGGAGTGGACTGGTGCTTTCACTACAGTTTTATTATAGAGAAACTCAGCAGTGACACAAATGGCCAATAATATACAGGTTTGCAGCTAAGTTCTTTCTTAGTTGGAGCCTGACAGCCATGTTCATGCTCAGCATTGTCTTATTATATATAGTCCCATAAAGATAGTTAGCCAAATTATCTGCTATCATAACTTCCCTGATGTTAATGACCTCAGGAATATATGATGGGATTAAATCACTTTACTAGGAATATGTGCAATGTTACAAACAAAAAATTGTTTTTAACATAGTGCTGAAGGACTCACAGATACCAAAAGGAAGAGGAGTTAAGGGGCAGGTTTGTATGTATGTCCTGTACCTTCATCTCCAAAATTTTTTTTCCAGGCAAAATACAAAGTTCCTGCAGCCAGAAGGCTGTCAAACTAGCTTAACATACAGGAAAGATAGGAGACATAGCATACCATTGATGTGCTTTTGTGCTTTCAAAGAATAAACTGAATACTCATCAAAATGGGCTGGAAAGAAGGAGGAGCTTCATGTGAGGAAAGAAAGAGAAAAATGTAGGGCTGGCCAATCTTGTGATCTTGCACTAACCATGCATCTGAGACCGCTGAAGAGATCTTTTTGAAAAAGAAAACCACCAATTTCAGAGAAGCACTGAAGGTCTTCCAGCTACATGAATGCAATGGATACAAATTAAATGAAAGAACCAGTACTAGAGACACTTTTGAGTATGTTCTCGGTTTTATTTCCCATTTGGGAGAGAGATAATTTAGAAAATCTTAATCCCTTATATTACTGGAAACATCACAAAAAGAGGTAGTTGACCACAAAGGCAGAGCATTGCTTCATCCTTGAAACCCTCAAGCTGTCTACTCTTGCTTGCATTCAGTAGCAGAATTAGAAATGGATGAAAAAGAGGTTATTACTTTTCTTTAACCTGTCAACATGTTTGTAACTGTATTGGGTTTTGCTGCCCGTCTTGGGAATCTAGGGCTGGATTATCTATAGAGAGCAACTGTGTAATAGCAGTTTAATCCGTAAGGCTCCACAGACCCTTACTCCCACAGTACAAGCCAACAAGCTAAAATAGCATTATGACCTCATATTCCTGAGGTGCTTCTTTTTTTCTGTGCTTTTAAAGTAGAGTAAGAGGGACTGTGGACATGTTTGCAGTTTCAGATCAGCATAAGCTGTACATGGAGTGATGGAAGGCAAGACAGAAAGGCAGAAAGACAGAGAGGCAGAAAGGCAGAAAGAAAGATAAAAAGGAAGGAAGGAAAGCAGCTGCATACTACAAACACACGTAACACCTGCATAATTCTATTTCATAACAACCAGGTCTGATGAATTTGGAAAGATAGACCTTCGACAAATAATAGCAAAGCATAGATCGATTCTGACTGAAAGAGAAGTAATAATAACCACAGCAATAACAATAATGATGAATGATGAGCTAATAATAATAATACATCTCTACGTCATGGGTATAATCATTACTATAGAACTCACAAAGCTGTCAGCTTTCCTGTGGTCCAGGTCAGATCTCCACTCTTTTTCACATGTAGATCAAAAGTGTGGAACAAAAAGGAAAATAATACTGTTCATTCTGGGGTAAGATGTGATTGTATATGTGAAAAGAAAAATAAGCATGATCTGACCCAGTGTTTTAGAAAGATGTGAGATCTCCCAACATTTCTTCAGTTGTATTTCTTTTAATCTAAATGAGTGATCTGCTGCATTTCTTTTCACAAGAATGATCAGAGCAAAATTTAAAGAATATCCTGAATTTCCTGCACCATTTATTATTTTTTGTTTGGGATAGAGTGAAAGATTCTTAAGAAAAAACCTAACAGTTCCAAACTGTAAAAGATTTTATACAGATACCTGATATCATTTTCCCTCTTCTCCTCTATTTCAACCTAAATTAAATTCTGTTTACATTCAAATACACATAAAAATATACCTCTTCAACCAAGCAAGTAATGCAGACCTTTTTTTTTCATTTGGTTGCAGATGATTCTAGCCTTAATTTTTCTCTAAAGGAGTCATCATTAAAAAAAAAAAAAAAAAAAGAAAATGCTCTATAACTTATCAAAGTTAATAAAAAGCTTCATGCTGTTTCCCAACATTCAGCAATCATTATCAACTCCATTTACATTTCCCATCAGAGATGCACCCAAATGTGTGGAATTGGCAATCGCTTTTCAGAAATCTTTAAAAGTGAGATAGCCATGTTCCATTTATAAAATGAACTTTGAAAGGCTGGCCCTGGATTATGCTTTGCATAATCAGCCTAATGGATTAAGAAGCTCATTTACAATATAAAGAACCTATAATGTCTCTGATAAAACCTTGATTACAGTTATAGCCTGTGAAAGAGATGACATCTGTTTCTGCCTGAGACTAAACCTATGATTTGGGCCCAGTGGGTAAAGGAAGATACTGTTAGTTCTAAGACAAGTTATAATAAAATGTGGTTGCTTTTAGGTCCTGTAAGGCATTAGCTCACAGATTGGAACTTTTTCTAGGAAAAAAAAAAAATCAAAAAGAAGCATTGGTCTGTTTGCTTCATTTACCACTTATCCCACTAAAGCATTGATTTTCTACTACTTTCCATTTGTTTGTGTTGGAAAGTGAAAGTGCAGTATAAACACTGTATTCACTTATATGAAACAATGAACTACTCTGAAACGTCCAAATAATACACAGGGGAACTTGAGAACATCTAATTACTTCTAATTATCATTTTCTCTATACAATGTTCTTATAGAACAAAAAATTTTATTAAAAATGAAGCATTGCTTTCTGTTGGCATAATTCTGCTAACTTCAAATATTACCTTGAGCTTTGGGCTTTTATTAACCCAAACTCTCAATGGGCAACTGTTTTAAAATATCTGGTATTCACTTCGTTTGTCATTTTTAAAAAACAATTTGCTGTCAATTGCCATACATATCCACAATGCTGGATCTGGGTTTTCTCTGGAGGTTTCCAATATTAATATCCAATGAACTCCAAGCTCATCTTAAGGGTAAATTCTAGAATGGCATTCTCCTTGGGAAAATTCTCTACTCATATATCAATGTTAATCCGTGCTTTAAATTGGTGCTACTGATTTTAACCTCTCTTCTTTACTTAGCTCAAAACACACTTCTAAGGAACTGTGGGAGAACACAAAGAAGGCTATTGCATTTTCCTTTTATTTGTTGAGAAATAAACAAGTAGGATTTTTTGTCCTTTTGAAAAATATTCCCTTAAAATAATTGCAAAAGCACGTAGAGAAGAGATAAGACTCAGAGAGAGCAGGGTACACCACCTCTGTGATGAGGAATTCCTTAAAAGGCACAAAACAGTGTCTCTGAAGCCCTACAAGGTGCTAGCTCTGCAAGAATGAGATAGTCTGTAGTCAATTGGGGAACACAAATATTTCAGAAGTTAGAAATATTCTGTGCATCCTTTAAAATGAGAACAGATGCTGACTGTTGCTCCTTAGAGTTCCCTTTTGTCTCCCCTAAAGAGAGAAGCCATAGTGGGAATGGCTGTCAAGGTCCAGTAGCTAAAAAAAAGGAATGGTGACCCTGCCTGTCAATCCTGCTGTGCAACATGGCAGTTGACAAAAAGCAATATAGTCTCTCTGGTTCATCCATCAAAGCAGTAGATGAGCAGCTACATAAGAGAAGCGATGTCTAACCAAGGTTTACATTTTTAATGACCTGTAGTGGAAAAACGGGAAGTAGTTGGAAAGATGACATTCCCTACTTTTGATTGTAACAACTATATTTATCTGAATGCAACATTTCAGCTGAAAAAAGTCCAAGTCTTAGCTCAGAAAACACACTTACAGTTGTTTAAAAAAATCTCTATCTTTTGAGCACAGATGACCTTGAGACCACCATTTTTAAACTGGATGTCAGCTGGAGGCCTCCATCCCAAATGCTGAACACCACTGCATTGTAATCCTAGCTAGTTTTCACACCACATTTTCACATGAACTTGCTGCACATTTGACCTGTAAAAACTGTTCAGAGGAGCAACATTTGTTTGGCACCATGCTTGTGACACTCTGCCAAGGGTCTGATTCAATATATCGGATATTCAGGTCAATCCTGGCCCCATTTTAGATAGCAGATGATCCAAAAAAACCAAAGTGATTTGAGTGATTAAAATATCTTAGACCACAAATATGAAAAAAATCTACAAGACTTCATAAAGCTTTTTTTGTTGATGATGGAAACTTGAGGTTGACAATGTTCTTTCTGCGCTTGTTCATTTTGAAGTAGTCATCTTCAAGTCTGCTGAAACAGCAGAGATTTACATCTGAAAGCAACGTTGAGTAACTATATGTTTTTCAAATGATGGAAGTGACTTGCATATATTTTTTTTCCTTTTCCACTGAAGTGTCAGATTATGATTCATTCAGTGTTTCACTGTTATTTCATGTGCAATGGTAGTGCAGGAACAGCATCTACTCTTTTACGCATTGCTGGAGCAAATTTATTATGCTTATGAGTTTATAAGCTAGGTAAGTCAGCTTCTTTGTCTTAGATCATCACTGAGACCTAATGCAGAGTGAAATTTAGCTTTCAAAACTCTGAACTTAAAGGACAGAAACCACCTGAAAAGCACAATTAAGTCTACTCAGGAAATGCAAATGTTCAGCGTGTGAAGTGTACATCTTCTTTTGTAATACCAGATGTATGAACCACATACTCTCCAAAACCAGGTAATTAAATCCATCTCTGCTCTAACATGATCTGAGATGCCCGAGGGAGTCCTATAATTGTTAGTCACTACATAAACTTCAAACCTAAAAGATAATTTCAGTAACATATCAGACAATTGTCAGGTATCCATTACTGTGACATGCTATTTGCATTACCTCTATCAATTTGTCAATTTTATCATACTTCTTTTGCATTGCAAGCACCACACAAAATAATAGAATCTCGGGCTTTAATGAGGAACTATCCCCATATTTTATGCCTCACCCTTCATAGTCCATAGCAAAAAAAAAGTTTTAAATCTAGCATTTTTACATTCCAGATAGAGAAAGCAATTGAAAATTGCACCTGACGAAAATGTGAGCCAAACAAATGTCTGGAGCAAATGTGTGCTTCTGCATCTCACTTCATACACTGGCACACCTTCACCCCCTAGCTTGTCTCAACAAAGCTAAAGAAAACCTGATTATGCCAATAGGGTTGTCTTGTGGAGCAAAAATGGAGCAACCCCTGGGATATCTCTTAGGTACAGAGGAAATGATAGCTTGAATACTTATATATGTCAGCTCTGTGACTGATGAGTGACGTAATACAGATCTTGTGAAGATTTTTCCTTTCTTTTTTTTAAATAAGAAAATGCAATGTACTTGACTTTACACCTGCCTGCTTAATCTTAGGGAAACTGACATCTAATTCACTCACACAACCAGAGTGCTGCAATGGATGGCAATAAACTCTTCAGAAGAGATAGGCCAGGAGGAAGAGGAAGTGGGGTAGCCCTGTATATTGGGGAGAGTTTTGATTATCATGAGCTTAGTGACAGTGATGATAGGGTAGAGTGTTTATGAGTAAGAAGCA
>VYZX01027729.1:0-20109 GCA_013401335.1 Brachypteracias leptosomus | reverse complement strand
CTGGAAATACAATACAGCAGAGAGGAAACAGTCCAGGAGGTTCCTGGAGTGTGTGGAATAACATTTCCTGAGAGAGATGGTGATTGAGTCAACTAGGAAAGGCTAGACTTATTGTTCATATACAGAGAAGGACTTGTGGGTGAAGGGGAGGTTGGAGGCCATCTTAGGCATGATGATCATGACCTGATAGAGTTTACAGTTCTTGGGGAAGTAAGGAATGGGGTCAGTAGAACTGCCACCTTGGACTTCCAGAGACTAGTTGACTGAGTCCCTTGGGAGGCAGTCCAGAAGGGCAAAGGGTGGTCCCAGTGTGCCGTAAGACAAACCATCAGGGAAGATGACCAACCTGGCTGAACAGAGAGCTTTGGCAGGACTCGGGAAGAAAAGTCTAGGGCCTATGGAAGAAGGGGCAGGCAACTCAGGAGGACTACAAGGATGTTGTGAGGTTATGCAGGGAGAAAATTAGAAGGGCCAAACTCCAACTAGAACTTAATCTGACTACTCCATAAGAGATAATAAAAAGTGTTTCTATAAAGATCTTAACAGCAGAAGGAGCTCTAAGGAGTATCTCCATCCTTTCCTGGATGCAAGGGAAAAGATACTGATCACAGATGAGGAAAAGGCTGAGGCACAGAAAGCCTTATTTGTCACAGTCTTTTGTAGTAAGACCAATTTTTCTCTGAGTGCCTAGCCTCCTGAGCTGGAAGATAGGAATTAAGAGCAGGCTGAAGTCCCCCTGATCCAAGAGGAAATGATTAGTGACCAGCTGCACCACTTAGATGCACACAAGTCTATGGGGCCAGATGGGATTCTCCCAAGTGTACTGAAGTTGCTGGCAGCAGTGCTCATCAAGCCACTTTCCATTATTTATCAGCAGTCCTCACTAACAGGGAAGGTCCCAGTTGACTGGAAGTTAGCAAATGTGACAACCATCTGCAAGAAAGGCCAGAAGGAGGATCTGGAGAACTACAGGCCTGTCAGTCTGACCTTAGTGATAGGAAAGGTTATAGAGCAGATCATCATAAGTGCCATCACAGAGCACATACAGGTCAACCAGGTGATCAAAACAAAGCTGGTGAAGGGTCTAGAGCACAAGTCCTACGAGGAGTAGCTGAGGGAACTGCTGTTTAGCCCAGAGAAAAGGCCTGAGGAGACCTTATCCCTCTCTACAACTACCTGAATGGAGGTTGTGGTGAGGTGGGGATTGGTCTCTTCTCCCAAGCAACAAGTGATAGGACAAGAGGAAATGGCTTCAAGTTGTGCCAGGGGAGGTTTAAATTGGATATTAGGAAAGACTTCTTCACTGAAAGGGTTTTTAAGCACTGGAACAGAATGCCCAGGGAAGTGGTGGAGTCATAATCCCTGGAGTTATTTAAAGGATGTATAGATGTGGTGCTGAGGGACATGGCTTAGTGAACTTGGCAATGTCAGGTTAAAGGTTCGATTCAATGATCTCAAAGGTCTTTTCCAACCTAAACTATTCTATGATCCTAACTGTTTCAACCTTTGAAGAAGGAGCATTTTGCAATGTAGCCTTACTTGGATTTAAGGTTTCTGTAAGTCCTTTTTGATAATGTTTGCACTACCAGCAATTTTGTGTTGTTATTTTGATCATGAAAGCTCTAATGTGTAATAACGCTGGTTAATACCCTACTAGGGGTGACTTTGTTATGTTTTTTCTGTAGCTGACTGATATATAACAAAGACAATAAAATAAAACCAAAACAAAACCAAGCCCCCCCCTTCATGGTAAAATTTCAAATCTATTCTGACACAAACATTTAATTTCTATTAAAAAATTATTTCCCATTAAGACATTTATTCTTGGCTCATGCATTACTTTTCCTGAGCACTTAGTGGTGAATCCATTAATTTACTTACGAATTCAAGTGAATTAAAACAGACTTCTTTAGGATATTCCCTATTTATGTCAGTCAGTTCTTCACCTCAAAGGATTTTAAGAGTAAGTTATGCATGCAATTACATCTTTCCATTAAATTAATTAAAATATTTTAAACAGACTGTATTTTAAATGGTTATTAAGAACATACTTTAATCTCAATTGTTGTATATAATGGTTATAATTATGTAGGATTTAGGGTTTTTGTCAACAAATTAGACAACTCTTCAGGGAGATATTAAGACATCACAATTACTGTAATTCAGCCCTTCTTAGGTACATGTAATGGTTTATGGTGGTTTCTTGGATTCTGACAATCCTGTTAGAAGGAGTAGGTTAGTCCAGTACCTCATGAAGCCTAAATCTCAATAATAGAGCTTCATAAAAATGTTAGCAAACGTAGCTCTAGACCAGCAGTAAATGTGCTACATATTTTCTGTTAAAATTCCTTTTAGCACGCAAGTGTTTTCTGTAATATTTAAAATATGCAAGTGCAGGAACAGACCAGGAGCATGTCATCTGATTCAGAATGTCTAAGCAAGAAATTCAGTAGCTCCTGACTGGCTTCCCTGAAAGAATAGGAGAAACAGCAATTTATTTCATTTGTTGAAACCTGGTGCCATTTAGGTGGAATTGAACTATACATTCTGAGTATAATAATTCACAGCACAGCATAACATGCTTTTTCTGCTATATAAAACAAACAAACAAGCAAACAAAACAAAACCAGAAATAAAACCCACCACAAAAAACCCTGGAGCAAAACCAAAACCACAATGAATTGAAATAGATCATGGAAAAAAAAAAAAAGCTGATGTCAAGGCAGTACTGAGTCAAATTTTAAAAGAATTTACTCATATCTGACCATTATGTTTGCATCTTACTATAAGGAAGGTCTTGTTTGTTTCTGGTTTTCTTTTTTTCTTAAAAAATTTAACTGCTTATTCACATCAAATAAGTTATGTCTGGGATCTTTTAAGCATGTACTGTTATCATACGCACCCGATCTTTAGGACAAAATGGAGCTCCAATGACATCTATATGACATAAGCTAGCATCTATTTCCAATCCTTATTCTTCCTAACCCTAAATTAGGACAGTTTTTTAAATCTGGAAAATGTGTATACCTTCAGTTTTTATGGGAAAGTAGTGGACCTCCTTGCCCCAAGTTTGAAAGTAGAAATGCATATTAAATCATGCATTCATTTCTCTCCCTTTCTTCCTCTTTTACAACATAGAACATTAAGCAGCAGATTAAGCAAAGAGCTTATGGGCTCAGTGTTTTCTAATCTAATGAGTAGTCATTTTCTTTAAGTGACCAGACTCTCTCAGAGAGTATATTGCCTTCTGTTTCACAGCCAACCTGGTACAGATTAAACAGTCACAAGAAGTTGATTCTTGCTGACTACAGTCAGTATTGCAGTTAGTCACATATGAATGTGAAATAGTCACTCATTCCCCTCTAAGTTGGATAATGAGAATGAATTTTATTCCAGTGAACTTTGTCCTTACATATTCTGTCTGAACTGATAGAGATTGAAGATTGCAGAAGTTCTGTTCATAATGATGGACTCTTGGAGCAATATTTTTCCCCCTTCTTTTAATACATCTCTTCAACCTGGTGGAACTTCAGTAGAGATGTTCTACCAAATGTCTGCAGTTGCTCAGTTAGCAGTTTTTGCAGTAGACACTTTCTGAGAGTTAGAAATAGCACTTTTCACAATGGAAAGTGCAGCAACTTAATTTCTTTTGCAAGATAGTTTTTCAGCAGAGTGGCTAGCATCTTCAGTCAGATTCATAGCATAGGCAAAAGCAACTTCCCATCTCCATCCTTATGGATCTATTAGGCCTAGTTTCCTCACAGCAGTCACAGAGAGAATTGTTAGTGGTACGTCTCTTTTCAGCTAAATTTCCTGATGTCTAAAGATCCTTTTATCGTGTTGACTCTGGAATAGTTGTCTAACTTCTTTCTAATCTCATTTAAAAACATTTCCAACAACCAAAAGCCACTCCAAAGTCCTCATTACTGCATTCCTGCAATTATTTCTTTTCATGGTCTCACCAGTGAAACACTTACTCGTCATCTGCAGGATCTAACAGCTTTGCTGAACTCTTTCTTCTGTTATCAGCCTCCATACAAGGACTCAGACATACACATATACTCACACAGATAAGTGCATACACACTCATGTTTCATTCCCTCACTTTTTGATTGAAATCTTCTTCTAATAGATAGTGTGAAGAAATCAATTTCTCACTCCTATCAAATCTGAGCAGCCATGCAGCAATTTCTGACAAGTTTCCATCTTCTCTCTGTCATGTTAATTGTACTGTCATTCATTTCATGGTTTCCATTGCATGTTGTGACTTATATTTTCTTCTTTTGGTTTTTGACCCTTGTTTTTCTATTATATATAGCTCTGAAGTAATTTTCCATATCTGTCTGTAGTGAGAATCTGCTAAATAGAAGGTTGTACTAAGGGAATTGCACCAATCAAACTCCTTTTTATTTCTTATTTTCCCAGTGGTGAGTTAATTGCCTGTTTAGGTGTTTTATTAATATTTTGAATGTTACACAGCTCTGAAGTTAGAACTGTCAGCTTTTTGCAGCACTACAGAATATGTGAGTTGACATCTGAAGAGTTTTCATATTGATAACAGATCACAAAACTATATCTCCTGTGAATCATAGTTTTAGCAGTATCTCTCAATATTTAAAGGTTAATGCTTTTTTTAGTTTCATTTCTTACTTAATTTTTTTTTAAAGAGGGAAAGGTAGGAAGAATTTAAATTTGTCTATGGATAGCTTAGCAGGAAAACAAACCCCAATAATCCTAGTTTACAATCAACAACCATGATAGAATTTTTCTCACCAGACCATGTGTAAACATGTATTTTTAAGTTTTAAACTCAAAGGGGAATATTTCATAACTTTTGAGCATGTGATACTAGGGATCTGCAGTACAGCTCCCAAAATTAATTCCAATTTTCTTACTGTTTTTCCTAAAGTCAGAGCCTATTAATGTAGTCAGTACACACTATTCTTAGTCAGTAACTCTTCACTTCTCTACTTGTTCATTCCATTTGAAGTGCAGGTCTACAACTGCTGTGGTTTAAGCCCACCCAGATGGCAACAAAGCACCACACAGCTGCTCGCTCACTCCTAACCCCCTCTTCTGGTGGGGTGCAGAGGAGAAAATACAACAAAAGGCTCCAGGGTGAAGACAAAGGACAGGTGGTGCTCACTCACCAATTACAGCCATGGGCAAAAGACAGACTTGACTTGGGAAACAAAACCAATTTCATTTAAACAACAAAACCACCACCAACTCACCAACGGAGTCAGAGTAGGACAGTGGTAAACACAACCAGATTTTAAATACAACCCTTCCCCTCCCTTCTTCCCAAGCCCAGCTCTGCTGCCTCCTCCCCAACAGTGGTGCAGGGGGCAGGGAATGGGGGTTGCAGTCAGTCACAGTCCATTCCATGTTGTTTCTGCTGCTTCTTCCTCCTTCAGGGGGAAAACTCACAGTCCTCCTCTTCTGCAGCTTGGCATCCCCGCCACTGGAGACAGTCCTCCACAAACTTCTTCCAGCATAGATCCCTTCAATGGGCTTCAGTGCTCCCAGTGACAGACTGCTCCAGCGCAGGCTTTCCTCAGAGTCATGTCCTTCTTTGGGATCAGTACCCTGCTCCAGTGTGAGGTTCTCCATGGGCTGTAGATGGGGTTCTTCTCCACCATTGGTGTCTAAGGACTGCAAGGATTCAGCCTGCTGTCTCACCACAGGCTGAAGGGGAATAGCTGTTTTGACATGCTTCCCCTCCTCCTTCCTCACTGACTGTGTCTGCATGGTTGGCTCTCTCTAGTTGCACAAAATAGTTCCCAACACAAAGGAAGTTGCCCAACACATTTTTCCCCTTGTAAATATGTTATCAAAGAGGTCCTGATTGGTTCAGCCTTGGTCAGAGGCAGGTCCAACTTGGAGCTGAGGAAGCTTCTCCAAGCTTTTTACAGGAGCCATGCTAGTAGCCCCCTTCCCTGCTACCAAAACCCTGCCAGACACAAACCCAACGCAGTAACTAACACCAGTTCAAAGAAAAAAAGCCTGAGTATAAAATTTCACTTCTAAATTAACATCTTGGTGTTGCAGTCGGCACTCTGCACTCACCTCCATGTATCACATGAGTCTTTTACACTGGTTTATTTTATACCAACGGCAAAGACAAATTGACAGAACTTACATTTTTACTTTCCTAGATGAATTAACAATTATTCAGCATTATAATCCTTAGCCATTTATTAAGAGAATGTCTCATATGAGTCACAATAATCACACAGATGATTTTAGATTAAAATACACTGTAAAAATGCCCATCTATTTTCTTCCTTCAGAGACAGAAGGAAATATTTCATGTACTTGCTTGAAGTTGCCTGATCAAATATAGTTAACTGTTCGGTCACAGCTTTCTTGTATTATTTAAGGCAAGTCTCATATATTATCCTATCAGTAAAAAAGGTGAGTTTCTGGTTTTGAGACTAGCTATAGGCTAAATTTATTAAAGAAGGCAAGACATTAAACTACTGTGATAAGACTATATAAATATAGAAGGATATAATTTCCTTTTCTCTTCTAAAAGCTTAGGCTAAATCCCCTATAAGACTAGACAAGACTAGTAGACCCTTAAAAAAAAATTTGAAAACGTATTGTATGAATTAGAATCTGAAGCAAAGCTTCAGTATTCAGAAAAAGGAAAATATGAAATTTTGCATATCAGATTTCAGAAAAGATCTGAATCACACTCTGTTTAGAATTAGCAGGCATCATTAAATGATAAAACTTCTCTGTTATTCTCATGTGGGCATATAATCACTTTTGCAGTCTGTACCTGGCACATCATAATTAATTTCCTCCTTGAGCTATTGATCAAGTCAACTGAGAACTGAAATTCCATATCAGCAGGCAGCTTGAACTTCACATTGTGTCTACTCAGAAATCAACCCAAATCAATCTCTGCTGTGGTCTCAGATCAAGGAAAGGCAGCAAAAACTGAAATAGTGGTGAGTAATACAAACTAGGTAATAGACATAACCGTCATGTAGCCCCTGTCAGGTTCCTGATACAATATTTTGAAGCTATAATGCTTTACCCATTCTTTGTCTATGGCAAATGCAGTATAAGCCTTAAATGGATTAACAGGAGCTTCTAAAATTTGTTCTTTATTTTCTCTTACAGTTTGCTGTCAAAAGAACCTAGGAATAGTCATTCTAGGTCATTTAAAAACCACCATCTAGTCCAGCCTGAATATGCTGATGATCAATAACAGATATGCAGGAGAGAGCACAAAAGAACCATGCTATGAGAAAATTTCAGAGCCTCCTTGTTCCTTTTGTACCTGTGCAATCAATTTACTCTTCTCAATATCTGTAAAACATCATCACAATAAAATCCTGTGCTCCATAAGCTTTTTTTAAAAAAAAAAGAAATTGCTTCTTGTAGATATAAATGACCACAAAAGGAATCAACTGTATCTTTTGGCAGAAATGAGTGGGACTATGCATTTCTTCTTCATGTGCTAACAAGTTTGTCACATCTGCTCTTTATTGTTTCACAATGACTGTAACCACAATCTTAAAACAAGATGAACTGTGTCTTTTACAGCTTAGAAGAGAGCATGTAAATAGGCTTTTAAAGAGTTTGGGGCAGGAGATGGTTCACCTGAAGGCTAGACAGGATGACTAAAAGTGAATACTCTGGTTTTATCTATTCTACAAAAAATCAATTTCTTAATGAATGTCCCATTCTTAACCATTAAAGCCTTTGCCTTATTGTTAAGAATTTGGCAATTTTTCAGTCATGTGTTATTAATAAAAAGTTACTTTTTAGTTTAAATCACACTTCTGAAAATTTTCAAGTAACTAAGCCAGAGAAGTACAGAAGGAACTAATCTTGCTAGAGAATTTGAACCTTCTGTTTTGCACAGTATGTGAGACGTTGGTCATAACAATATTGTAACTATCCCTCTCTCTCCAAAATCCCTGATTTTTAATTTCTTTTGCAAAGACTAAACAACTGAAGTCCTTCTTGAGATATCTGGTGTATTTATAGTTTTTCTTCAATGGGAATATCATAGCACAAGAAACTGTTCATAATAGTCTCTACAGGTTAATAGACTGCTAAAAATGTATGGGGCAGGTCTTCCTCTTCTGACCATCTCTCAGAATGGTGTCTAAGGAGAATATCCTCAAATCTAGTTAAAGAATCTGAGCAGACCAAGGTTTAGAGATAAGAAATTTCTTTACATTTGAATATCCTTCTGGTGCTTTGAAAAGACCTTGGGATTTAACCTTCCAAAAATGTCAGTCACTGTTCTCTGATGTGAGAGAAGGATATTCATGTGCCCTAGAAAAAAAATAAATATGGAAAATCAACTTTCTCTAGGTAACTAAGTCAGAGGAAAAAAAGCCAGGAGTACTGAATCAACAAAATATGAACTTTTGGATATGGATATTTCTGTTGAGCAAGTTATCATTATGACTTTCTAATAAAATATTTTCATCCATATAAAATATAAAATGTATCTAATTTCTGAAAGGGATATTCAATGAAAAGGAAGACTCGTATTAAAAAGAAACTGAAGAGGCAACATATTAGCAGGCAGCATGAAGATTGCTTGAAGACATGATATTAGAGGTTCAGAACCCTTGTATAAATTTTTTAAAAATAATATTGCTTGAAAAGCTGCTACACTTCTCAGTTTGACAGTGTTCCCTTCTGAATGCCTGCAAAAGTTACTGACAATGTTTGGAAGCAAGTGCCACAAAAAGTGAGGTTAGATTGAGTCCTCCCTGTGTATTTGGGTTTTCATCCTACAAAACCTTACAGTCACACAAAATGTTCTGGGTTTATTTTTTACCTTGATGAATAACTACTGAACAATTTTACTGTAATTTGTAGTGTTAAGATATCTTCTATAAGCAGATTATATAGCATACATAGAGTATATTGTACATAAATGCAGTCCTATAAAGCAGATTCATCAAAGCACAATTCTGTATACAGGAGCTTAATAAACTCAGGAACAGCTTACAAGACTGAGACACTATTAAGATAGAAAGAAGTGAGCAATAAATGAGAAAAGAGAAAAATTTTTTTAAACTAGAAAAGGAAAAAAGTGCTATTTTCCTACTCCCCTTACAAAAAAATGTTAGATACTATGGATGATTCTATGAAAATGAAATATTTTCTAGCAATTTAGTCACCAGCATCCTTGTGCTTCTGTAATATTTCTAACAAGAAATGCAAAATGGTAAGGACAACAATCCCTGATAAGAATAAATATTGTTAACAATCTCTTCTTTTATTGAACATAAGTTTCTTGGAAATTTCTGAGCAATTATCTTCCTGGGAGACATCATGTTACATTATAAGTTGATAAGTTTCGTACAAATGTCTGAAAGTCAGATGTCTTTGTTTGCCTGAAAAGCTGATAAGTCTTCGTTAAGTAAATTCCAATTCTCTCTCAGAAGGGAAGCTAATAACATCCTCATCTCAAACATGTGAATTTATTGTCAAACTATTTAGTTCAGTTACTAAGTTTCAAACAAGAATGAAAGAAAAAAAATTCCCATGAGGTCATTTGTTCTGAAAGAGACTTTTAGATGATAACACTTAATGAAAAATATACTTTTTAGGTTAAAAAAAGACTAACTGTACCACTATAAACTTCTATTTAAGCATTTTTTGAAAATGCAAAAACTTTTACCTCAGAGCTTTAATGTCTATGAAATAATAATTTTAAGCCAAATTCATTTCACTCATATCTTCTCTCTTCAATGTGACAGCACTTAATAATTTGCAAATTGAAACTGAGATTTAGGAGCAGACCCTAGTCATGATTGACATGAATAGGAAATTTGGGTGGTCTTTTTTTTTCTCTCCTAGAATATACCTTGTATAGACTGCAGGAAAAGTCTCTCTTTCACAGTAAAAATGTTCATGCAAATGCTTCAGTTTACACTGAAGAAGTTCTTCTAATTTACTTTCCTCTGATCATATACACGGACAGAGATATTATGTGTACTTCCAAAATTTTCAGCTTTATAATGCACAGTGTTACGTGTTTAGATACATGTATCAAGTTCATAACCAATATACCTATAATACTGGATCGGAAACTATTTACCATATTACAGGAGGAAGAGCTGTACCCCTGGTTACATACTAGGTTCATGTCATGTTTAAAAGCACATACAAAATCTGATGTCCTCTTTGACTCCAACTACCTTCCTTTCATACTTTAATTGCTGTAAGAAAGAGATACAAGCACATGAACTACAAGGCAATGCAATATCCTTAAGAGACATCTCCAAACTGGTTATTCAGTGAAATAGAATTACGGGGCATTCAGATATGATTGTATGTGTTAGTGGTAAATGAAAACAGGCACTGTAGTGACTCCTTCAGTGGACAGATTTTGACATTCACTTTTGAATGACCTTGTTGTGTTTTGTTAGGTATTGTTCAACTAGGTCTACATGTGGTTAAACAGCATATTATGAATAATTTACTTGATGTTTTCCCTTGCCAGTCATTAGATTCAAAGTCTGGGTTCTCGAAAGTTTTTCTTCAATTCATTAGGTAATTAGGTTGGATAGTTATAAAAGTCAGAGCAACACCAACCTCTAACAATGCTTGTCACATAAATGAGTCAACATAAATGTATTTCCTAAAACAAGTGCAATTTAGCACATGGCATTATTCCACAAATGCAAGATGATCTCCGAAGTGAGTTTCTTCCTATCACGTTGAGTCTCTTAAAGGAAATTGGAATACTTCTTTTTTTCCTCTGGAGTACAGTTTGGGGGATGAGGGATATGTTCATGTGTCAATTATATGCAGATGGGTGGAAAATTTCACATAATCTTTGAAAAGGAGGAAACATCTTTGCTTGTACAAATGCATTATCCTCTAATTCTGTATATTCAAACTTGTTTTGTCTCTGATTCACTTTCCTTTTTTTGTTTGTTTTCACAGTGAGTTTATATTTTTAAAATTTTATTTACATCCTACTTTATTTTTGCATATTGTATCTGTGAGTGCATCCTTTCACTGCTTTCTAAATATTGCAAATTATATTTTCTATAAAGACAATTTCCAAACTCCTTGTCTATGAAATTAACTTTTTAGACTTTAAAACTAATTTTTCAAAAGAACTTTTAAGATGCTTTAATATATTCTATAACTAATTCTACAAGTAAATATAGAGACTTTTAGACTTTCAAATACATAATCAGCTGCAGATCAAATGTAGTTAGTCAGGTCTGTTTAAATTGAAACTGTCACCTTGCACAGCTCTACAGAGCTTCAGAAAGGGAACATTTTGCTCTTTCANTCAGACAGACCCACTACAATATAGACTCCCTCAGTAGTATATTTAGAACTTGAAATGACAAAATCTTATGTTCTTGCCATGTCATGTTACATACAAGTTTTTTTAATGTTCTTCTACTGTCAGTTTATTTTCCTAGAGTCCTTTCATCAGTTCTTCATTATCAACTGCAAATATGTCCTGAGTCATTTGGTGATACATTCTGATTCATTTCTTCTATAGCTAGCATTTGTTTTTCTATGTATTATTATTCTCTGTAATGTTAAAAACAACAACAACAACAACAACAAACCTACAAACAAACAAAAAAACCCCAACAAATCAGAAGCACCTGTAAAAAAGTTTATGGCATAGTGTGACCTTACAGCATACATAAAGACAGTCTAATTGTAACTATTATTTCTGATTTGTACTGTAGTAGTACCTAGCTGATACAACGATGATAGAAGTTCAGGTGCAGACAGAATTTTGATATAATTTGCTGTATTTCTCTGAGGTTTTATCTCCTCACTAGCTTGGATGATAAGTTCCTTCCTCAGTCTCAGCTGCTTTTGGAAGTGTTACACTTGTCAAATTGCATTTCTATTNTCATGTTACATACAAGTTTTTTTAATGTTCTTCTACTGTCAGTTTATTTTCCTAGAGTCCTTTCATCAGTTCTTCATTATCAACTGCAAATATGTCCTGAGTCATTTGGTGATACATTCTGATTCATTTCTTCTATAGCTAGCATTTGTTTTTCTATGTATTATTATTCTCTGTAATGTTAAAAACAACAACAACAACAACAACAAACCTACAAACAAACAAAAAAACCCCAACAAATCAGAAGCACCTGTAAAAAAGTTTATGGCATAGTGTGACCTTACAGCATACATAAAGACAGTCTAATTGTAACTATTATTTCTGATTTGTACTGTAGTAGTACCTAGCTGATACAACGATGATAGAAGTTCAGGTGCAGACAGAATTTTGATATAATTTGCTGTATTTCTCTGAGGTTTTATCTCCTCACTAGCTTGGATGATAAGTTCCTTCCTCAGTCTCAGCTGCTTTTGGAAGTGTTACACTTGTCAAATTGCATTTCTATTTCCCCATGCTTGTCACAAGCATGTTCATTATGCGTCTCCTCTTGTGATCTCTGTGCTTCCATATGGCATCACCAAATCAACTGCAAATTCAGCACTGTCATGATTCTTAAGGTCAGATTTATTTAGGTTCTCTGATTTGTAAGTGCATGAGTTCCTGTCTCACCAACTATTTATAGGCACATGTGAAAAACATTAGCACAATGGCAGACCTGCAGAAAAAAATAGGAAAAATCTCATGCGAGGTAAATGTCAAAGGAGAGGTCAAAAATGGTTGAGTTTTCTTCATTAATCTACCTCTTTGCTTTGTTATGGTTTTTGCTCATTTGCTTTTAAAATGACTTATGCCTTCAGTTCTTTTACTATTGAAAATAATTGTGGAAGCATTTGAATTTTATGCCTGAAATAACAATATGCTTGAATACACTTCAAAGCTTTCTGCAGCTAGGATGATTGCCACAAAAAGATTGATGTACTTCACTTAGCTTGTAGTCCAAGACTGTGGTCCTTAAAAAGCCTACTCAGTTTTCATCAGACCCAGACCTGATGACTTTTTTTTTTTTTTCCCTTTAAATACTTTCAAATACCTCAGATTTTGCTTCCAGCCCTTCCCTGGAATATCTGTGACCTCACAGCAGCGATATTTTATCTCAGGCTTCTTCAGTTCAATAGGTATGACATTTGCTTAAAAACAGAGATTTCAGTTTTAATGCTTTTCTCAGCTTATTTTGGTTATTTTTCTAATATTAACATTATAGGAGAGATATTTTACATTGTCTTATCCAGGTATCTAGTCATATTAACCATATACTTACTTCAGTAGAAGGTCAATTATTTCCTTTTTATTCTTTGCATAGAAAACCTTGTGTCATGAAGGAGGAATAAGAATGGTACCTACTAGAGGTTGTTAACCAGTACTCCCTGCTATAAGGCAAAGGTTTGCATGTGTTCTCAAAGGGGTCAGACCACAAGGTCATAGGGTAAGAAGAACATCTATTCATTTATGATCTTTTAAAAGAAAAGATTGATCCCTGCTTTGACTTTAAAAGAAAGCTTACATACACAGCTCAAAATCAGGAAAGAGATGGGCATGCAGACAGAGTAAAGTCTGTAGCCAAATTCATTTAGTCTAACAATATAAAGAAGAATTTAACAAATAGATTGGAGAAATACAAAGTAAATTCTTTGAAATTTTTCTTAAAAGAAAAAAAAATAGGAGAAAATCAAAATAAAATATTTCTCTATTGGTATGATGTAATATATTCTCCTCTTTTCCATGCTTTGGAAGAGCCGATAATGTTATGACTGTCACGAAAGTGAATACTGTAGGAGTACTAAGGAAAAGTAATGTAACATTAAAAGTAATGTAATTAATATTTGATGGGGTCTATAGGGGATCTTACTGCTTTGACCCATTAAAAAGAAGGAACACATTTGAAAAGTTGGATGGAAATTTGCAGATAACACTTAAAAGCAAGAGTAAGTGAAGAGGAAATGTCCGCTATTAGCTATGCTGGATTGCTTTTTCTGAATAAATCTACAGTTTAATTGAAAAGTGGCAACACAAGACATGAGTTTTTCAATAAGTAGTTTGAGCATTTGGTACAGAGATCCAATTTTTTATTAGCTAACCTGAAGGACACCAGTTGATACACTTGATATGTTTATAAGCTCATATTAACCTTCATCTTCTGTTAATATTAAGGAGGAGGAGAAAGGATACTGGACATTCTTTCAAAATCCCTATATATGCTACCCTAAGGGACAGAAGTCTTTTACTCGATCACTTCCTCTTAATTGTCGCTGTTGATGTTAGCATTTAACATCAGCATTAGCTTATTAGCTTTATACTAGTAACAAAATGTGAGATCTTTTGGCCATAAAGAGCCTTGCATAAAGAGAAATCATAAAGGTTGCGATTTTTGCTCATCAGGAAAAATGAAGCTCACAAAGAAACCAGATTTAGAAGTGCATGTTCTCTTATCTTTGAAAGGATATTTGAAACATCTTTGAAATTGCTGGGCTGATTAACAGATCCCTTTAATTTCAGAAATAGATTAAAAAAAGTTATGTCTACTATGCACAAGTATTGAATTCAGTGCCACATTTGAATCTCAGGCAGAAAGCTTTTTTCAAGTGTGTTCAATAGAGAAGACTCAAAAAATTTTTCATGGAATTTGAATCAGCCTCCTACTCATCTCAATAAATTAGTTCAATGTTTCTGAGGCAACAATGGCATGTTCACCAAATAGAAGATATAGTACTTTCCAACATGACATCAGCAAAGAAGCAAAATACTGTAACATGCTTATTATTATTTCAAAAATGAAAGGCAGAAACTTTTCCTTTGTGAGTTTATGGTTGAAATTCCCACGTATTCATAAGTACAATAGTGTTATTTAGGAAATACATCCCTTCTTTTACTGCATTCTCTAAAAAAACCCCTGACGTATTGCTGGTAACAGATCATGACATTAGGCTTGTGGACAAAGTCCTCTACCCGTAGAATTCCAGAAAACATTAACAGTGACTTCCATAGTCATTGTATGCAATGTAATATACCATACCCTTTACTGAAAATAGTAATTTTTTTGTAAGAAAATATTTAATGTGTTTTGGTTGCCCTAATGATTCAGCTTTGGAAAAAAATATTTTCAGCTTTTAAAATTTTTTAAAATCTAAAATTTAATTTTACTTTTTTTCAGCTTTTGAAATTTTTAAAACTTATTTTTTCAGCTTTGGAAAAAGAGAGTTAGCATTCAGTGATTCATTTTCTTTCTGATGACAACCAATAATGTTTTGTGAGACAGCATTACACTGTGTATTACAATCAGACATCTTTGACTACAGAGTAAGATTCTTAAAAAAAATACTCATGCAGAAATTCGACTGTGATTCTTCACCTAAGGTCCAGATACAGGAAAATAAGTGCTGTAGACATAACAGTATGCTTAAACCAGAAGATATTTCTCAATGCCGTTCTTGAATACAATGCTTTTCAAAATCAAGGCCTGATAAAATAGAAGAAAGTATCATTGAAAGCAGACCTTTAAGATAATTAAATGTCAGCTGAGAGCTATAGATATTAAAAATTACTATTTCTTTTTAATTTGTTTGGAGTTGGAAATAACTATGTTGATAGTTCTTTAACTTTATTCCAAAGCACATAATGAACAATTATAACACACATGATAGATTCAGCAGCGAAATCTTATCCATTGGCAGCTGGGTCTTTTACAAACATTAAAGAGTATGAACATGAAAAGGACTAGAAGTAACCATCTACCAAAAAAGACTGCATCGCAAATTTTTTAAAAAACCAAACAACTTTAGAATGCAATTTATTTTACATCTCCATATTAATCTTCTGGGAAATGCATGAGGAGTATACGCAGTGGGTGATGGATTAAAAAAATTGTTAACTTGCATAATTGTGTTCAAAAAATGGTTTTGATTTCACTGCCACTATGGTCTTGATTAAATTTTGCATGCTTTATGTGCATACTGACGTAGATTTCTTGTTGACTTCAAAACAAGCAACCCATATCAATTTGACAGCACAACTTAACAGTCCAGATATACCCAATGTTATTCAGAAGAGCTGTGAAAAAATACACGGGTCTCAGTTTAGGACAGGCATTCCTTGCAGGTGGAACAAAAGAGTATGTAGTACAAATGATATTATTCAGTGTAGGAGAAACAGAATTACCAAAAGAAGTATCAGTCTAGGGCAAGACTAAGAGGGAGACAAGTTTGAGCAGTACAATATCCTATGAAAAGCAGCATTCAGTTCATGGTCCCGATATTGAAAATCCTACCTACACATACAATTCAGTCTTCTTATATTTATATTCAATGGCTGAAGACACCCTCGTAATTGTCTCAGTTGATGAAAAGTGCCCTCTGTGTATGTCTGAATCTGCTTATTCAAACTTTGCACATGACCTTCTTCAAAGTCTTGAACTTAAAATCTCCACTGATTTAAACTCTTGGTTTTAACTTTAAGATTAAATTGTAGCTTGATGTATACTTAGCAAGCACATCTGACATTTATAATAAATAGAGCCCCTAGTCTTTCCTAGGTCGGCTTGTAGGGAATGCATAACAATGAAAATGACTCACACTTAAATAACACATTTTAAAAGTCTAACTTAACATTAAAGTTCTCTTCTGAGGTCACTGCTCTTGTATAGTACATGATATAGCACTTCCCACCCTCCATTCAAGTAGAATACACGTAAATGATTCATAAAGCAGCATGGGATCTTTGATAGAATACAAGGCTTTAACTCCATAATAAAGCATGTTTTTAAACATTATACAAAAAATCTCATCTGCCTATTTAATTTGAGTTTCATGTGTTATAATCACTTTTCACAATGACATTAGCAGGATTAGAAATTTTCTTGAGGGCACATTCCAAAATGATATACAGAAGAGTTTCCAGGTCTACAAGATTTCTGGAAGAAGGACTCATTAAATTTTAGGCCCAAATGCTCACAGTATTCAGTGCCTTCATATTTGCATATCAGACTAGAAACAGATGGAACTAATTTGCAAGGATATTGAACACCCATAATCCCATTTTCAGTCAGACTGTTAGTGGCTGGCAAACTGAAAATCTGACTGTATGCATATAATAATCTGGTCTTTTTGTAGGTTTTGTCTGACCAGCAAAATTACCACATTTATTCTATAACATCCCAGTAGCTTGTTTTATTCTGCTTTACTGGTGTGTCCTCATGAGTGAAGTCAAATATTATATTATGATTTTCAGCTAGTGCTGCAGCCCTGCTCTACACATGCTCTTCAGTGATGCTCAGCATACCTGAGGAAAGTGTGGAAAGAGTAATGGATTTCTAGTCTAGTCACAGCACCTGATCCAGGAAGTAGCTGAGAACTAATTCAACCTTATGATCCTGTACAGCAGCAGCAGGATTTATTTCAGCCTGGCAGAATATAAAGTGCTGGGCAACAATGATGTTTCCTTTATCTTCCCACTCTGCCCCAGGGAAGCCATCCACCCAGCTCTTCCAGCTTCATGGTAAACAGTTCTCCTTTGGTGTTAAAGGTAGCATGCCTGTGTTATGCCTAACGGATGAAGTATAGACACAGACCCCTAAGTATCTGAAACACAAGTCCAAAATTCTGTTGACATTTTTACTACAGGTTTGTGGGTTGTTCTAATCTGACAGCTGTCATTTATTTGTATGTAAACATCTACAAATGTGTTAGTCACCCTGCTTCTTCAGGGACAGGTTTGAACTGAAGCGATGTGTCTGTAGAAGAAAAATGAATGCACAACATTTGTATCTATCTTAGCTGTAGTGCTGTGGGTTTTTTAGAAAAACAATTTAATGCATCTTAGATACCACACTACTCTTTTTTAAGAAAGGCAAATGATTTAATTCTGCCTCAGAGAAAAGAAGCTCATTTTATTCTTGTCATGACATCTGTATATATGTCTTTCCAACAGGCAAAAATGCATTTTATCCACCAACAAGCCTTTCAACACCAAGACCTACCATTATCCATAGTTTTCCACTAGTAGTTATCAGTAGTTATCTAATTGTGAATCCTTATGGCTGGATACTCAGCCATGAGGACATTAAGAAGGACTAGTGTCTCTTTCTCATGGTGGCAAGTTAAAAAAAAATCAATAGTGGTATGCTTAGCACAAACAACAGAAATCCCTGTAAAAGAAACATGTAAGGGAAAGCAGGTTATCTTTTTCACAAAAAGTTTCATTAGGACAATAAAATTGATCAAACTTTCAAATAATTCCTAAGAACTGTCACTGTCACCCTGTAGTGGAAGGATGATTTAACTCTTTCCTCAGAAAATAAAACTTATATGAGAAAAGAAAAGCTGGAAGAGTTAGCAGAAAAAAATAACATTAAATACTTTCAGGAGAATGAATTTTTAAATCCTGATCTGCATAATGGAAAGAACAAAGCAGTACTGTCCTCATGTCCAAGTCTATTTAAATAGTCTTGTTTTAAGCCAGCACAGAAAATATATTAGGTCTTCATAGTTAAAGTCTCCACCATAAAGTGTTAGCATCTCTGTTAATCCAAGAGAAAGATGATAAAGGTGTTCAGATCTGCATATTTTACTATTTAAAGCATTTCCTTTGTTAGTGACAAATTTTATTTTGTTTTTGTAGAACCTGGTGTTCAATAAATGCATAGACAATGCATCTGAAGTTTAATGAGCCTACCATGTTTAATAATTAAAATGTATAACAAACAGTATGAGAATTTTGCCAGAATGATTCTTGCTACATCCTGAAGCAGGAGATCAGAAAAACACAAATACTAAATGTCCCTCTCTCCTACTTTTGATGAGAGGTTCATGTAAACATAGAGAATTGCATCTGGCTTGAATGTTCCATCTGAAGCTACATTGAACAACTGTCTTGAGATCTACAAAAGAAAGCACATATCTCGGACACAATCACTTTGTTATCAGAAACAAACCTCTGATCCTCAGAAGTTTTATCTTTTTTTTTTTTTTCCCTATGAAATACAGATAATGGGCTTGATTCTTACTCCTGGGTTGTGGCTCAATCCTGTGTCTGCTATAGTAAGATCTGCATGTATTTGTGTTGCTCTGCCTGAGACAACTTGGCCCTACACAAGGATTACTCTGATTGATATTCCTACATTTCTGTTCCAAGACTGATGTCTGTCATTTCTTTCTAACCATGGCTAAGATTCTTGACATGATGCTATTATTTGCAGAGAACAAATATTCTCTTGAGACCTACTAACTGTACATATAACAAAGTTGTGGGCTTCCACTTTCCAAGGGATGATATTCAGTGACCCCCACTGCTAACTCGAAGGTGGCCTAAAGAGACATCAGGAAGTGTGAATTTACTATTGGGGGTTTAGAAACTCCATTACTATGTATTCTTAACAGACTCACTTACTAAGTAAAAACGCCCAGCAGAACCTCCTACAGTTTCTGTGCTGTAAGACTCGGATCCTCACATCACAACCCTCATACTCTCAGCTGTGAGATCAGATGGTCAGAGGTACCTTTGTGTCTCCAAACCTGATAAACATCTAGCCAAAGTATAATCAGATCATCTACATCCATTCTCGTGATAGGACACCACTGGGAATTCCTATTCTTTAACAATTTCCTTTACAAAATCAGTCCAAATATTTTGCCATCTACCATAAAGTCAGTCATATCAGTATGTTTCAGCATAATCTATCATTATGATATAGTATTTCACATGTCATAGGGACTTTCTTGATAAAAATAACATCTGTTTGCCAAATTTGACCCTTCATCTAATGAAAAAAAATCCCAAACTAACAAACAAACAATCTCCAGGAACCCACTGCCATAAGGGCTGGAGGTGGACAATAATTTGTACTGACATAGAAAAAAATCTGGAAACTAAGACTGACTGTGCCAATGGATCACACCTTGGTAGACACTATTTTACCTTTTTTTTGCATCTTATTGCATACTTGTAATTAGGCATTTTTACACATCCAAAAGGGTTTTGTCAGCCTAGCCTTATTACTAGAGCTTCTATTTTCAGCCTGTAGTCAGGTTCTGTTCAATCTGTAGACTGCCCGTAAAAGATCCTTGTAGTGGGTCTGTCTGAGCTGATTTTCCCCATACAGCCCTCATACTGCAGTACTGGGAGCCAGAGGCTGTTGATAACACACCCATGTTATGATTATCTGTGCTCACACAGCACGAAAGGTA
>VYZX01027727.1:5418-142100 GCA_013401335.1 Brachypteracias leptosomus | reverse complement strand
AAGGTAAACCCACCACACTCACACTATAGACCAATGGTATCATGGATGTTATTTTCCCTTATAAAGTAAATTTGAAGCTCAAGATCCATCTAATGGAATCCAATTTTTAAAATAAATATATAAATGTAGTTTTCTAACTAATGACTGATATTTTGCACTGCCTGCAGATGATAGACTCAATGAGCTACCAAACCAGAGTAGGCTTCTTGCAATTTTGGAATCAAATCTGAAAGATCTGCAGGAAAAACTGGCTCTTGCAGCACGAATGGTAAGTACACAGCTGACGTCTGGAACCATGTTATTTATGCACTAATGGTTTTGTGTGTAGAATTGCTGAGATGTTCAATGTCTTCCAGGAGTAATAGTACTGGCTTTTTATAAACATAAAAAATATTTTAGCAAATTTTCTTGTTTAGAATTTTTTGCTTGAGACTTATGTAAAAAAAAGTAAGAAGTTGAAGGGAATATATTTTTACATAACTGAAAATGATAGTTGACTAAATTTCCGACTCTGGGGAGTGATATTTTAGGTTGAGTGAGGGCTACTTAGGTATTTTTAAAGAAAATACATTTTAAATGACTAATAAATTAAGAGCATAATAGTTGAATATGCCTAAAATATACTTCTAATCTGTCTGCAATACTAGGTTGCCACTACTTGGAAAATGTTATCAAAGGTATAAGTTTAAGCTGTACAGAGAGAGTGTGTTACCTACCTGCATTACATCTTCTGTAACAGTCCATAACAGTTTATAGAATGGTTTCATTCTTCAATTTTCAATATTTTAAAATGGCTTTGAGTAAATATTGTGTCTAATACTTAGTATACTGTATTTATTATGAGAATGTAAAGGCAACTTTTCAATAATAAATGCTGTAGCTTAAAATCTTCTATTACAAGAGCTTGTAAAATTTTAAATTGCATAATATATCTGTCACTTTCTGTAGAGAGGAAAGGATATGAGCTAAAAGGGATTTTAGCTGCAAGTCTGGAAGCAGAATTGAAAGACCTGTAGTAAGTGGAGACTTCTGTAGCAGAAGCTAAGTGTAAGTTAAGCTTATGTGGATCAGAGGATGGGACCCTATACATGCATTCATCTATACGTATGGTCAGTAAAAATTCTGGTTTTGTTAGAGAGTCCTAGGATGGATGCTTAAATATATACCTTTTTTAACTGGAAATATATATTATTGTCACTTGTCTGATTTGTAACGTTAGATGATTATATTTCTTAGCTGTAGAAATGTGAACAAATATTCTGAACTGATGTATACACTGCAAAAGATAATTAGCCTTAAGAATCTTCTGCCCTATCAAGACAGGCAAATATCAGGAGATTGTAAATCCTTTTTTGATAGGTCCCCCAATCTTTTTTTTCCCAATTCAGTACTTAAGAGAACTGAAAAATATAGTTCATGATCCAAATATGTATTTAAGCAATTTGAACATCGACCAAATGTACCTTAAAGTTCTCAATAAGTTTTAAAATACGATTTTGTGATGTTGAAGTCAAGTTCCTTGAAGACCTATGTTCTAAAGCACAGAAGGCAGAGCAAATATATGTAATCTTTTCCTTTGTGTTCTTTTTGCTGTAGCCATTGCTGTGTTATATCCCTTGTGGTTCTACTGAAGCTGCAGGATACTTCTTACAGGCTCTATTCATTTTCTCTCTCCAGCTGCAGCTATTGTGTTTTTACAAGCCACTGAAAAACAGTGTTATGGTTTAAGGTGTCAGGTAGAATATGTTTTATATCTAAGTACAACTCTTGATTTAAGAACTATCTGCTATTGTTATGTGGCTAGTGAAATTTTAATATATAAATTTAATATGAAAATTTGATCACAAAATGTTGTAGTTACAATAAACCATTTTGGTATAAAATCGTTGATAAACTAAATTCTGAGAATATCTTTGGAAATTATTTAAACTCTGAAAGATCTATAAAAGCAGGAAAAACTCAGTTCACAGAATCACAGAATGTTAGGGATTGGAAGGGACCTCGAAAGATCATCTAGTCCAATCCCCCCGCCGGAGCAGGATCACCTAAACCACATTGCACAGGAACGCGTCCAGGCGGGCTTTAAATGTCTCCAGAGAAGGAGACTCCACAACCTCCCTGGGCAGCCTGTTCCAGTGTCTGTCACCCTCACCGTAAAGAAGTTTCTTCTTATATTTATGTGGAACCTCCTATGTTCCAGCTTACACCCATTGCCCCTTGTCCTATCATTGGATGCCACCGAAAAGAGCCTGGCTCCATCCTCCTGACACTCTCCCTTAACATATTTATAAACATTAATAAGGTCACCCCTCAGTCTCCTTTTTTCCAAGCTAAAGAGGCCCAGCTCCCTCAGCCTTTCCTCATAAGGGAGATGTTCCACTCCCTTAATCATCTTTGTGGCTCTGCGCTGGACTCTCTCAAGAAGTTCCATGTCCTTCTTGAACTTAGGGGCCCAGAACTGGACACAATATTCCAGATGAGGTCTCCCCAGGGCAGAGGAGAGGGGCAGGAGAACCTCTCTCCACCTACTAACCACCCCCCTTCTAATCCACCCCAGGATGCCATTGGCCTTCTTGGCCACAAGGGCACAGTGCTGTCTCATGGTCATCCTGCTGTCCACCAGAACTCACGGGTCTCTTTCTCCTATGCTGCTCTCCAACAGCTCAGTCCCCAACCTATACTGGTATCTGGGGTTGGGTTTTTTTGTAAGAATTTCTGTCAGATTTTCAGGTTTTATTAAACTGATATTTCAGGAAATGGGAAACAAATATTAAACTTGTTATACTGAAAATTTTGTACTACAAGGGCATAGGTAGTGTTCCAGTCTGCACAAGCATTAGCTGATTACATATCTGCGAGCTGAAGGCTATCTCATAAAGGTACTGAACAAATGAGCTGACCAAGGAGTTGTTTGGACAGTTAATATTAATTTATAGTCATTCTTGAAACAGTGGAAAATTTCCAGAAAGCTGGAGCTACTATTGTGCTAGTGCTTTAAAAGGATATATGAAACAATATCAGCTTGACATTGAATAGAATCATTTAGCAGGGCAATATTAATAGAAAACTAAGGGAAGAAAATATAACTGATGTCATTCATTATTATTTAATGGAAGATAATGTGCAAACAAACTTAGTATTTTTTTGAGCAGTGTCAAAGCTACCCTATTCATCAATAGCAGTTATAAAGTTGGCATAGCTGAGATTCACAAGTTGCAGATACTTTCATTACAAAATTAGATAAATATGGAATTAAATGTCCTGCCAAATGTATTCCAGCTGAATACTTGTCAGCTTTGTGATGTGTTCCTTACCAATGTAAAATAAAAATAGGTTGCTATTTTTGTTTTGATTTTCTATCTCAAAATGAATTAATTGAGGAAAATCTGATGACCAGTGTTATATGGGAGATTTAATTCAGTGCAGAGGTCAGACTTTACCTACTTTGCCACTTAAGATAGGATGTTTTATGAGAAACTAAGATGTCCAAGTCAAAGAGAGCAGTTCAGCAGAAGCTGAATGTGTTAAATGACTTTGTTATAGAGCATCATGACTTCCTGATTTTCAACTGCCCGAGATATTGCTAAGTTTCTGACTGCACAGTGATACTGTTTCAACAAGGGATGAAGTCCAATAAAACTCCAATATAAAGTAAATTTTACTTTTGATGTATATTTGATATATATTTGACACTGAACTGTATTATACTTGCTGACACCTAGGGATGGCTCAGTGCTCTGGATCCTGAAGGGATGAAGATGCCACTAAATTGCCAGTGAAAAGCAATAATTGACATAAATTTTTATTTTTAATATATCCTATTTGCTGATCATAGATAATGCTTCAAACAGGAGCACAGAATGATTACATTTTATTCAGGGATTAAACTGATTGACACTTGGTTCATTTCACTAAAACACCAGTTCATATAAAAATGTAGAGGTATTTGGATGCTTCCAAGTTATAGGTAGTTTTGAAAAATCCCAGATTCTATAAACTACATCTAAATAGCTAAATTTTCTGTTCTGGTAATAGAATCTATCCGTGTGAGAGAATAAAGGAGCAGACTGGCGATGTCTTCCTAGTCATGTGCTACTAAGTGCCAGCATAATTTTTTTTTTTCTGAGTTACTGGACTGGAGTGAAGCATCTCCTTTTGCTAGATATCCCTTCTGCAACTCTTCCCAGAACTCTTGACATAGACTGATTTCCTATTTCTGTTTAAGAGATTTATGGAGAAGGTTTACGTCAGTGGAGAGTTTTGAAATAAAAAGAATTTGTTGCTTCCTGTTCTAGTCAGGATGTGCCTGTTAGTATGCACAAAGTAGCAGGCCCCACAGCCTTACTGAAATAAGTATATTATTTCTTTTGAATCAGATTTTAAAATAGTAAATGTAATTTACTTCCAATTATTACTACAAAGTATTTATTTCATGATAGAAAAGAAAATGCAGGAGAAAAGTTTTGCTTACTAGCTTGGAATCAAACTGGAAAGGTCTGCAACAAGCTCAGGCTCTTGCAGGTAGCAAGTTTAGTGGCATGAAGGGTAAATGCTAAAGAACATAAAGGTTTTTAACCTTCCTGGGTCAGATTAAAGGTTCATGTAATCCAGTGCTCTCTCCCCACCTGTGTTCAAAAGCAGATGTGTAGAGATCAGTACATGATTCTTCCCAGAATATTCTCCAGTTTCAATCTAAGCTATATTTGCTATTTTCTGTAGGTAACAGCCCATGACAAATTCTTCTTTTCTGAATTTATCTACTAATTTTAAATCCATAGTACCAACAGTATGTTGAAGTGTTTTCCAACTTAATTGTGGGTTATCAGAAGTACCATACATTAATTTTGAGCTTGGAGCTATCTTTGTCTGATAACTCTTTGGTCTTCCCCTATTCACCTCCTCCGCTGCTTCTAATGAGAGTTCACTGTGGTATCCTTGGTTGAGTTGTCTTTTCAAGGCTGAAAATCTTTGTATTTAATTTGTATTCCCTGTGTAGAAACTGGTGTGCAACTTTCATTATCTTTGTCATCCTCCTCAGTGTCTTTTCTACTTTTATTGTACATTTGCTGAGAAGACTGGGCCTGAAGTGATATTCAATTTTTATTTTTTTTTTATTTGACAGTGTTTTCTGTTTTGTTTTTTTTTACTCTTTCTAGTAATCCCTATTTAATCTGTATGTTTTAGTGACTGTTGCTGAGAATTAAGGTGATGTTTTGTACCTTATTTCCTGGCTAGGCAACAGGTCAGAGTCTGTCACTGAATATATACAGATATGATTAATTTTTACCATTTCCCTTGGTTTAAATTTATGAATATGATTTTCAAAGTGGAAAGCAGTGGCTGTTATCTCGGCTTTAGTAAGGCTTTTGACTGTTTCCCATATCATCACCATAGACAAGGTGATGAAGTATGTTAGGTAAGTGAACAGTGAGCTGGACTGAAAATGGGCTGAATGGCTGGGCTGAGAGGGTTGTGACACAGTGTCTAATTGGAGGCCGGTCACTAGTGGTGTATCCCAGGGTTTGATATTGGGCCCTTTACAGTTTAACATCTTCTATAATGACCTGGATGATGGGTCAGAACACGCCCTCAGCAAGTTCAGATTATATAGAACTGGGAGGAGTGGCTGGTAGACTTATGGTGCTGCAATTCACAGGGACCTGGGCAGACAGAGGAGTGGGCAAAGAGGAACCTTGTGACGTTCAATGAAGGGAAGTGCCAAGACCTGCATCTGGGGAGGAATAATCTCATGGAAAGCAGCTCTGCAGAGGAGGACCTTGTTGGTTGTGGTAGACAGCAAGCTGAAAACAAGCCAGCAATGTGCCCTCACAGCAAAGGTGGCTAATGGAATCCTGGGTTGCGTTATGAGGAGTGCTGCCAGCAGGTCAGACTCTGTCAATTTAGAAAACTGGTAATTAATTCCTATGCTGTGCTTTCTATCTCCTGTCTTTAATAGTTACTTATTCTATTGAAGACTTTTTTCACATCCCCTGGAAGTTTCTTCAATGATGAAAACCATTGTTGAAAAGCTTTGCAAATTCAATTGTATGAAACACTCTCTCCTTGTCTACATGTTACCAGCTCCCTCAAAGGAGTCTAGATCAGTGAGATGTGACTTCCCTCTGGCCATGTTGGTCCTTTCACAAAATGTTATACTTATCTCTGTGTCCGCTTACAATTTCTGCCAGGCAATGGTAGAAACATCTGAATAACTCTTCTGTTTTTTGTTTTTTTTAATTCTCAGAAAGCCTCTTGAGCCAGTTGAGGCTGTGTATGTTAGCCATTTTCCATTCATATGGCAACGAGATCTGGCACCCATCCTCAAGTTCCTTAAGCCTTTTTAAATGATTAACATTGGCTTTTGGCAGTTTGCTACTATTCCTTTTGTTGATTTATCTCTAAATTTAATACTTTCTCTATTTGCCCCTTGATGGGAAATTTTAGGTTGGCTATCTGAAGAAATTCCTCCACAGTAAATATAGAATCAAAGAATGAATTTACATATTGTTATTTCTCTATTCCAACTGTCCTTATATCTCAGTGTCAGGCTTCTTCCAGTGTATTTATTAATTTTTATGCCTTCCAGAGACATGAAATCCTTTTTAGCATACTTCTAATGTTTAAATTTCTGTTCTTTATTTTCCTCATTTAAATGCAATTCAACTTTTTCAAGGACATCTTACTTTGATCAGCTTCTTTTACAGGCTGTTTAATCAATCAGTCCGTTTGTGTGATCTTTCTAGTCTTTCTTGAACAGGTTCCATATTGCCCAAGAATAGTTTGTTGTCTCCTCCCCAACGTTTTTATAGCTGCACCTTTGAATTGATTATTATTAGGCATTACTCTGTAGTAGATGGTTTGACTTTTATCAGTCTTGTAATTAGAATATCCTATTATCATCCTTTCAGAGTTTCTGATATATGTATTACACTATGCAGGCACCCTCATTAAAAAAACAGGAATTCTATCCCTTAACCCCTCTTACTTCTTAGACTGCCACTTGTTTAGAAGAATGGCTGCATCTGATCTTACTGTTTTTTGACACCCTTTTTTTTAATACATGAGACTGAGGTCAGTGCAATTGTTTGATTAATCTGTATCAACTAATCTGTACAGCTGTGATAGTGTTGTTGAGGAAATACAAACATTTCCATATTCTGTATCACAGTTTTCATTCTATAGAGCTGTTCTGTAAATTTGAGATATACACCAAAATAATCCACTTTCTATAGAACTCAAGATGACATCATCAGAAAAGGAGAAATCTTGATTGCTGAAATGGAAGAAAACCTGAAGAGCTTGCAAACGCTGAGGGTGTGGCAATGAGGCATTTAATCACTGACAGATTCATTGGTAATTGCAAAGTACATAACTTAGTAAAAGCACCTTGCTGCCAGCAGTGCCACCTACTTGCTCCATCTTCTCCTTTGGTACATCGTGTCCTTGGGAAGCAGAGAGCAAAGGACAAAAGCAGGCTGTGGGCGATAGCTGCATTACAGGCTGACCCACAGTACCTGGTATATATGAGGAATAATCTACACTTTCATCTGAAGCATTGGCTCATTCTTCACAGCAAAACATCTCTAAATGGTAATGTTGGAACTTTCAAGTAGCAAGAAAAAAAATACACATGTAAAAGAGCATTAAATTGTTTGCAGTTCAAGACACTGATAACAGAAGTTTTGCACTGCAAACAATTAAAAGATTAAATTTTTTCTAGCTGCAAGTTATTTTATTGAGACGGGGTCAATGTATTCATTATTATTAACAAATATTCACTTGAAATACTTTGCAGCACTCTGTTCTGGTACCTGTGTTCACAGTTGCTAATAAATACTTTCATCTAGATAAATGCTTTGGCAGCAATTCTGATTTTTCAGAAACAAGAACAGATACACAACAAATAGTACAACTTTGGAGCTAGAGCACACTCAATACCAAAGCTTTAGGAAATAAAAGAGTTTTGCTTAAAGGTTTCTCTTTTTTTGCATCCCCTACCGCACTCCATGCTCTGCTGAGAATGAATTTGTATTTGTTATAGAAAAGTAAAACCAGACATATTGTAGAGCAGTGCAATTGCACAGAAAAGGAAAGAAAAACATTGGAATCCCAAAGGAAGTACGTATTTATCAGCCTAGATTTCCTCATGTGCAACTGTTCAAGAATGGATATGAGGCAATTTGTGCTCTGGACTAGTCTTCAAGCAGCCTAGAGGTAGTTTAAGGCTCAACGTACTGTGGCAAAGTTAGTTCATGAATGTTACTTAATAAACTACATGACTACAGAGAATTATTTTCTGTAGTTGAATTGTATTTTTACTGTTCTAGTTTCAATCCAGGATAAGAAACTTTGTTTTATCAACTGCCAAAAAGCAATTATGTCTTAGCTCTTTAGTTACTAGACAGGAATTGGGGAAAATGATGGATAGCTGGACTATGGTGATATTAACTGTAATTCTCTTAAAACAGACATGCTACTGGGGTCTTGTATCTGCCTTGTGTGGGATCACAGTCTTTTGAGTCTGCAAATCTGTTGGTATTTTAGTAAGAATGAGTTCACTGCTTCACCAACTTTCAGACTTCAGGGTAAGTAGCTGAGGTCAGTATCTATAAGCCAGAAAGGATTCACAACTACTTCATTAAATGTTATCCTATTTGAACTACACCATCTCTCTTAGCTCAAGCATCCAATCCTGCTTTAAAGCAAATCATACACTCTGTGACACTTATGGTATCTTGAATCTGATACTGTAGGGTGGCAGCTGTTCTCTCTCATTTAAGCAACTGTTCACTTGGAGATATGAAGCAGCTTCCATCTGGCTGGAAGTGGCTACTGGAAACTCACTTTATACAAGAGTTTAAAAAAAGCTCTCCTTAATAGGCCACTTGAATTCAAAGCATCTCTGCAAGAAAGTCATCTACCAATCCACACAAAGCATCTTGAAACCAGACTCATTAAGGAAACAATGCTGTATAGAGATCAGGGTTCCTAAAGGTCAGCATCCTACTACCCATGAAATGTGAATTCTGGTTAGTTCAGGATTCCAGTGTTCTGTGCAGTTTGGGAAAGACAGGGGTAAAAAGACAGATCTGAAGGGGAGGGGCTTTGATAGAGTCTGAGACAAATTTGGGGTTAGTTGTTCTAGAATATTGAAAAACTAAGTTTAAGCTGCCTTGTCTCCAATGATGACAGCTTTCAGGGACAAGTAATACAGAATGTTTTCAGAAGTAATTTTGGCTTTTTTTTTAAATGGATCTATTGAAAATCATCAGTATTTTTGGGAAAGTGACCAAAGCAGTAGGAAGGGAGGCAAGTACTTGAATGTCCAAAATAAGATCTCATTGTGGCCGCAGTCAAGTTGCAATTCTGTGAAGCCAGTATCAAGAGGAACAAACGGGAGCTGTACATACCAGTGTATCTCACTGTTTTTTTATCTTGCTGTGAGGTTTGATGGCATTCTCAAGCTGTTTTGGTTCCCTTGGTGGGAAAGCCAATACAAGAAAGAGCATTCGTGCTGTAACCACTAATCCAGAGCAGTGCTGTGGACTGTGCTATGATGGGTAGCAGGCTAAATTGTGTTGCTTCTCCCCCTCTCTGAGTTTGCTCCTGTTTGTTTGGACTAACCATCAGAAAATTTCATATCCTGTAGCCCAAGAGAAGCAAGGCTGCAGCAGCTCTGTGTCCCCAGGTCTAACCCATAGATTGTATCACACACACTCTGTACAGCACATACCTCCACACATACACACACCAGAGCCCCGGACTGACAACAGAACTCATGGAAATAAGAACAAGACCAATGGCCTCCTTCCCTTTGCCTTCCCAGATGATCAGAATGGAGTCTTGTTAGTGCCTACCTCTCCAGCAGCTGCCCCCAGGTCTCTGCTCTCCCCTGCTGCCATCCCAGCCTGCCCTGCTTCAGTGGCTGTTGCAAATCTCCCCTCGCCATGCACATCAACATACACCCTCCCACCCCACCACATTATGGATCCCTCCAGTAACTGGCATTACACAACCAAGTCTAATGCCCTTGGATCCTCTTGTCTCCAGCTGCTTCCCTCACAGAGATGGGAAGACACACAGAGAGCACTCTACCTCCCCCATTGATGTCCCCCCCCTTCCCAAATCATGGAAACTAGGCTCTTTCTGCCCTCAGATAGAGGTTAAAAAGGACTTCTAGAACAGACACCCACAGCTTCTCAGGATAACCTGAAGTAACAACAGTTTAAAAAAAAAAAGTGCAGATTCCATGAATATACTTTAGGAATGTATTTAATTAAAGTGGTTTTGATAATTTATCTAGAATGTTACACCCTTAAGTTCTGGAAGTCTTCCTACAAAATGCTGAATTTTTTCTCATTTGTCAGGTGCTGTGATACAAATAGCCCATTTGCTGGAACAGTTAATAAGTTACAGAACATCTTTAGCACTCTGGCAAATGAAATCCTGGGACTTCACATCATTGAGCACTGTAGGTAACATGGAGCACTGTGCTGCACCCTGGCTTGCCTGTATTTTATACAACAGCTGACTTCTGGTACCCAAGACTGCTGCTGCTTAATTTTTCTCAGATTTGAACTAAAGGACATATTATTTGGTAATGTTACAATATCCATCACCTCTTTACCAAACAGGCAACAGTTCTCAGTTTTTTTGAACAGTATAAACAATTTCTAGAAGATAAAGAGACAAGATTTAAGTATTTTAAGGAACTTTTATTTAATAAATAACTTCAGTAATAGCACTGTAAAAAGTGAACATCTGTTAAAATAAAAAGGCACTTAAAACAAGAATATGACTATGATGCGGTTTGAATGGTCAAAGGCAAATATACATGGCACATGTCAAGAATGATGTGTGACTCATCACATGACAAACTAGGCAATCTTAGCTACAGGGTAAAGGCAAATTTACAGCTAAGACTGCTCAAAAAAAAAAAAAGAAAAAAAGCTTGTGTTGATACAAAAATATTACAAAAAGAATCACAACCAAATACATTAAAAAGATTAGAAGGGTGACAAAGCACCTGGCTTTAAACCAAAGAAACATTACAGAATGAAGACACTGTATGACGTAAGGCCCTTATGTGTTTGAGGCTGTCCTGGTTCGGTACTTCCTGATACTGCTGCCCAGGGCTTGAACTTACAAAGAAAAACAAAGCAAGTTACCAGTCAGCAACTTTTTCAGTAATGGCACGTGTTTTAAAGCTTTTTTTTTTTTCTTCTTAACATTCTTCTCAAACTCTTTCATTTTAACCATAACCTGGCAATAAGCAACTTAAAAATAGAAAATAAGTATGCATATACGTTTCAGTCCTTTACACTGCTCACTTCCAACTTACTCAACTTACCATATACTTAATCACATGTCTATCAAGTAGAAGACCAATTAACCATCAGCTCCATCCTCCATCTGTTTAATTATATCTGCAAACTCAAGCCCTGATTTCCCTGTAAAGCTAAAAAGTTTAATACTAAATGGCTAGGCAGAGCCCTCATGCTGATTGCTGTAACCATTCCCCTCCCAGTAGTATCACACCCTGCAGAAGACCTGGATTCACAGCAAGGGAGTGGAAAAGGTCAAAAAGGCACCATGTGACCTTAGCTGACTAGGCTACACAGTCTCAAGTGTTTGTTTTTCTTTTTGTCAGACCTCTGGCACTAATTATTTTTATTTAAAAAAAAAAAAAAAAAAAGAAAATTACATATGGTACATTTTCAAAACCTGCACAGGAAAACAAACCTATATGTAATGAATTAGTAAAATCACTGCAGTTTGCCCTAAATCTATCTTACTGTGACTACAAAAATTGCTATGCTGCATACAGTGTTGTGAAGTTATACAAGCAGTGTTCATTTTCCCTCATATTTAGGATTGACCACAGTTGTCACTGCACTCTTGTAAATAGGATTTTCACCCTAGAAAAAGAAAAATATTTATATTAGCATGTAAAACACTGCAAAAAAAGCACTGTGTTTGCAAGAAGCGTAAAAATTAGCCCAAGAAATTAATGTTTTGTTTGTACACACAAACAGCTTAAGTCAAACTAGCTTTCTTTCTACCAACTTGAACAAAGACATGCTCAGGTAATAAAGCAAAGGGTTAGGGCACAATCCTCTTCAGTTTACACCACAGAATTCCTTCAAAGCAGCTGAACTTCACGTGGTCATCTCAGGGCTGGCCCATGATATTTTTTTTAAAGGACAAAATTGTAAATAACATTGTTTGAAACAGTGACTGACCACAGACCACATTCTGCTATAATAAACATTTAAATAGCTTATATTGTATTATAATTTAATTCTAGAAACAGAAAGTCAAACGGCTTGTAGTATTTTGATAATACTCATACAGTGTTAATGTTGAACATTCAGTACTTGTCGTTCCCATTTTATTCCTGCAGGTCTCCCCAGCCCCCACAAAAGGCACAGGTAAAACTAAGAAGTGTCTGTACTGGTGCAAGTGCTGTTATAAAAAACATTATTTGTACTGCTACGAGAAGCGCACACAGAACAACCATTTACATGGCTCTTGCTGAGATATGAAAAAACCCCCTCTAAATTAAGCTTTTTTAAAAGATTCCCTTGTTCCCAGCTTTCCTTTTAGTTCAGTAAATCCCACTCCATTTATGGCATCCCTCCACACCTAAGAGGAACTGCTTAAACTCAAAATTAATAGATAAATATTAGTAGGAGAGAGGGCTCCTGTGCAGATGTCAGCCCGACGGCAGTTCTGGTCAGAACTGTATCTGGCTTTTATCAGCAGTAAGGGAATCTGTCTCCCTTTGAAATGCACCCCAATCTGAGATGGCCTATGGAACCATATTAATTCTATTCTACTCTATTAAATTACATAGCATTTACAGTATTTCATGCTAAACCAATTTTTCCTAGAGTCATTTAAAGGAAATCCTCCCCCCTAGACACACAAGCACAAGGTGTGTTTGTTTTTTCAGACTGGAAAATCAACCAGCAGCACTGCGGGATGTGCCAAAAGGCGACAAGGCAAGAAACCAACTTGGTATGAAGTTTTCATATCACAATTTCTGGGAAGTTTGTTGCCTTCTAATTGCAAGACCAGGTACAGGGCAACTAACTGGTCTACAACAGTAGCTGTTGCTAAGGGAGACCATTTAGCTAGTGTACTGCTTTTGCATCATGGTTCCTTCCACAGAAAAAGGCTGTTTCCCCTTGAAGCCAACTTCTCTACATGCAGAGAGGAACGAGAGACTTGAGAGAATCCAGCCTAGTCTCTCAATTCTAGCCAGAACCTGGATTGCTGGACAAGGTTCTCTGCTCACTCTTCTCAAGATCTGAGTCAATGTTATCCCATCTGTCTTGAGATGAAGAAGGAAGTAGGTGCCCAGTGCTGGCTGTACTTCACAAATACATAGTAACAGCAAAAGACCCTCTCTATCAGTTCCCAGGCAAACTGTCTTGATTAAAAATATATCAGCTACTGGTTTGGAAAGGGGTGGGGAGTTAAGATCTATTGTTTTTTTAAGTCATGGAAATACAGTGTTGTGGCTAGTTCTCAGCTAGACAAATTAATCAGAGCAAAAATTATTTCCCCTCCCAATATTTTTAATAAAAACTTCACAATAGTAAGATGTAAATGAAACCAGAAAAACATCCAGGGATGAGGTATTTAATCTCTAACTGAATTATCTCATTATGACCCAGAGTTCTTGGCAACATACATTGTTTTTCCTTGAACAGTTTTTATGGAGTATTCTCTATCCTCTGCTTCCAACCTTCAACCTTTTACAGAACGACCACCCCCAGCACATACAGGGAGGTGTACGTTTACATTTTCTCATTTGTAAGAGAGACTGTCTATCAGATAGGGCAGGAATTGGTCTAAAGGTTAGGACTAAAATTTGGAAAGTTTCAGGGTGCTGCTCATACAATTAATTTGAACTTGGAATAAGGTTTAAAATGCAATTTGTGTAATAAAATATACATTTTTTACTATATTGCTTTTCAAGAGAAATCAGAATTTGAAATGTACCTGCTCTTTATTTAGCATAAGCCCTATTTACAAAGAAATTGAAATCCTGTGCTGTCTTATATAATCATAGAATGTTTTATGCTGGAAGGGACCTCCAGAGGTCATCTGGTCCAACCTCCCTACACAAGCAGGGACATCTCTACCTAGGGCAGGCTGCTCAGAGCCCCATCAAGCCTGACCTTGAATGACTCCAGGGATGGGGCCTCCACCACCTCCCTGGGCAGCCCATTCCACTGATCTATCACCCTCATGTTAAAGAACTTTTTTCTAATATCCAATCTAAATCTATCCTTTCCTAGCTTAAAACCATTACTCTTGGTCCTATCATTACAAACCCTTTTGAATAGACCTTCCCCTGCCTTTATGTAGGCCCCCTTCAGATTCTGGTAGGTCACTATAAGGTCCCCTCGGAGCCTTCTCTTCTCCAGGCTGAACAGCCCCAACTCTCTCAGCCTGTCTTCATACGAGGGATGCTCCATTCCCCTGATCATTTTGGTGGCCCTCCTCTGGACACGCTCCAATATGTCCACATCTTTCTTGTGCTTGGGGCTCCAGAACTGGACGCAGTGCTCCAGGTGAGGTCTCACCAGGGCAGAATAGAGGGGCAGAATCACCTCTCTTGATCTGCTGGACACAGTTCTTTTGATGCAGCCCAGGATGTGATTGGCCTTCTGGGCTGCAATTGCACATTGTACTTCCCTCACTTTATGTTCTCAAGAACTCTCAGAAGCACACAGTGGGACCTTGGTCACTGAGTAAGGCACTTTAAGTATCTCCCCATGCCAGTTGAGTCTCAGTTCCCATTACAAATAGCAGGGATTTAGTCACCAGACAGAGAGCTATCCAGCTTAACCCAACCTTACATTTGATCAGCTAAAGAGCTCTTGATGATCTACTGCCTATAACCAACACATAAGATATTCAAGGGATTTGCAATTCCTTTTCTGATATCTTCCGTCAGACAGGCAGCAACAGCCCTGGCCCTTCCAGCAATACTCAATCACTGTGTCTCAGCCCTGGCTTGGTGAGGTCTTCTACAGGTAACTTATTAAAACTAACATGGGAGTAGTAAATAAATGTCCACTAGTCCAACATGACTCATCTTGCTTAGGGCCCCCTCACTGCTGGCACATGGTATGAACTTTCAGAGATTAGAAGCATTCCAGATTTTTAACTGGCCACTAGAACACAGTATTCCAAACTTGCTGTCTTAGACAAATACTGTTATTTCTAAATAAAACCATGTCACTGCAGAGAATATGCTAGTTTAAGCATGCAAAGTTAGGGAAAACACATTTGCCAGGTGCCCCTGTAAATGGCAACACCATGCACACTTAAAACCAAAATAAAAAAAATCAACAAACAATAACTATACACAAGATCTAGTGAAATACATTAAAATAAAGATGGAGGTATTTTTAAAAAGTATGTTCATCAGAGAATAAAGAGCTATGTTCTCACAACAGCGTTCATTTTCAACTAGACTGGACTGTTCAGAGGCAGCAGTTCAGTCTAGGGCTGCATAAAGATGAATCTGTTACTTAGGATATTTAACTTACTCCTTTTCCTCCATGGACTTACTGTTTCAACAGTCACTTAAGGTACCTTTGTAGTGGTTTAAGTCCTAAGTCACCACAAGAATCTGCACTCCAGAATATTTAAACTCATCCACATACATTATTCAAGATTGGATTCTTACTATTTTCATCTTGCATTAATATCCATCATTGTTTTACAGTATTATAAAACAAGTAATCTGTCAACTTGTAAATGTGACTGTTCCATCAGAGGATGAAGCAAAGACCAGGGTTAAGGGCAGCCCAGACAACAGAGGATGTCACCTACCATGGCTGGAAGGCTAGAGGAAAGCAGCTGCCTGCTATTGAGTAATACACTTCTAATGGCACAAATCTATACCAGGCAGGCAGTGAACACGTTAAGACCTGAGAGGAGTGAAAGGACACTAAGACAGTAGCTATGCTGTGGGCCAAGGACAAATAGAACTTGGTTCAACCTCATTGGCCTGAGCATCAACTGCAAGGATGCTGTGGCCACAAGTCACAACACCACAGTGCAAGACTGGCAAAGTATTTGGGCATCTGGTCCACGACAAGCTTTGTTATGCTGCTCTTTACCCACTGCAAAAACCAAGCCCGCATGGGTGTGTGGCTTGTGGAAGAGGGGAAAGGGTGACTCAAACTGCATGCAGTTAATTTTATTGTGTACACATACACCTGGGGGGAACCCACTGAAGCGTAATGTTCTTCTAATGATATTTCAGATGGCTTTCTTGCCTTGGCAATACAATGCAACTCTTTCTTCACCTAAATGGTAGATTACTTCAGTCTAAAAATCCCAGAAAATCTTCAGTTAAAGTGAAAAGGAGGATTTCCTTTGTTTACTTCCCATGAGTCAGTTATTCTGCCAATGCCGATTTTCTCAGCCGTGGCCAATAAAGCTAAACCCACTTTCCCTCTCTCCCCAGAGTTCTGGTATTTTTATGAATACCAAAAATGACAAAGTTGTCATGCTCTTTCATACTTCTAATCTTTGCAGCGAGTGAAACAAAAAGGCAGAAGTCAATCCTTCCATTTACACAAGAGGAAAGCTTTCTGCAACAAGTACATTTTGAGGAAACGGCAGCACTAAGGACATTAGGTCCTGGAAGAGTCACAGGGCAGAGAATGAGAGCATAGAATGGAAGTTACACACCCTATAGCTTGTTAGATGCTTGTCCTGCATGCAAAGTAAACAATTAAGTGAATAGCAGAAGAGAAGGTAACAAAGATTTAACAAGATGGATTATGTGAAGTGTTAGAAAGTAATAAGAACTCCATTTCCACCCCAGAATAAGCAACTCTGGGAAGAAAAATGGAAAGGAGGGGATGTGTTTGGTGTGGTGAGCAAAATGAACATTTTTACAATCAATTGTGGACACACTGGAAAGTGAAATGATGGCAAAAAGAAAAGGAAAGTATATTTCATTAAGAAAGGGCTTGGAATGCTATACAAAGTATTTGGAATGGTTGTCACAGTAAGGACAGATAAGAGCTTAAATCTTAATTCCTGCTTTCTCTTCTCATTTTTCCTTTACAAAAATCTTTTGAGTCCAACATTGAAAAAGGGAGACAGCAGACAATGAAATCAGAGATACAGATCCTTCTCTCCTACTGGCTCCTGAAAAAAGCCGCTGGATGTTTAAAGGGATGTTCTACCTTCCCTACTTCTTCATCCCTATCCCTCTAATCTTATCTCTGTACTTCTTATCTCGCAAAGATCTTCTGGCATCCATTCCCCATCTTATTCTCCCTTTCTCATTCCTTCTCCAGCAGCTGGGGATCCCAGGGAAGGAGGAGAACACCTGAAGTGTTCAAGAAAGTGCAACCTCAAAGCCTGCAGAAGATACCTATCCATCACTTCTAGTTTACTGACTTGCTCTTCTGGATACTGCTGTTTCTCCTTGTGCGTTGGATGTGAAGAGAATTGAAGTCAGCACTCCCAAACAGAAACAAAGTGTTCAGGTGAAGTTTAGGTGGGACTAAAACTGGGGGGAAAAGCATCTAGAGGGGACAAGAACATTTCCTCCTCTCATATTAATGCTTTTTTCTATGGACACCCCAAGCTGGGTGGGCCACAAGGACTCTGATATTGCCATTTCAATAGAAATAAGGATGGAAAAAATGAGATGCGTATTTATTTATAAAATCAGTAGAGCATATGCATGTCACACTTTAAATACAGGCTAGCTCTATACTAGGTTAATAAGCCAAAGCCATCCAAAAAAAAAAAAAAAAAGGAAACATCCGTAAGGCTACTCTGAATGTTCCCAGTTACCCTAATAAAAACAATGATATTTATAGGCTGGGATATCTGAGGAGTATCTAAACTAGCTTTGCAAACATACCAACTTTAAGCAAACTAACTGCTGATTTGAGGAAACAAAGACAAACCCTCCCCTGAACACTGTGTCTCACCACAAGCCAAAGAGTTTCTTCAATCCTAACAGCTGTTCTATTGCGTATCCACCCATTTATTAAAAAAAAAAAAAAAAATCACTTGTAGAATACTTTAAGCCAGTATTGGTGGTATTAGTAAGTAAGCAAACTTGCTGTCAAAACAAGTTAAAAATTTTCAAGCTGCATTCTTTAAAACTCCAGAATCAAAGCAGCAGTAGATAAACTGAGCAAGATTCAAATTGTGATTAACTGACTGTGACACACAGCGAGTTTGAAGTGACATGCAAAGGAAAAAGGAAGAAAATGAAAGAAGATACAAACTGAGACTTAGAGACCAGCTTTACGTCCATAGTTTGGATTCTTGAAATTGTTAATAGGGCTCTTGTATATTGGATTTTCTTGCTGAAGTAAAAGAAATGGTCAGTGTCGAATAATTCAACGGGGGAAAAAAAAGAAAAGTAACATTCTCAACTATCACCAAAAAAAATCATGCTATATATAAAGAAAAGGGTTAGTATGTTTTTTCCCCAACATAGAATTAATTTTCCTAAATAAAAACAAAAGACTTCCCAAGAGAGTTTTTAAAAGTATTTTCTTATCGAGCATACGTGGGTGTTGATTTCTACAGAAGTGTAGTGAAGGGGTTTTGATTAGCAGATTCCCAGAATTTCCCCAGAGGCAGCAGCCCTATAGCCTGTGTAAGCCTATAGGCCATGGCTTGTTTTTCTTACATACTTCTCTGTTGACAAGGGGCTGGGAAGATTTCAACAAACCAGTAGTACCAGCCATGATTTTGTGACCAGTTGATGAAATCTCGCAACTAAAGCTGTATGAGTATTTACAAGATCTTTCATAAACATAAAATTTTCTTCTTGGTTTTATACAAAAGTGAATCTTGTCTTCTAATAAACATTTTAATAATCTGTTTTCAAGTGCGGTAGAACTGCAAAGCTGAACTATTCTGTCACCACTGGATTTTCTCTCTGAAATTATTTCAACTGAAGTTACTACTCACTTTTCTAACCCAAGAGGTACTTCTCAGAGGCTTGGGATTTTGTTATTGTTTGGGTTTTTTTGGTTTGTAACATTTGTTGATTTTGTTTTGTTTTGCAAGTGGTAACATGTAACATGTTTGAAAGTCGGCTTAAAATAAGGATATTTCTGTACCTCCATAGGCCAAAAGGCAGGAATACGATCTGAAACATTTAAGACGTGAATAAAAATCTATTCTTCCTCAACTACTGAAGGTAAAAGCCTCTTGACTTACCGTATCCCACTTGGCATTCATCTTCTCCTTTTCAAATTTAGCAAATTCTCTTCTGTCATGAATGATCATTAGCAGTTTCCAAATCAATAATAATGCAAGTCCAATAAGAACAATTCCAGCAACCACACCAGCTACAATGGGGATGATGTCAGGGCCGCTGGGGCATTCTAGGGAACAAAGCAAGGGAAGCATGATATTACAAAATGGTAAAGGTAATGCATATCCAGCTGTTTTTATTATTTTATTTTGTACTGAAGCCATATTTTGAATATCAGAGATATGCCAATACTATTTTCCTTTCAAATAATGGAAGTTTTGGAACGTGTACATCCTGTAACATTCCAGTTTATTTTTATCCTTCAAATTTGTGTTTACTCTTAGCAATAGAACAATTCATGTTCTGATGATAAAATCTACACACTGCTAAAACCCCTTAAGGTATTCATCCACAGCAGTAGAGTAAAACAACTAGCAATTTTATTTTAAACACAGAAGAGCTCAGTCAAAGGTGGTGCTGCAGGTACCAGGTAGAGAACACACGCAGATTAGCAAAACAGTCCCCACCTACTCTACCAACAGTGTTACAGAAGAAGGGTGTTCCTCATTTTACCTCAGATGGTTGTTACTGTTAATAACTAATATATAGAGTCAAGTAATAACTTGGCTTGTGAGACTTTTTTTTTTTAGGCTATTTCTTCATCTTGGGAATTGATCTCTGCTCAAATAAAACTTAAAGAGTAATACAAATGCAAAACAATTTACGGTGACTGACATAGAAATAATAATCCTTGCAATAAAACCCAACTCTTCTACTAATATAAAATTTTCAATAAACAAACTGAACAAGGGCTTTTGCAGAGCTCACTGCACAGACTGGAGGAGTCAGAAGTAAATAAATGCAACTCCTGTGCTGCTTCCCACTGAAGTGCAGACTCCTAATCTTAGTAGCTGCATCTGCAGGAGTGAGGAAGTGGGAAGGGACATGGCAGGAGTTCCTTGGGAACCAGTATGGAACAAGTGTCTGCTCCACTGAATACAGCTCTACTCAACAGAGCTTGTTCCTTCAGCACTTGTATGGCACAAAATTAGGTGCCCTGAAGGCTTGACTCAGCTCTTAACTAAGGCCACAGAAGTTTATCCATGAAATGGTCAGACACCAAAAGTGTAGGTCATGGGCTGACTTGTCCCAAAAGAGGACAGGGCTCAAGGTCCTCCTCTATACTTCAGACTACATTTTTAGAGAATTTTAAGCATTCTGATTTGAAGTGGTATTTATTTCTTAGACCACTAATCACTGATCTATTAAGTGATGATCATCCAAATGACCAATTCTCCAAATTCCTGGAGTAGAATACAGCACTAAACCTTTCAACACACTAGTAAGGTGTGTATTTTGTATCAGGCTTATAAAGATCAGAAGACCACATGCTGCCGATGCACAAATCTAGGATTTTTGCACTGTTAGATGCAACATCCAGTGATTCAAATTAACAATACCCTTGGTAAATAAATGGTAGATTACTAATCAAGCTATAGGATTGTTCTCTTTTTCATATCAGAAGATTGAATGAAACGAAGAACAGTTGATTGTTAAGAATTAACTAAGCTAAAGGCTTTTCTTATCTATTCTTGAAGGCACCTCACAGTTAAGAAAAGGCAAAGGCTCCCAGCATGGAATGATTTAAGCATTTTGCAGTGCACAGCACACAACATACAATTTTGTGGCGGTGTTTTTTTGTGTAACACTGGTCCCATATTACTAAGAGAAGAGGAAAAGAAAAAAGCAACAAACCCTATAGACACCATTGTTTCTAACCTGTAGCACAAGGCTGGTCAAAATAAGTTATCAAAATTTTGTTATCTAGGACTTGCTACAAAACAAGTAAAATAAGCCTGCAAAGTATGTCAAGTGAAAACATTAAATGCTTTAGCAAATATACACATCTGATTGACTTTTTGTTTGTAAAAAATAAAATGTGTTTCTGTCAACCTAAAAGTTTGAAAAAACTAGATCTGGAGAGACTTATGTTTTCCTAAAGCCACTCAGGTTCCAGACATCCACAACCCTTGCTCAGGGAGTAGATACCTATTTCTAAATGCATCTAACTCACGCAAATCAATCAAAGGTACTTTGTAGTACACAACAACCACATGAATTAACAAGAAAGACGGGCAAGGGAGAGTAGGCAATATCATGTTCATACCTGGGGTCTCTACCACGTGGACAGTGGCTTCACCATTTGAGTTGACAGAATACGTGAAGTAGAACCAGCAGTCATCAACATCCTTCTCTTTGCAGTGAGAGAGCGGGTCGGGCTGCCCGGGCTGCGGCAGCTTGTCTCGGCTTTCCACCCGGGTCATGTTGAAATGCATACATTCCTGAGAACACGTCTCCTTCTTTTCTCCCTTATCGAAAGCTCTGCATTGAATGCAGTCCCTGTGGAAGCCCAAACCAGAAGCAATGCTTTTTAATATGTTCACAAAATATTTCTAGCATTTAATCTAAAGAAATGTAAAGGAGCAAATGTGGAGAAAAACAACAGAGAAAACCAACCCTTTTGCCATAAAGGCCAGGAAAAAATAAAGCAAGATACAGCTCTTTACCAGCCAGAACATTTATGTACCTTGTGATGAACAAAAACCTCCTTTAATAAATTCCTCTTTCCCTGGATGACCTACAAGCTTCAAGGACAGTATTTTACCTAAACCTCTAAAAGGAAATAAGGCTAAAACATTTCAACACCTCCATCTGGAAAATGGATACTGTCAGTGAAGACAGTGTAGCAACAAAATATTTACAGTTAAATAGTATCTGAGAGACACACAGGTTAAAAAGAACAGAGTGACAAGCCTTACAGTAGGATATCACCCTGAATAACTCATTGAAAACAGCAGACTGAGCAGTATTTTTATACTAAAAAGACTGTGCTGAAAGAAAGCCTTAAAGTTGACTGCACAAAGCCAGGCATCAGCCCAGCCTAACTTTTTCAATAATACTTTGGAATAAAAGTTTTAAGCAAAAAGCTTGGCTGACATTTTAACTATTCTGGAAATTGTACAGTATATGTATACTTGTGTTACACTAACTTCAAAAGGTCAAGATGATGGGACTTTACAGCCTGTCACATTATAGTCATACATTCCCTCTAGCTCTGCAGATGGTCGGCTTTTGACAGTCATACACAAAATAGGGGAAAGCTGTAACCTGCCACAGTCAATCTGAATGGATAAAACTGATTTAGCCTAACGCATACCTTTCTATGCCTAACAAAAAATGGCAGAGAAAGAATTTAAGAAATAATTAGCCTACCTGGAAGCAATCCAAATACTTTATTAATAATGTTTTCTTTGTAATTACTGATTCTCACCCAAAAACTACTGTCTAAAGGGATGATATGACATGACATCCCTACATTTCAGGGTACAATAAAGCACAGTATCAAGGGCCTTGTTTTAAAAATTCTGCACACGTGAATATCACAAACTCAAATGCACAGAAGCTGGGACTTGGTTTTCTAGATACTTACTTGTGCTCTGCACAGACACCGAGGCAAGTCTGACACGTTTCACATGCAGGGCCTTGGAATTTGGGATCTGTACAATTACAGGTACCACATTCGCAGGTGCCTCTTCCATTGCAAATCTGCCCATTCGATGCCATACAGGGAGTAGTATCCAAAGAGCAATCACAGGCGCTGCCAGTGAAGTTGGGGAAACACTCGCACACTCTGCATTTGCAGATGCCATTTCCTGTCCAGGGAAAAGATATTTCAGTGAAACGAAGTCTAACAAAACATAACATTTGTGACAGTAAGAAATACGTATTTACCATCTCAGGATTGATACAGGGAAAAGAAAACCCTAGTGGAGAATAATGGAGACACTAATGAATTTAGAGCTACCAAATAAATTTTAGCTCCTTGAGAAACTATTTACAGGTGTTTCTCCCTTCTTCCCAGTCTTCTACATGTGGATTTCCTTTCATAAACAAAACAAGACGACTAGTGAAAGCTGATCAAGAACAGTATAATGTGATGGCCGTACCTCCTGGGTGGAGAGCATTACAGCACTGCTTCAGTTCACAATTTTCTATGTGCTTGGATGCATTGATCACTCCTGCCTTCAAATCTACCATTATGCAAATTTATAAAGCAAGACCTAAACAGATGAGGAGTGCAGTAACTTAAGACTTCACAACACAGAAAAATAAACCACCTTTGGCTCCCTAGGACATCACCATTCAGCTGCTGTACTTCTGACCTCACTCACCCAACCACGCTTTATGCCCCTTATACTCTCTACACAAGAAACAAGACACAGGTATCTCCAGAAGGGTAATTTGGATAAAATGGAAAAATCTTTGGCTACACCCCTCCTTCTCCATTGAGAATAAAATGTTTAAGTCAATACTTATCTGTCACAATATATTTTGGATGATCACCATTACTCCTATCGTTTGTGGAGCTGGTGAGCAATACTGTATTCTGAGCAAATGAGACAGGTGAGGTATCCTTATAATTCAGCTAAAACTTAGTGGCTTCTCTGTTTTATTTTTGTTTAACAGTGAAAACTGAGGTAGTAGTTACACTCCTATCAGGTACTTCCATATGCCAAGCAACCTAGGGAGGTGACAGGACAAAAATACATGCAGCAAAATAATTTAGACACTGTCTGCCAAAGGATTTTCTAAATTGGTTTTTATTTTGAGAATTAACTGCCATCAGACTCTCGTTTCAAGTGCTTAATGTGCAAGATCCAGAAAAACACCTTCTAATCTTCACTTACCTTTCAGTGAGTCTCATGACAGCACGTCACTGGTATCTTGTCAAGCACTCACTACTACAAGTAAGCTGAGGTCATTATCTCCTTTTATTGACGCAGTGGTTACACTGGCCCAGTATATCACTATAATCTCAGGACAGTTGTCTCAGCATTTTTTACTATAATACCTGATGGTAATTCTGTAATACACAGTAGACATCAAGTTCATTTTACACCCTTCTTGGAGCTGTGATTCAAAGAAGGTGGAATGTGTATTAACACACTATTTGGTCATGATACTAGACAGTTATTTAATTAATAGACAAGTGTTTTCAGTCACTAAACTTGTGGGTATTCTGATCTCTGTTATCAAGTGGCTACGGTCTTTAAGCCAAGTATCACTATTTTACAGGGTAGAGTTGTCAGACTTGTAAACTGCTGGCTAGTTTTGTCTGCAGAAACTCTGAAATAATTTCTCACCTCCACAAATTAAACCATTTGATCGATCACAGTTGAAGTTATCACATTCACAATATTTGCCAGAATACACTTCATTGGTGTTTTCTCTTTTCTTGCATACACATTGTCCACAAATGCATTCTCCATTGTTACTGCATATTTCTGTACTGTTCTCTCTCCTGCAGTAGGCATCCATATCCTCACTATTTACTTCATCTGTACTACATTCACATAGTCTTCCAATACGTCCTTCATTACATCTGCAGGATAAAAACATGACTGAAAATGTAATTTCATTAAAGTCATGCAATAAAAAGACTGCAAAACCAGCACAAAGAACAGGAATAAAAATGACTATACTCTCAAGGGATATTCCAAGCTAAACTTCACATGAGATTTCCAGCTGACCCCTATGCAGCCATTTTTGAAGCCGCTGGAGCAAACTGGACCAAGTTGCTGCTATGCCAAATATTGTTCCAAGTAAGAAATTGTACGTCACCACCTCTAACTAATTTGCCACATAACCATTATTAATCTCTCTCTCATGTGACAGAGCAATAATTACTTTTAAGTGACAGTGACTGTTCACTGTAGCCGCTGTCATCTTTCAATGGAAAGATTTCCCATGAACAACAATTAGGCAGGAGAACAGATGACCTTCAGAGCTCTGAGCTGAGGTCTTCAAGGATCAGCACTTCTCATTATCAAGGTTAAAGTATGGAAGTTGTTCTTGTTCCCAGAAGTGACTGACAAACCATTGTGAGGCATCAGAGACAAAGATTCCATTAGGAAACTGCTACTGTTTCAAAAGCTGTTCTTACCCACAGGTCTGCTCTCCCCAGCATGAAACCATGGGGACACCAGTGACAGAAATACCAAGTTTAAGAAGTCTTTCTACACAAAGAGGCGAAAATTCATTCTCCTTAAAGGGAGAACTGACTGCAAAAATGGAGCACTGGACCATAAACACTGGTTACAGAGTGGCTTATTCATCAATTTACAGAATATTAAACAGTTATGGACCCACACCTCAGTCTTTCAAACAAGCCATTAATTACCAGCAACTTCACCAGGCAGATGGTGGTTCATCCTACAGCAAAAAGTCCTCTAAGAATGAAGTCAGTATCTTTTGCTTTAATTTTTAATTGGTCCCATATTAAACCATGAGGGAAATGAGAATTCTACATTTTATTTCAGCTACAGTTCACTGAGCAGGAACCAATACTGTTTTCCAAAATCTTTTTTCCTAGAAAAGATCTTAATTCCATTCTGCTTTTACCATTCTCATCTCAAGAGTTTCCAAGAAGAAACAGTTTTCATTTTTGCTGTAGGTTTCTTAGAGGGAAGAGAAAGGCTTAAACTTTGATTTAGGAGGTTGATCTTCAACCAGCCTCCACTGAAATTTTAAGAATTTGCTCTGCTTTCATTGCATGTGATTCCAGAAAATCCACTATCATTTTACTTCATTTTCAAATGTGTAATAAGGAATACGTGTGTAATCTAATCCCAGTGATGGGCAATAACGGACATTTCAATAAGTATACAAAAAAAAATTTTATGTATTCTGGAAGATTTATAGATATATCCAATTAGAAGAAACATTGTAACAGGATCCCCAAAAAATTAGATACAAAGCTGGGAGAAGAGGCTGGGATATGAGCCAGAATAAAAGGTGGTTCTTTTCTGACTTTTTACTCTTTCCTGCTATGAAACAATTGGTGCCAATCTGAGTAGGAGCTACCAAAAAAAACAACCAACCAACCAACACTAACCAAAAGGAAGCCTTTGAATTTCTCAAGATCAACAGACCTCACATTAGAAGGATATAATTAGATCTGTATGAATACCTGTAAAAACATCACAAAGTAAAACCATTCATTTTGTCCCATAAATACATAATTTTTTCCTATTACATGAACATCAAAATTAAATAAACAAAAAAAGCAGTAAGACCCATATCCTTTAAAACACTGACTCAAGGCCAAATTTGAGTTCTGATTTGTACAACACTGCCAATCTAATAATACTATGAATTATTTGCAGAGATAAGGCAGTATGCTAAAATATCCTAAAAGAAATAGGTCTGTAATGGTAATTCTTGTTGTTTCACTAAAAAAAAAAAAAAAAAAAAATTAGCAAAACCAAGCAAACCCTAGTTAAAGAAACAAACATCTTGCCCATATTTCTCTTTTGCAACATTAAACTATCTATTTACCTGCATGCACCACATTCAAATGTTCCATTTCCTTCATGGCAGGCTGGACTATTAGGTTCTCCTTCACTTTGACACTGACATTCACAGATGAACTGGAGATTAATTTCCACTTCTTCAGTAAATCCCAGTGGTTTAATTTTTATTGTTTCATTTTGTCCCTTCTTTGGACATTCATTAGCTGTTACATTAATCTCAAATTTAACCTGCAAAGAAAAATAAATGGAGTGCCACACTAGTAAAAGAAGTTTTGCCTGAACTATTAAAAAAACTCAACCCAAACACCAACAAAACTAAGTGTTGGATACTTGAAATGAATTTTATATTTTAGTAGCAGCACATATACTGTAAGTTACCTCATCTCCAATTGAAATGTTAGAACATTTCCTTCCATCTTCTTGTGTGTCATTCACTCCATTCTTGCAGAAAGACTTATAACTGATTGTCACTCCTTTTGGTAGCTTAGTATTTTCCAGGATAACCTCTGAAGAAAGAGACTAGAACAATAGTTATTAGCTAACTTTCAATTGAATTGCATAAGCATTTTGCTGAAGAAAAGACATTATACAAGTATACACAGTCTAAGCGCCAGTCCCACAGTGCCCTGGAATTATGCAAGTTCCAACGTGACAAGAAACACCAGCCCAGGGCTGCCCATGGTCATGCCGTGGTGACCCCCTACTCATGGCTGAACCTCGTTACACAGGGTCAGAGCAGGTCTCCACAGATACTGGGGGGACTTGTTTGTCCCACATACTGCAAAGGAGAAATGAGGCTCATTTACACAACACAGCAATGAAGAAAATATGTCGGGGCCAAACCCCGGATGTCCCTGAGGTTGATGTAAACATTTTATTTAGGGTCAAGAGGGTGCAAAGCAGCCCTTTTTGCTTCCATGTCGAAGGCAGGCAAGAACTGAAGATGCTTAAGAAACAGTGTGGGTTTTGGTGGCGGATTTTATTTTTTTAAAGGGAAACATTGATGATAACCTTTTCTTTGTAATGCTGGTTTAAGTGTCTTTAAAAGCATATCTTCCTAGTTATCTAATCTCTTATTGCCATAGTGTCTGAACATCTAATGTGGTTTTACTGCAATGGCAATACACTTACAGTTTAGTACACTAACTTCCTATTTTGTAGGAAAAAATAAAATCCACCTTGATGTATCTGCCTAAAAAACTCATAATAAACTCAGAAGCAAGAAAAAATTAATACAACCCGAATAAAATCTGAACTTACATTGTATGCATCAATGATCAGCTGAATCACATTGCTGGAGTTTGAAGACAATGTTCCCACTGCTGATTTTGGTATCAGATTTTTCAATTCCTTTCAATATTTAAAAAGTAGAAGGAAAATTACAGTCTAACTAACAAACAAAGTATAATGTGTACTATAAATATCTGTATGGTGATGTAATGCTTTAATGGATTAACTAGTCAAGATCAAGTACTTCAAAAAACAAGTCTACAGGGTTGCCAGTGATCATCATGACTTTTGATGTAATATACAGCACTACTAATATAAACAAATACCCAGACTTTTCTTCTCCTTTGCATTTTCATGTTAAATTTGGTAACAAAATACTAAAGACAGACCTTCCTTGTACAAGTTGACCACATACAATATATCTTCAAGATCCTAAAGAATCACACTTCTACTGCATTAAGGATAGGTAGATAAAAGATGATTTTTAACAAAAAAGAAAACCACTCAACTATTCAAATTGTAAAACAAAACAAAAAACATCCTGTTAGGTTAAAACAAAGAAAAATATGCATCTTCCTTACACAGTCACTTCCTATTTCACAATCACATCCAACAGTTTAGTTAATTTTAAACATCAGAAATATAAGTAGACCACAAAGGACAAAATATTTTCTTTCCTAAGTGTGTCTCTTAATTCAGTGTCCATGCCCCACTTTGCTATTTTGCTGTAGAAACGTTCTCAAAAATTAGCACTGCAAATACGTTCTCCACACCTTCCTACCTATGAAGTGTAGAGGGGCAAGGAGAAGGGGCACTTTCTCCTTGGAAATTACACACGCACTCAGTATCAATTTGAACAAGTTAAAAAGGTGCAATAATAAAAGTGGGACTAGCAAAATATTACTTCCACAAAATTATTTCAATTTTAAATCAAATTAAAATTTTAATGTTTTAATGATTTCAGAGCAAATCTGAGTCAGCGTTAGTGCTTGAGGGGAGAAAAGTAAGGAGACCAGAAATACGTATCATTTATCTTTACCTTATAAACTGCCTGAAACTCTTCAGTAACAGCAAAGATTGTTTGAATATTGTTCTCACTAAGCTTCTGTACCAGATGTGCAATAGAGGGATAATCCTATAAAAAAAATCAAGCACAAAATGCAATTCAAATTTAAGACACATTGCTAAAAAACAATCAGAAAGACTTTGACATCATAAATACATATGCAAGACTTCTAACTAGCCAGCTTATGTCACAGCTCTAAAGCAAAACAGCCTCTGAAAAGAAACACGCATTGAAAGGATTCCATATATGCCCCTTGGAGACAGGTGTTTCTTCACAGTAACACTAACATATTCCCTGCTGTTTAAAGTCTCCAGGTTAAATCCTTAATCTCAGTGTTATCAGAAAATGTCCTTCAGTAGTTTTTCATATGACTTATCTCAGTGTAAACCACTACCTTTTGCACTGTTTTATAAAGAAAAGATGAAATAAAACTGAATTAATTTTAGGTTTTTTAGTGAACAACATTCATTTAACTTTAGGAATATATGAACACACAAACTTTGTAACGTTTATTTTGTTTACCCCATCCAATAGATGCTTCTCTTTTCAACTTCTGTCTGATCTACCTATCAATAAAGCATAAAAGCAATGTTGCTAAGCATACTCCTACCAGAAACTCTGTGTCACAAGACTTCAAGCAGTCTTAAAAAAAAAAGGCAGTAATAAACTACTTCTGAACACAAATACTAGCAAAACGACAAAATAATAGCACAGAGCCACCAGTTTGCAAGTGGACATGTAGGATTATTAATTATTAAAAAGGTTAAAATCCAACAACACAAATCATAGTGTGAAAGTTGCCATTTCTTGACATTTTCCAATTAAGACTGGATTAATTCTTGCACATTTGCTTTAGTTCAGCTAAAGTCACTTGATTAAATACAGAGGTAAATGGGTGAAGTTCACAAGATGCAGCAGTCTGAAAATATACCAGATGAAGTTTTTTTGAGCTTAAGCATCACAAAATATTAATTTCTCTAGAAGGTTATGTAAAGACTTACATAATAGTGGCTCATTGTGTACATATTGTTTTCCAGATGACACTTGCCATCATTTGGTAAAACAATTCCACCAAGTTTACCATCTCCTGCAAAGTGAAATCCAGCATCTGTGGAAAACACTAATAGTCTTGTAACATTTCTCCAGCCAATCTGTTCCTTTGGAAACAAACAAATGTATTTTTAGTATTTTGCATCTATTTATTTCATAGCATTGGGGACCAACACTTGTGAGAGAAATGCACAAAAAAGCAGACAGACTCAGAAGTAGTCATACTACAGAAACGTCACCCTGGAAATCATACAATTCATTCAAGCCTTAAAAGCACTTACATTTAATTAAACGTCTGCTCAAAAACATCTGCTACAGGTTTTTCAAAGGCAAGAAACACTCTTTTTAAGATGTGCTTTGGCCTGTTCAGTTCTCACTAGAGTATCTGAAGAGCAACAGGGTATTAGAAATCGGGCGTGTCAGTCCAGCTCCTTAATGCCAAGCCCACTTCTAGGTCATTACCACGCAAGCCCAAGCTCAGAGGACAATGTTGGTGTGTAGAGCAGTGTGCAATCCTGAATGGGCAGATTATGGCTTGCCTGGCATTAGGCTCTACAGAATCATCAGGCTTTGCCAACCTAGTCCAGATTTGTACCCAGCACAGTGCCTGCCAGACGACTGCCCTTTTTCACAGTCCCACAGGTATCAACTGCAGGGCCTAATTTTGTAACCTGCCTTTTCCTTTTTTTTTTTTTTTTTTTCAAATTCTTGCATCAAGTTGGAGCCCTAGCTAATTTAAGGAGAGAAAACCATATAAAAGCCTCACATAAATATCAGTTACCACCAAAAATATAAAACGATCAAAAAAAGGCTTATGATTAACACTACACTTTTAAAATAAGGCTCCAGATTGTTTCAGAAAGACTCGACTCCACTGATCAACAGCAAAAATAGTGACAAAGTAAATACACACACACACAAAAATTATAAAAGTAATAAACTTGGATATCACTTTTTTGGGAGCCCACTTTGTACAGATGCATAGACTAGTCTGTCAAGACTCCAGAAACACTAAAGAAGAATGCAGTGACCCAGATCAGATCTTGAAAAACAAGCAATAATCAAGTTTCCATCCACTTCTGTCTGAGAAGCTACAAGTTGCAATTCAAACTATTTTAAAACAACAACTACTAGAAGCATATAAAGCTTTGAAATAATTTGAGAATAGTTGCTTCATATACTTTTGAGCAGAATTTGACTCCTCTTTTACAGCAAACATCAAAAACTTTCTTTGGAACACATCTATCTCCTGCGAACATTACCTCTAATTGGCACTTTCACATTTCCTGATTTCCTTCACTCACTACAGGCCTTTAGAGAAGACAAATGCATATCATCCATGCAGTCTGCTTAGTCTATCTAGCCAGAATGAGATGACATGTTCAAATGTCAGCCACAATAAAACACTAAGGCTGTATTCAAACAATTTCATCTAATAGAGCAGTAAAGAAAACTGATACACACTTACCCCACAAACTGCAACTTGCATTATTGCATCAAATCCACCTTCAGGAGAATCTAAATTCCCAGAAATGTGCTGTTTACCTACAAGTTCATTGAACTTATTTCCTTCACTGGTAAGGCTGAGCACATTTTTATAGCTAAAGGGACTTGTACAGTTCTGGTCACCTGTACAAGGATTTCTGAGTTTGGCTGGCGTTGTACTTATATATGGCATCACAGTTTTCTCCACAAAGGAGCCAAAGCCTAGGACAGACCAAAAAAACCCTGTAAGCTGAAGAATGGAAGTCTCTTATTTATATTACGACACAACAGAATGCAAACACATTATAGCTGAACTGAGGTCAGAAACAGCTCTCACACGTATGCGCCACTTTCTCCATAAACACCAAGTACTTTTATATTCCTCAACACGTTCTTTGTATTAGAATTCTCTGCCATAATACTGCAAATTAAAAAAATAATAATAATAAAAAAAATACTCTTCATATGTAACCATGTGAAAAACATCAGGAAGGAAACAATTTTTATTTTTTAATTTATTTTTTTAGAATAGGTAAATCTTTCTTACCAATTCGAAAGTCTGAAGTTATTTTTTCCATTTCTAACATCAGAGCCGTCCCAAGACTTTTCACATTCTCTAAGTCATCTTTCATAGAATAGGAGAGGTCCATAAGATAATAAAGATCAATGGGATAGTCTTCAGCTCTCTTGAATTTTAATGAAAATGTTTGGGGTTCCCCTGTTTCAGAGATTAAACAACAAGCAGAAAACATTAAAAACTCCACAACCGCACTAGCAAGAAAAAAGCCTCTTTAAAGGAAAGGCTTTGAACAACAGAGGTTTTGAACTTGAGGTGAGTGATTTTTTTCTCCCGTTAACTGAAATGCTTAACATAAAATGATGGCAATTTTTCAGGTATTTCTTTCAAATTTCAAAATTCAACTCCATATTTCCCAGGTATTTTATTTCCCCATAGAAGATACTAGCCTGCCAAAAAACAAGCTGCTCTTAATTGCAACAGTTTCAAATTTTCACACTTGCAATAACTTTAACAGGGTTTCTGTAAGATCTAATAGCACAAATTTTCAATATCTATTTGCATCCAAGATGACTTAAAAAATCCCCAGTGTTTAGTTTGAAAAAAAAAAAAAACTCAAACAAAGCCACAAACAAAAAAACCCCCAAACATATTGTTTAAACAGGTCTAGAAAAGAAAAATCAGTTCTGAATGGAATATTTCAAGTTACTTTGCATTAAATACAGGCTGAGTGCACAGAAATGGCAGTGAGATTATGGCAAGTTACTATTTATTGCAACTGTAAGCCCAGACCCTGAGTTTTGCCAACAGAAGCATGTAGTCTCACTCTGTCGAAAGATACCGCAGAATTACCACCCCACCCCCAGAAAACATATTATTTCCTTTATTAGATATGAAATAAGAATAGAATTAGTTTTTTCTCCCCACCCCCCTCAGTCACTGAAGTTAAATGGTGATATTGCTGCTGCTTAAACCCGCTTAATAATTAACAAGCATGTGTTTAGTCATAGAATCATTTAAGTTGGAAAAGATCTTTAAGATCATCTAGTCCAACCATAACCCTACCTCTACCAAGTCTGCTGCTAAACCATGTCCCTAACAGAAGCAAAGTTAGGAAACTGGGGAAGCCATTAGACAGGCAAAGTGAAGAGCTTATGGATCATGCAGCTAATACAGAACAGTTTTCACAAAAAAACCTCCCAAACTCCAAAACCCCCAACATAAATACCTTAACCACCAAAATCCAAAAGCTTTAGATTTTAGAAATAAACAGAGGCAATACCAAAATAACTTTCATTCCTTTCCTCTTCTCACCATGCTAAGCTTCTTCAGATCATACATTTATTAAGGCCATTACCACCAAGCAGCTGACAGTGAGTACAGGTTCTTACCCCAGGAAAATACAAAGTAGCTGTTGAATGTGTCTGCAGTACCTGGGAACTCTCCCGAAGTACAATCTCCATTATGCTCAAGTACTGTATGAGCTATCAGCTCTGTTTGGTCCCCCCTCCTCCTCTTTGAATGAAATAAAGTTCTCTTTAGGGGCTGGAAATGTCACACAACTACTTTGTTCTCATTACTATAGTCCTGTGTCCACATCTTTAGCCTCCGGAGAGTATTTTACATAGCAATGCCAAGATCTTACTGTTCAAGTACAAAACCATTCAGTTCAGACAGACTTTTTTGCAAAAGCAGTGTTTCAAGGAAAAGGAAAAATGCTCTCATAAACTCTCTTTTTGCTTACTCCACTTTCATTCTAAGCTGCTGCATTGTAGAAAAATCAACTACAGAACACCAAAACCAAAACAATTTTACCTTCCTATGTAGCAATCCATGTTGTATCTATTATCTCCTAAGTTCTATTGGAAACAAGTGATTATATATAACCTTTCATAAAAATCAATCTGTATTTGTAGCATCTAAACACTTGGGACTAACCTGAATGGCTCTGCTCTCATTCGGGTTACCTGAACAACAGCAGTTTCGGTAACAAAATGGTTACACTCTCAAAACAAAAAATGCAGATGTGGCGGTGACGGAAAAATCACCTGAAGACTAGAACGAAACCGTCCTTACCGACTCTTAGTTTCAGTACTAATTTTTGTGGCTGTATCTGTGTAATGTCCTGTGGGTCCAGCTTCTCTGCAGCACCTATCTTACGATTTGTTACTTCTCTATCTTCAAGCACTCGTTTGCTGCCTCTGGGATTTTCAATGTCTTCCATAGGGCAGCCTTTACTCTTTAGTGCTGCCAAGTCATCACATCGGGCAGATGTTGGTTCTCCTTCTTGCAAAAAGTCCTAGAACACATAAGCAAAAAGAGTATCAAGCTTACAGCTATCTGCAATTTGTCGTACTCTACCCACAACACTTTTTACAATAACTCCATCTTTTTTTTGTTTTTTTAAAGTTCAGTAGTAAAACACAGTCCTGAAATATGTTAAGTTATGCTAAATACATCAGTGACTAGTATTTAGTCCAGGAGTTTGCATCTACTTATACTTACCTGTGCATAAAACATAAGCAAGATGAAAGGAAAAAATAATGCCCAATGTCACCTTTGACAGAAGCAGGACATCCTTTTAAATTGGCTACTCTAGAATTGACAGCAGGTGGAAACAGCTCTCATCTTCATGCGGTTGTCAGGAACACAAACCTATTTGTACAGCCTACTTGGCAACTACTCTCCCTTTTATCTTTTTTTTGAAAGGCTTTAATTAAAGATTATGTAAGTGTACCTTGGTACTCCACAACAAAATAATGCTAATACGCTGACAAAGCAGGGGAAAGAGACAACAACTCTTATTTTTGGGAAATTCAATCTGAAAGTAAGATCCATAAGCAAAACCAATACATAACTTCATTCTGAACAACAAATCACCATTAGCTCAAACCTAAAAAAAGCTCTAATGCCAAACATAAATAAATAAGACTTCTAATTGAGAAACTTGATAATTCTGACACCACACACACCCACCCCCACTCCAGTATGCATACAAATAAATGTATCTTAAAGCCTGTCAGTTCCTGATGACTAGGACCTACAATGAAATCTGACAGGTCAAGGCCACATTTTAAAGTTACTCAGCTTAATATTAATGCTTAAAGTTTATAAGCTGGTTTGGGGAATGGTAAGTAGGTACTATATGAAGATAAATACCTATTATCGCATCCTAGCAAGGAACAGGAAAACTTCCCAGTTTTCAATAACAAACCAAAGAAGAGCTGCAGAAAACATTTTCTTCTGTTTATATATACTGAAGACACTTCAGTAGATACTGGTTAAGTCACACAATTTAAGATTATCTTACATTTTGTATTTCCTGTATTTAATTTTTGTATTACATAAGAAAGCAGTCGTCTTATGTTTCATAGTGAAACAAACTACCCACCCACACAAACTAGTCTCCTACTCCCCAAGTCTACCAACAACAGAAAACTAAAATTTGAACATCTTCCTGTTATGAAAGAAAGCCTTCAATCTCTTGCCCTACTGCTCCACCTATGCCTGTCTAAAATTACCTTACTCTAATGTCACTGGAAGCATACCCAGATTCCATGCTGAAATGATTTAAAATAACTGAGACAGCCTATAGGGTTTGTATGCATTTAAGATTTAGAAAAGGAGAAGTAAACACATTGTGAAAAGCAATTATGCTCAAATCAGGATACCAAGAAAATCACAGTATCCGAATTTTTAAGTACAAGTAAGTGTCAAATCGAAGAGCTACAGGAAACTACTATTAATAAAAACAGACATTTCTATACATTTAAAATATTTACTAACATTTGAAACCAAGAGGGAAAAAAAGAAACATAAAAGGAATTTTGCAACACTTACTGTTTTTTTACACCAACCACAGTTTGGTCCTGCTTGTATACATTCACCACATGATTTCGCATTAGCTTTTATGCAGTCACTTCCACCTAGCAAAGAACACAAATCAGAATTTTAGTTTGTTTCATTCTGGCTTTGTAAAGGGAGTTCTAACTACAAACATGTTATTAACATGAGGTACGATTGACATATTGCCATCAGCACTCAGCTAACAAAGATATATTTATGTACATAAATAATTACTAAACACATATAATTTTAAAGCAACATTAAAAATCAAGTGACTTACCTTGCTGAGCAAATCCATTCCATATTAAGCAATAGAGGACACCAGCCCACGTGAGAAATTTTAAGTTAATCTGAAATACAAGAACAGAAGGTCAAATTGTATAATTTATCATAGCAAGTAAGCAGAAAAAAAAAGTTGCAGACATGTTTCAGAGGAAACAAGAAACACGGAGCAGATGCAAATCAAATGATCTTACTTGTGCCAGCTGGACAGTTTTGCTCTAGCACAATTCTATTTGTTGTCTAAACTGTATTTAGAAGACATCAAACAAGGGAGTGAGGGGGCTAGGGGGAGGGAGAACCCAAACCAAGGTATGAACATCTTATAAAAAAATATTTATATTCTGAATGTTATCAGAGAGAGACTTCTAAATTAAGATTCCACAGAACTACAAGACGGAAATGCAGCTTCTCTGTTCAAGTCTCTGTTTAATGATAAGTGTCAAAGCCCTTTCTAAAATATTTCCCCTGGAGTCTTCAAAGGGCATTTTACAGCCTAACTTTGCACATTATACTCCAAACTAGAAATTTCCTTTCACAATATGCAACATAAAGCATCTTGATATAAACTCAGTCCCTTTTTTAATTTTTTAGACAAGAGAGAATTAATGGTTACCATCCCTATTAAAGAAAAAAACACTCTACTCTTCATTCAGTGCTACAAATCTTAATGAAAGCCTGCAGAAAAAATACATACATACAAATCATAAAATCCACATGCTTTATGAGACAAGATCTGAATGCTTATATACCACAATTTAAGGTTACTGACTTGTCATTTTCCCTCATTAGTGGTGAGACTTCACTCAGTACTCCACGGCTAGGATTATGTTCTAAAAATAGGTTTCAAATACACAATTTTTTTTCTAAATTTTCTTTTACTGTAATAGCAGGTAGTCAGCCAGGGTTGGCTGTCACATCTTTGAAATTTTGGTACTATTTTCATTTCCATTTCTCTTTTATTCATTTTAAGAATTCTGAGAACTTGGATGATGGCTGCCTATTTCTTTGGTCATCCTAAAATGTTGTTGCTAAGTAAAGCAGTAACTTCTTCACTTTGAGGATGACAGAGCACTGCAACAGGCTGCTCAGAGAGGTGGTGGAGTCTCCTTCTCAAGAGTCATTCAAAACCCGCTTAGATGCCTTCCTGTGCAACTTGCTCTAGGTGAACCTGCTCTGGCTGGGTGGTTGGACTAGACGATCTTCAGAGGTCCCTTCCAACCCCTACCATTCTGTGATTCTGTAAAGCCTTCCCAGTCATCCTGAAAACATCAACATTCTTAATACCTTTTGTTGTAAAAAACATCTTGCAATATAGTCAAGGAAAAGGGAATTTGGCAGTCTTTTAAAACGAATCTGTCATTTTCTATTGTACTATGTACTATTATTTGTATAAATTAGCAGCAAAGTGAGCAAAGCTTAAACTAGCAAAGCAGCTGAGCTTTGGTTTTCCCACACTGATTTAGGGTCATTCATAATTGTTACTTTGCACATCCAGCCAGACCTAACAGAGAAGGGATAGCTGCTCTCAAATTCAGTGGAGAAGGTTTCAAATGGAAGCCAACCCTTTGTTAAGAAATTGTATCTAACAACAGTATTAGATGGTTCACATTTTTCTAGTAAATCATTTTGGCCCACTCTTCAGTGGATGCTGCAGCCAGAGGGTGCAGGGGGGTGTTTATACATAGGAAAATTAAGAGAATTTGTTGTGGAGTGACTTTGCTAGATGTTATGCATATGCACATAAGAAACTACCAATTAAAAAGACAAAGAAAAAATTGAACTGTGAGTTATACCTTTAGAGCATTACCTATTGCACGTATCTAACTACATCACGCAGAGGTGATCAGTCCTTCATTTGCAAAAACACTCTTTCATAAATGCTTTTATTAAGTCCCTTCAATAAGCAATCATCTAAATCAAACCTGATCAAGCCTTGATCAGAAGGGAACCATGAGTCAACAAATGCAAGCAGGTGGAAGACAGACGGAGAGACTGAGCCAAGGTTGGAGAAAGAGTGGTTACATGGTAAAGGAACATGCCTATTGGAGTAGGAATCTGGAGGGGAAAGTCTCACCAGCCTGCTCAACTTTTAGGTTCCTTCTTTTCTGGTTTTATAGTAGGTATGTTCTGTGTTGAGCAGACCGTACCCCCCTCAAATTAAAGGATATTAGTTTTAAGTTCAGGATAGGGTGGGCTTTTCAGTAAGAAAAAAAACTAAGCTGCTGGCACCCGTTTAGTGCTGTCTTTTCTGTTAGCCAAAATGAGAAAATTATAAACAGTTCACCTTTTTAGGGCAGGCCAGCAGCGGATGCACAGCAAGCCCATGCAGACTACATAAATAAGTCAGCAAAGATGTGACACAGTGCTAAAACTATGACTAAGACCATTTGGAAGAGAAACGTTCCTGTGGAAATGCATCCGCGTGATGAATGTAGTTCTGGGCACAGATTCCCTGTAAAGTTAACAAGGAAAATGTCCTCTTCCATATATGGCCAAGCCAGTTCCTCTCCTGAAGCCAGCCGCCTGCCCTCCGACACATGCTAGCTCGCTTCCTTTACCTCCACTGCTTAAAAGCTTTTCCATCTGCTGAGCTTTGGAAAAACTCAAGTAAAGAATTGCTAATTTGGATTAAATTCTGATTGTTCTTTAATGCAAGCGAAGCAACGTGCGCCCTCAGCCTCCAAACCTCCTCCCAGCCCTGCAGCAGGCTGGTCACACCAGTGTCAGACAGTTTCCTGCAAGTCACTGGTTAGTGCTGTGGATTGCCCTCGTTGCAGATTTTTCTGTTAAGGGAATAAACCAAAACAAGTAACGCCTAACAACACCAGACAGCCAAAGGAAGCCTTTGGAAACTGTTGGTGGAGCTGGAACTAAACGCCATGTCAGTATTCAACCACAGATGACGGGAACAGAAAAGAAAACCCCTTTACAAGAAATAAATGAATTTTTTTGCACAACATTTACATATTTTCTACTATACTTGTTCTTCCCCTTTTAATTAAATCCTTGAAAAGTATCCCAGAATCCTTGAAAAAGTGGTAATTTTTTTTCCTCCTGAAAAAAAGCAGCTCAACGCTTACAAAAGGTAAGCTTGCCAAGAACTGAAATATCTTTAATAATTATATCACCAGTTGGATCTCTCTAAAAAGGCTGCAAGTGGCAGGCTGTTGAAAAACTGATTTTAAAATTATTTCTGCACATTTGTGAACTGTACCCTGTTTTTGTTAAATATTCTAGGAAGACAAACATGGACATAACCTTGAATGTTTGGACTCATTGCTTTCCAAGTTATTTTTGTTAACTGTCTCTACAAACAGTAATGCTTGAAGAGAATTTCTTTGTAAAACCAGCTTTGATGGAAATCTCCAGAGCTTCTAATTTGAAATGACTCATTAAATAACAACAGGAAAAAGGAAGGATTAATTCTTCATAGTGAGACTAATTTTGAATTTGCAAATCAAATTCTTAGCACCTTTGCATCATGCTAATCATCAAGATACTTAGAAATTGTTTACTACTCTGCATCACTAAAGCCTTTTGCAGCTTTTAAAATTTATTTATTAGAACAGTAATAGCATCTGTGCAGAAAATTAACTGGGCAAATGGGATCAAGAAAAAAAAAAAAGCTAAGAATTACAGAGACATTAATTCCATTGAAATCAAATATCGATGGCTATGCTGTTCTCCTCATCACTCTTCAGCTCAGCATTCACATCCTCCCCTGCCCAGGCCAGTTTATATTGATATTAAGGCAATGATAACACCACCATTAGGCCACGGCAGTACAATTCCAACCAGCTGAGTAGCTCCTCATCTGACCCAGCACTCTGGGACCCACCAAGCCAACGCCAAGCAAAGGAGAACACTACAAGGCATCTGCCCCTGCTGCATGCTGAAGTGTGCCCTGCTGCAAAGCCTTCTATGGAAACACATAACCACGCTTCAGACCACGAGGGAAGCATTTAAATACACACTATGGGTTGAGCTGTTGTGCAGAAGCCACTTTTTTGAGGAAATAACCAGACAGTTGACTTATTCACATCCCACACCCCACTCTGGTTATACTTACAGATCTGAAATAAATAAGGAACTCACACTTTTGGACTAGCATTTGTGCTTCCCGCAGACTGACACTCCTTTGCATCAGCTGCATTTTCACAGGTTTAAGGCTTGATTCAGAAGTGCTGTAGGGAATTGGTCCCTCTCCTAAAGCTGAGGTTATGTTTTCAGCCACTTTCATCTAGTGTAAGGATGGAAAGTCACTTAAAAGCTGTCCCATCATTCTTGTTGATTATTCACCCTTTTTAATCAACTCCTCATTGATTATTCTTACTGCTTTTCCTTCTGATCAGCACTAGCATTAGTGCAGCCACCAAGGAGCACTGGAGTGAGGAAAAGATCTGGCAAAGTCACTATTTCAACAAAGAAAGTGGCTAGTTTCAGCCACCTGGGTACAACAATGCTTGTCCTGGCATGGCAGTGGTGGTGAGATCGGGATGGATAAAAAGAGAACTGGAGGAAAAAAAAAAGCCAAGGATAGTGCTTCTCAGTCACATTCTGTGGCTGTGTGCTGGACTGCAGTGGTCACAGGGCCAGCCCCCACCCTCAGCCAGCGAGGCTCTGGCTCTGAAAGGGCAGGAAGACGCATGTTTCTAAAATAAGCAGAATTAAATAGTCTCTGGAGAGACTCATTTCAGGACTTGATGGCTACCCTACTAAAAAAGTTCTTTCCTCCTTCACTCCAGAAAGTGTACTGGCTTTAGCTGAGGATCTGAAAAAAAATAAATTAAAAAAAAGACAGCAATATTCTTAACTAGAGAAACCAAACAACCCCAGCAGTTACACAGACACAACAGACCTGTAGCGACAACTCACACCACCTCTATCAGCACTCCTGATGGCCTCAACTCCCTCAACAAACATTGTTAATTACAACCCCAAATTTAACTTGATATGCAACAACTCCGAGCACATCTCCTTGTGCAACAATTCACTGCAAAGCAGCAATTCACTACAAAACAAAGAGGCAAAAGGGTATCCTGCTGTTCCATCTTGAGAGTATATTGCTCAGAAAGGCACACGTACAAAAATTAAAATCTTTCATGCCAAGGAGCTACATTTGATTAAAACTTCCAAGTCTGTGGTACAGATTTTCCAATGAATCTGAAGTAGTCAAAAACTCTTCATTTGTGACCTTAACAGCTATCTTTCTTACTTAACGTAAATGTTACTGTAATAATGAATTCCAGCTGGGACACACTGCTCACACAGTAAATTCCAAGACCACCAGATCAAGAACCTGTGTGATGCATTCTCCATGGAAGGGGAGATCTTTGTTAAACACTGATGGTTGAAAAGCAAGAAATTTTAATCAAAGAAACAAAACCTTAACTCACCCTGCAAAACTACTTGTTTCCTGGATGTGGACCAGCCCTATGATGGATGCTTTTTACAGAGAGGCCCAGTTCCTGACCTCGCACCTTCAGGGGTGAGCCAGCAGAATAACCCCATGTAAAGGAAGTGAACTTGATGGGAGTAGTCAACATGGACAGCAGAAGCGCAGTCTCAAGAGCAGGACTTTGCAGCACCCCAATCCAAATGGAAATGCTAGAAGTAACCCTTCCCCCAAGAGCCTACCTACCAGCATGAGCATGGCTCATCAAGACCATGATGTTCTTTCTTCCCCTGGCAACTTTGCAGATGTTAACAGAGCACATTTTGAACTGCTTGCAGGAATATGGAAAGAATGGGACATTAGCCCAGATTAATGTGCAAAGTAAGAAATTCTTTAGTACTGAAACAGCTTTTATACAAAAAAATTAATCACATCAAGACAACTTACTCAAATTGTATCCTGAAAAAGCTTTAAGCATAACTACTTCAGCTACTGTGACACTATAGGATAAAAGAATCAGCAGTATTTCACATCAGACTTAATTTTCCTTTTTCAGTTATTATCTCTGTTAATGGAATAAACCAAGCATAGTCATCAAATACTCATGATAAGCACTTCCATAACCACTCTGTTTTAGTGGGGCTTCATCTCTTAAAATAATACATAAAAAAAACAGTTAGGACTTAAATTTTAATTACAAAGAGTTAAAAATCTACAGGAAACCTATTTTCTGTTTAGGTTAGGGAGACCAGCTCCTCCAGTATGGTTATCTGCCACAACTAGTGTATGTTACTGGTTAGCTCAGAAGATTCCCCTGCAGGGTTGGGAATCCAAAAAAAATGAGAATACAGATTTCTGTATGCCAGAATCAGGGGGAAAAATATATCACAACCCAGCAGAGTGCAAGGAAACCACTGTGCCCCTCTGGTTTATGGTTTATAAGGAAGACAAACACACACAACGGTTTTACTGCATTACTACCTCTAGTTTATTCATATTTACAGCTCTAAAAAATTTCTTAAGAGATCAAATTGCTTAAAATTCTTCAAAAAGGACTGGATTCAGTGGGAAAAATCAGCAAGCGTTCGATTCTAAAATAGACTTGTGGGTCTGAAACCACTACTGAAAACCCAGTACGGGCACCTGCATCACATCTTCAGCTGAACACGTGAAAACCTTCATGTATGAGCACCAGCAGGCTGAGGCCACAGCTCGTGGTAACAGATCTGGAAGGCTGATCATGGTATCAGCTTGTGTCACCAAGTACAGGGTGTTTTTTAGTTTATATAGGACACCACTAATTTAGGGCAGAACAGCTAACTTCACCAGCGCTCACACAGTTTGACCATATTATTCGGTTTATATAAAATTTATTGATATCTATTTCTGGATTTCACAAGAGCCCTCAACTTACTGACAGTGGAATAAAAAGCAATAAGGCATTTTTCTGAAAAGTGTTTTTTTGTCTTGATTTGAATTACTGAGTAGAAACAAACCTGCCCAAGTTAGGTGCTTAGCTGCAGGGAGGGAGGATGGCAAGAGAGATTTTTCTTGATAGAAGGCCAAGGTTTTCTCCACAATCAGAAAATAAAAGAGGTACTGACTATGGGCTGCCAGTGAGCTTCTGGTAAGCAAGGAGAGACCTACTGAATTTAGACTGCTATGGAACACAGCAAACTTAATTAGGCGGGACAGATTACTTGCTATGTTTTCTTTCATGGCACTGTATTTCTATACATGTTTTCATTAGCAAAATCCACTGAAAATTTCACTTCATGACAAACTCCTGCAACCAGCTGCAAACCTAAATGATACTCATCACAAGCAAAAACAAGTTGTATAGTAAACTGTAAAGAATACTAGTGCTGCTAAACCCCACTCAATTGTCTTTTCATAATGTATTTCTACATAAGAAGTCACACAAGTCCAGATTTTGTGCTGATGCCAGTGACAGAAAATAAAAGATGAAAAAAGATGCTCAGGGACAACAAGAAGATGCTGCCACTGACAAAGAGCCTTCACCTGTCAAGTCACCAAATCTCAAGCACAACCTTGATCTCTTCCCTTTGCTCTAATGCCTTTTGGAGAGCACTGTGGTGTGAGCAGAACTAACACTGATTAGTCAGCACCACTTTTGAAGTAGGGACCTTTTCTCAAATAGTCTGTGTACATACTGCCAGGCACAGAAGTTCTGCAACTCATGACCAGACCTCCTACCATACCACCAATAATCATTAATTTAAGAACACCTTGCTGTATTAACCCTCCTTGTCCCTAGCTCAGTCCTAACATGGACAAAGAGACTATTTGTATCATGTTTTCTTGACCCATTGAATCATAACTTCAAGCTAAGATTCCACAGTTTAGGAGTTGCTTTGGAAATCATCTTGATGCTTGAAAGGCAAGTAGTACTTCAACGTAGCTCATGCAAACAACCTATGTATGATCACCACATATAGGAAACAGTTTAAGAGCCGAATGAGGTGCCCTTTCTCAGGAGAATGTTATTTTTAACACATACGTTTATTTAGATATTTTTACCAGGCAATTGTCCACAAACTGAAATTTATAGGGTAAACAGACAATTGTACTTTGGAAAACTAGAGTAACAAACAGATGTATTGTGCTTAACGTTCAACATTAAATTAGGAGAGAAATACCACTTTGCATGTTCTCAAGTGGAGCAGGCAGATTCCTGCAGCTGCATCTAACACCAGCATTATGGTTTTACTGCTTATTACCTATGGCTTATACCTAGTTTCAACTAAAACATTTGCATCTTTCTCTGAAAAGCCAGTTTCTAACTACTTCTTGCTACTCTACACCTCTCAAACTATTGAGTTTACTGAAGTACGGAATAAAAAGGCAGAACCCCACCACACGCCCACACTCTTTCACTAAGAGATCCCACGTCTGTGCATCCTGCCCATAGAAAGCTGGGATTCCTACAAGGACATTATGAAGCTTCTTGAATTTTAAGCAAGGACAAAATAGTAAAACCAGTTCATACGCTGCATATGCTATAGCAAGCAAGCACACCATGAGGACAGCACCTCTTTGAACAGCTAACACACCAAGCCCATGGGTATCGATACTGTGGCTGAAACTATTTTCTCCATCTGCAGCATCTTCTATACAAGTGCACCTTGAGAGCTTCCTCTTTAAGGATAAATATATGAGGACATGTAAGTGTTAAGAACCAAAACACTATTTTCCTCCCCTTTAGACCGTTACTGTGAAAAATATCTGTTTTCCATATTCTTGCCAACAGAAGTTTTCAGTTCAACTTCATTACAGCCCTAAGAACTCAGAGCACATTGTCTCTGCAAATGTGTAAGAATTCTCACTGTACCCAATCTCGCTGTTATCAGCAGGTATTTTTCCATAACAAATACTTCAGAGTTTTCATTATTACAAGCACCTCTTTACACAATTGTGATTAAAGCAGAGAAAAAAAAATAAATTAAAAATCTTTCATTTCATTGCTTTTCACATGCTTTTAGACCCACCAGTCTTTTTTGCCATAATATTTTAATTTCTCCTCTTGCTCAAAAATGATGCTTTTTTTTTTTGGTGGGGAAGCATGGGAATTGAATATTTAACTTGTTTACATAGGTCTTGCCTACAAGACTTCTTGGCTAAATTTAGCATTTCCACCTCAGACAGATTACAATTAGAAATTCACCTAACAATTTAAGCCATTCTAGTAGAAAACATGGGTGTCTGTTCCTTATGGTGGTATTAAATTACCACACACTCTGCATCACTTACTACTCCTATAAAGAGACTATTTAATTTTGTGCAACTTAAACTTCACATACATCAACACAGGGGAAATGAAAAGTTTGGTTAAACATATAAATACAGCTCTTACACAGCTGACTGTAATTGATGCTTCTGAGGCCATACTGCTTTAGCAATGTCCACAACCATCACAGCATATGGGTAAACTTACTTTAATCCAAGCTTTTCTTTAAAAGGAAAAGCAGAACAGAGGCATGTACGTTCTTAGGTAAAAATCTAGAGAATTTCAGTTATTACAATGTCTCAGTCATATATTTCTTTAAGAAAAAACAGTTGCAAATGCTGGCTATTGCTGCAGGTAGTGCAGGAAGCCAGAAGCTGGCACACCACAAAGGGCAAGCTCAGCGGAAACTCTGTTGTTACATGGCAGTGCTCACCCACCAGTAGCTATCATTAACGCTCAGGGCAGAGTTTCAGCAAGCAAAACCGAGATGAAAGCTGACTGCTGCAGTGCTACAGCATCCCCACCTCCAAAAAAGCAACCTCTGCCCCCACACTCCCACTCGTGGACTTCCTCCATCACCGTCCCGCGCCAGCTCTGCTCGCTGGGCTGGCACAGCCATACCCCCAGTCACCCCTTTCCTCTCCACATCAAAGCGTGCCCTTGGTGAGTCCCAGTGAAGTGAACCAGACCTCCGCATGGACAGGGGAGTGCTGAGGAAACAACTTCTATAGAGTGGCAGGTGTCTGTCAGACCGATTGACCTCCAAAATGACATCAGGCTCTTCCAGTGCTCCTAAACCAGCCGAATTCCAGGCTGCCACCAGCCCACCCTCCTCCTCTGCTGACCTTGGGTAAATTGCTTTGGAATGCTCTGTAACACGGCCAGCCACTTCAGGGAACTGTTCTGATTTGATTTTGATTTTATTCCTATAGGTTATTAGAATACATTAGTTGATCAAAAAAACCAACCAAGACAAGCAAAGAATAAAACACTGAAGGTCTTCCAGGTCTTTTTCCTGTTTGGTTTTTCTTTTGTTGGTTGGTTGCTTTTTTTTCAAATTTTAATTCAGGCTTTGAATGGCAAGTACATAGAATAATGCTTACAGATAGTATCCAAGAATTTAAATGTCTTTTTTTAAAAAAAAAAAAAAAATTCACTATTCTAACACAATTTAGAATGAGACTTGTACTAAAACAACTCTCATCCTCAACATGCTTTCAACATTGAGTAAGTGGTCAGGAATAAAAAAAAAAAATGCAGGAATTGAAAAAAAATGGTAATCCCACAGAAATACATATAGCTTTCTAAATCTGTACCTATGAGTTTTTAAACTACATATTGTAGTATTTTAAAATATATATTTAATTACATATATGTAATATATATTTTATATGTTGGGGTTTTTTGGTTTTGTTTTTTTTAAAGTAAAGATTATTATCAAATTCAATAGCAGTGATAACCAGCTAGGTACAAGAGCACAGTGAAACAGTGGACTTCATCCAGATTTTAATCCTCAAGTTTGAGCACTTGCAAAAAGCTCACCAATCTCAGGAAGAAAATTACTTGAGACTTAGGAAATTGTTTTTTCTTTCTTTCTTTCTTTAAAGAACAGACCCATTACAAAGTACTTTATAAAAAAGTAGTCAGTCCTTGCCTGAAAAACCTATTTATTAATACACTTCTGCTGCTTTCCAGAGTGGTATTTTAAGCCTGGAGTTCACAGACTACTTCTAACAGAATTGCAAAAGGTAACAAAAGATGAGGTTTCTCCAAGTAGCCAAATAGATCTACCAGTTTGCCACTACTGAATGGAGACAGTTCAACTTCTCTGGGCCATAAAATTACCCACTTTGCACCTATGCTCTATCTGGTGCCAACTGCGGATGATACTTTCACCTCTTAACGGAGACAGTGGAACAAGCTGAGCAGTATCTCCTTGCTGAGTTATTTCTCACCTGACCTAGCAAGCTACAATGGACTACTCAAGTCAGAAGAGCACTGAAGCATGAACGAGCAGATGCTGTGAGGTTCCACAGCAGTTTATGCCAACTTATCTCTGGACTACCACAGCCCCACACTTCTCTTGCTATGAGCTGTACATGTTCCTATTCTTCCTCTTGGTCTGAAGCATGTCACTGGTAATGCATGTGGTGACCTAGCTGAAACAGCTGATCTGGCTAAAAACTAATTTTTTGCCAAAGTATTTTTCTACCAGATCAGCTACTTCAATGACTTACTGCACAGCTTTATGACTTCCACTACTGATGCAAGAAGGATGGCAAGACTGCAAAGCTACAGGCAGGAGGGGCAGTTAAGACCTATGTTGGTATAACCTGCTGCAGAACCATGTTCCTATGGATATAAAACATTTTTAGTTGTATTCGTGGTTCAAGGGCCACTGGGACATTTACTGAAATATGAAATTCAGGTGAATTTGAAAACTACTTGTCTACTGAGGAGTTTAGAGTTATCTTTAATGAATGAGCTCTTTTTTTTTTTTTTAAACTGCAGAGATATAGTACTAAAATTGCTTCCAGCTAAAAGCAAACGTTAATCATATTAAATACAGACATTGTTCATTTAGAAAGTGAAACTGCATTGTGAATTATGCACCAGAAAGTGCCAGTGCCTGTGCGAGCTTTTTTTATTGCTATCTAAACCTTCTCCAGATCGGTCAGCTTGCAGTGATGATAATGCTGGCAGCAATCTTACCACCAGTTTCAGTAAGAAACTCAACTTTAGCATTTAAGAGTAGCTCTAGTATGTATCAGCAACATGGCCATGTAACATTTTAGTCTAGCCTTTGAAAAGTTATGTAAACAATATCTGTAGTGGAGGAGGTAACACACACATAGAAAAAAAATCATGTTTATCAATCTTATGATGCATTTTAAACAACCTATAGCCTATATGTATACTATGTTCTTCTGAAAGAGGAAATTTGCCATTTCCTTTGTTATGCTCAAGTCCACACCCAGGAAAAATTACACTGAAATTCTTGAACACTAATTTCTAACAGAGATTTGTATTTGCATAGAAATGACAAAAAATGCACAAAAATATATTCCCCATTTTTGAACTGTACAGTAAAATCAAAGAACAAATTTTATCTCCTAAAACATTATACTTACAGATGTTGTAGAAACACATGTAGGTTACATTCATGTACAACTGATTTTTAATCTATTCTAACACAAAACTAGCAAATTGAAACGTCAAGAACTGTCATGCCTCATATTTTATGCAGATGGGCTACGTTATGCCTTTCAGAGTCAGGACAGTATTTAGCTAGCAATAGAAAGTGAGCACATTAACATACACTAAATACAACCTTGCAAGAACACTAAAGGAACCTCAGAGAAGGTAATCCCTGACTTTATCTTATGCCAACCAAAACTAATTTCCTAATATTCAAGAAAATAAAATAACAGTGTAATAAGAAAAAAACCCAGCCAGAACACTCAGGCAGCAAATACTCAATCTAGTTTACCCTAGTCAATCTTATGGATGATGGTAGCAAGAATTTCATCATTTCTCCTTTTTATTATCAGAAGAGAGAACATTTCACTTGCTGACTGGACCAGCACAAAGTCTTCAACCACTTCACAATCAAAGATGCAGTAATAATATGAGAAGTCATCCTGATGCAAAATTTAATCCCAATTTAATGATAACCGATTACTAAAACATCATTTTTTGATCCCTGGAAGAGTGCTTTTTATTTAATATCAAAAAGATTAAGTTCTTTTGTACTTATCTCCACTTCAGAAATAGGCTGTCCTCTTAGCTGTACTCATCTTCGCACAAAACCATTTTATCTAAGGTCTGGAAAACCAGACAGCTAAGGGTCTAGGCAGACCTTAGATGCTGCCCAATACCTGAATAACTGAATCTGCAGAGTATGCTGGCCAAGCTACTAGAAGGCCAGGTCCTTCAAATGACCTCCTATGGTCCCCAATATGCTCCTGACACTCAGGTTACTCCACAACTCACTGGAAGAGCATCCTGTGATCTTCTGCTTTATGGCAGCACAAGGCCACAGATGACTCCTCATGGGTCCTGCCAGCCTACAAAGACATAGGGCGGATCAGGACAGATCAAGTGGTTCCATAGGGTAGTTAGTGGCACAAGAGGCAGACATGACTTTGTGCCAATGCCACTACACTAAAATACAATTTCACCAATGAAAATTAACAAACCCTAGAATGACAGCTTATCCTCCTCCTTCCTTTGCAAAAAGGAATGGTCCCCTGCACCCTTATCTCAATACACACCTCGAAGTTAAGGTTACACCAAACCAGGCATCCTGGTCTCAGGTTTGTTTTTCAAAACCATGACCTCAGGGATGAGGTACACATTAATATCCAAGATACTACCTTTGACTCACAATATTACCATTTCCTAAGTGAAATACTGACTCTTTCTAGATTAACCTAATACAATTATTTTTCTTCTCTTTTAAATAACCACAAATCAGTCATCTTTGCAAGCGGGTAAGTTCAGTGTTTCAGTTCAGCCCAAAATATAATTATTGTTTTTCATTCTACCACAAAGGACAACAAAAGAAGAAAAAAGCTTTCACTTTTTCTGTTCAGCTTCCACATCAAAACTGCCTTTACTTGCACAGGTCTAAAGGTAAAACATCTATTTATTAATAGTCATAGCAGAAAACTAACTAGATATGAGTACTTGTGTATAGTACATATACTACACAGAAATTTATAGTTTACTATAGTTAGAACCCACGTAAGCAATGGCTCTCTTTCCTGCTGATACACTAGAACGTACCAAGGGCAGAAGTTAAAACTAAGCTAAGTCAAAACTAGGACCAAGTTAAATGTAAGTGATCTTGTACAAAACACGGATCAGAAATAAATTAACTGCAAATATTATGTTGATCTTTTTAAGGGAGACAATACTGGCACTAGGTATTATATTTGTTATAGTTTATGAGCATCTTAAGAAGAATCTGCACTTAAACATGGCCTTACAAAATAGTTTAGAGAAAATTACTATAAACAGAAAATTAATGATGTGTTGGCAGAACATGAGAACTACATTAATTTATCAAAGATACATAACACATTTTCTGTGGCAGAAAGGCAAGAATGAGAAAGACGGTGAGAAAACACCAATATCTTCTTAGCTCTTACTAGCAGTAACAACATTAAGGTTCCAGCCTCAACTTTGTTACTCAAAACTTTTCCTGCTAATAAAAACCACAAGAAACTAATGATATTTTTCTGCTGCTGCTGGAAAAGAAAGAAAACATATGCTTTCTGTCTTAAAAGTAGTTTCATATTTCATAAACCTCTTTGTAGCTGACTGTAAAGAGAAATTGGGAAAGATATAGACAAAAAACATCACTCTAATATTTTAAAGATCCTTTACTCAGACACCCCAAAGAGGATTACTGGTCAGGTGGGAATCCTATTACCTTTCCCAAAAGAAAACATTAATATTATAGTCTCACCAGGCTACTTTCCCTACCATGTGCTTGGCTGTGTGCAAATTTTGTACTAAATTAGTGACTTTACCACCTCTGTGAACATGTTCAATCTGTGAATGGGAGAATACGATAGCCAAGGAAGTCCACAAACCACTATGATTAGTCTAAGAACAGAAAAGTAAAAGAAGGTAGTCGTTACAAAAATACAGGATATTTAATATCAACATTCTGCTAAAGAGTGCACACTTACTACTGAAAAGGACAACTGTACTATTCATTGATACATAATGAGGTGACCAGTGTCTCATTTTTCATTCACAGAGGCAGAATTTTCATTTTCTCTGCAGACATTCCCAGTAGAAGCTATTTGACAAGCCTACATTCTTAAATTGGGTTAGAAACTCATATAGCCTGTTATGAACACAGCTAAAGTACATGACAATTTCTTACAATGAAGATGTATATACTTTTTACTAGTACTTACACTACCAATTCACATGATGGGAAAGATGAAAGTTTAGAGAAAGGCCCCATCATAAATTTATCCTGACTTAGTTTTAACAGTTTAGCTTATTGGGCCATGTCTATGCAGGACAAATTAGGACAAATAAGAATTAAAAAAAAGAAAAAAAAGAAAAGGAGAATTTGTCTTCCCATTTGTGGGTAATCAAAAATGACTTTGTAGGCTACCCGAGAAACAACATAACCACGACAACTGACAGACAGTGGTCAATGTTATGGTCCACTGTGGTTACTGCATGGCAAGTCACATCATCCTTTCCAGAAAGTTGGCACCAGAACAAACAACAGAACAGAGCCACACAGTGCAAGGAGAAACTACACAGAAAAAAGGATATGGTATCGGCTATGATAAATGACAACACTATTCAGCATTAGAATTAACCAACAAACTTAGCTTTTTTGACACAAAAGGAGCCTTAAATCAGACAGAGATATTGCCAGTGTCTGTCCAGGAGACAGTTGCAGAATTTGTTCATCTGTTCATGATTCTAAGACACTCTGTCTTGAAAAACAAACATCTTCTTCAGAAACAACAGCTAACTCTCCCCTACACCAAAAACTCATTTTCCTGTAAGGCTTTGAGATGCACATGTTTATATAAAAAACACCCGTGAACACAAACACCAGAGCAGAAGCCTGAAACAATATTGAGTTGTCCAATCAGCAATGTTAAATCTAATGACAACACCACTACTATTAAGCGCCTTCAAAACAAGAGAAGCAGAGAAAGTGAGAACAATTTGTAGACTCAGCAATATCAAGAGAGATAGGAGACGAGAGGTAAGAAAACACGGACTTAACTCTGGGGTTTTCTGTTGCTGCAAGACAGGAAATTTTCCACAGGGCACAGAATGTAGCAGACGACATAAACTAATCATAGCAGAATAGTACACATACTGGCAAGTATTTTTTAGGGGCACTTCCAAAATAAATCTAACTACATATTGCCTTAATTACATTTTTAAGAATTATTTATGTAATTGCTTTATGAGGTTTACCAATACATCCCAAAAAGATTAGAAGAAAAAAAAACACCAAGGCACCCCCAACAAGGATCCCTCTCAGAGGGCTGACTACAGCTCCAAAGAACTAAAAGGATGCAAAGGGGATTTGCCATCCTAAAAAAAAGTTGGAAAAAATAAATCACTTGAGGTTCTAGAAAAGCAAATGAAGGCAGAACAGGCTCCACGACTGCCAAGCCTGGATTCCCACTCTTCTGGATCTAACCAGTATCTCTTCCAAATGTCATGTGAGGAGGCATGAGCAATCTTAAAACTTAAGTTAATAGTGATTAGGAAAATCCCTCCCTGTTTTAACTTCATTTTTGCAATGTCTCACCAGAAGGGGTATAAAATGTATTTGGAAAGGAGTGGGAAGAGGAGGTCAGGTAAAACTCAATCCAGCCTCTGCTGCCTCCAAAAAGCCCACTCCCTGCACCATGCAGTGGGTGCAACTAGCAGAGAACAGAAGGGAGTGCAGCTCATGTGTCCGCTCCCTGCACGCAAGGCTGACAGGAGCAAAGGCTGCACCAAGCATCGCAAGCGGGTCTGCCCTGAACACGGCCAGGCCCCCCGGCCCACAGGCAGTGGAGGAACAGCAGCGACTCTACACGTCTGTCCACTACAAGGAAAGGGAGTGGGGATGGAGCCTGTTTCAGAACAATAGCCTTTGATGATGGCTTACAAAAAGGGTCCCATCAAGAGGAAGTAATTCAACGGCCTAATAGCAGTCCTGCTGCAATCACAATCAGACCCATTTCTGAAGGTTGCATTACCAAGAGCCATGGACAGCCAGGAAGCCCGTGGCAGGCTGATCAGAGGGCTGGGAGAACTATGAGCTAAGTGTGCATCGCATCACTCAACTAAATCAAGACTGGGTGGAAAGGCAGGCATGACAAGTATTCACAAACAACTGAAGAGCATTCATACCAGTGGCAGCAAGGGAATATATTCAGGGCAATGGAGAACATAATATAGACATGCCTGCCCCACATCTGCATCACTTTCCTCAAGCCTGCCCTTCTGCTACCCAAGTTATCTACTTCCTGAGCCACCTGCCATAGCGAATGAGCTCTTTTCAAAACTGCACCACAACAGAGCTAACCTACGAGAGGTACAGGGGGGATGGTTAAGAGCAAAGAAATTAAATTGTGAATCGGGAAGAAAGAACAGCAGGAAAAGTCTCTGGACAGTTTGTTTTCAGCTGTGGGAATCACCTCCCAAAGGAAGTGGTAGAAGATTAACCACTTGAGTCACTTAAAATTCAAGACAAAACATTAAACTTCTGCATTCACATCAGAAATTCATGCATATTCTAGAGAAGGACACATCCCTCCGAATCAGTCCTTCTCAAGGGTAGGCATAACTAGGAACACAATGCAGATCGGGTGACCGAATGCACAGACCAGAATGAGCTCCCTGGCTGCACACACAAAGAACACCAGACTCTTAACTGCTGACGCTTCATTCTGAAATAAGTCTGGTTCATTTATCCCATGGCTAGCAAACAGATACAGCACTTACCAGCTCCAACTCTGATTCAGGTAAGATTTCATTCTACTTTGATTAAAGTAAGATTTCATTCTCCATCAGGTGCAGCCTGTCAAGTTTGCACCTCTCAGCTGAAACATCTTTGAAAAGGACAAAAGTTGAAGGTGATCATATCCAAAACTTGCCTTGTCTTGCCTACCTATTGCCAGTGGCTTGCTGTTTTTGCAACCATCGTAAATACAGCCTTAGGCATGTTTGCAAAATGCTACTTAATCATTTGCCAGAGGCAAGTAATATTTTTTGTTGCAGCAGAATGAATCATCAGTTTCATCACCAGGATGGATGTGGATAATGAATGTCTTTGCTACTTTAAAAGTCTTGTTTAGTTGAGTCTAATTTACATCTCTCTAGTAGGACAATACTTCTTTACAAATAAATAAATAAATAAAGCTGCTACCAAGTCATCACATTTCATAATAAAGAACTGATTTTCCTCACCCTACCACCATCATCTACCAAATTATTAACGGGCCAGCAGTACAATTTAAATCTGCTTTCATATACATAAAGTTTTGCTTCAACACTTAAGCACATACATAACACTAACCCTAAGCAGTTTCAATAATCTGAATGGAGATAATTCTTACTCCTAAAAGTTTGTGTCATGGTGTGAACAAGACTGTAGCATCAAAGACAAATCTACCAGAAAAAATCAACATTTTCATCCAACAGGTATGCAGACGTGTTGGCACGAATGGACTGTTGTTTTATACCAAGGACAAATGCAGAAGGAACCAAGAACACTGGTCAACTTTTTTTCATCAAGAAAAATAGTCACAAAGACTACTTGATGAGTCTAACAGTCAGTCAGACACTTATTCCATAAGAAAAGGACATATGACATGGCTACACAGTGAGTCAGAAAGAATTTCCTATCACTTCATGCTTCCTTCCAACTCTCAGCATAGGAAAGTAATAATGGAAGAGAAAGCATCGCACACCTACTGCTGTAAGGTATTTCACAAATCTTCAGGTGAAATAGATCACGTACAGAGGCCAAACGTTCCCAATTTCACCCCGACACAAGCTTACAGAAAGCTATAAAGGCTCAGAAGCCAGCTGAGAGCAACAACCGCACGAATTTGCAGGAGTGGTCGGAACGCTGCACAGCGATGATGCTGTCATTCAAATAGGGCACGCACCCTGCCTCTCAGTGGTTACTTCCAGCAGACATGTGCAAGTCAAAAATCTAGACGCTGAAGTTGCTACGCTGTCTCCCCGTCTCCTTCCCGCAGCCCGCTTCCCGCGGGAGGGGAGCTTTCCTCCTCCAGCTACGCCGCCGCCGGAGCGGGCGCCGAGGGGGCCGCCCGCCCTCCCACGCACCGCCGGGGAAGCCGCCCGAAACTTTACCCGCCTAATGCTGCCCCTTCCCCGGACACCTCCGGGCGTGAGGCCGCGGACGGCACAGGGCTGCTCTGAGCGGGGCACCATCACAGCCTCCTAGAGAGGGTGGAAAGGTCTGCACAGCTCGGCCGCTGCCCGGGCAGGGCCGGGCCCCGGGCGGACAAAGGCCTGGCTGGTCCCCACCGGCACGGGAGGGCCGAAGCCGCCGTCCCGCCGCCACAGGAAGCCCCAGGCCGGGCCCGACACCTCCCCGCCCACCCGCAGCGCCGGCCCGGGACAAGCAGACCGCCCCAGCGCCGGGTCAGGCGCGACGGGAGGAGAGGCGTCCCCTCCTCCGCCCTGGACCGGCGCTGAGGGACCCTCGTCCCGGGGCGGCGGCGGCTCCCGGGTTATGCCGGCGGCTCCCCGCGCAGGCGGGCGAGCGGCGGGAAGCCGCGTTCGCCGCCTTCTGCCCTGCACCGCCCGCCGGAGCCCTCCCGGATACCGGTGGACGTGCCCGAGACGAGGCGCCCCGGGCCGGGCGGGCACTGCTTAGTCCGCTCCCGGCCGGCTCCAACCGCCGCCCCGCCCTCCCGCTACCTCGGCCATGGCCGCAGCTCCTGGCAGGGGCGCGCTTCGGCCGCCTGAAGCTCCCTCTGCCCTGCGTCCCGGGAGCGGGCTGGGCTGGGCGCGGCACGGCACGGCACGGCACGGCGGGACGCCCGGCCTCGCTCCTCGCTGCCGGTCCGGCTGCCTGTCGCCGTCTCGCCTCCGAGCTGCTGAGGAGGGGGCCCGGCGCGGCGGGGGAGGGGGAGGGGAAGGTCCGCGCTCGGCCGCGCTTTCCCCGCCCCGGAAACACATTCCTCCCCGCTGCCGTCAAGCCCAGGGAGGAGGTGCTCTGCGCCGCGGCAGGGCAGGGACGGAGGGAAGGGCTCTCCCTGCTTAAGGGGGGTTCGTCGCTTGCTGTCCCCCACCTCCCTCCGTGCCGACCGCCAGCGCCTTATTTGGTGGGTTGCTCGGTGCCCTGCTCCGCAGCCCCTTGCGCGCCCGCGGGACGGTGCTGCCCGTGCCCGGCGGCCTTTCCCTCGGCGCTCCGGGATCCAACAGGCTGCGCCGCCCCGACGCTGCTTTTTCAGGGCTGCGCCTTCCCCGCTCCCTTCGCTGCCCGGTTCCCCCCGGTGCTGCCCGCCGGGCCGGCAGACGCGAGGAGGCAGAGGGGTGGCCATGGGAAGGGTGGCCCGTCCCTTCTGCTGGCAGCTGTGTCCGACAACGCTGGGAATCTCTCAGTGCTGGATGTGCTTGGCATGACGCTCATACACTGTCCAAGCTAAAAAGTGAAACTTCCCAAGACCCTTGCCCAGAGCCTGCTGCTATTCGGCGAATGCCCTTAGCGTTTATAAGTGCTCCTTCAAGTAGGTTCTTAGAGAATCTATTGATTAAAAAAAAAAACGTGGCATTTAACGCTTTTTTTGGAGGTAAGGAGTGAATAGGAAACTCAACTGTGGACTTTCAGCTCACTTAACATCATAGAGGCTGTTCTTTTATGTGTGGCCACTGGAGTTGGCCAATTCTTAATTTTTATACAACTACCTAAACAAGTGGTGCTGCAAATTGATAACAATTTTTATTACTTTCCCCTTGCTTTGTTTCTAGGTGCACTTTAAAATGAAAAAAATAATGATATATCTGCTTTACTCAAGCGCAGGCTGTGATTCACAGAATCACAGAACATTAGGGGTTGGAAGGGACCTCGAAAGATCATCTAGTCCAACCCCCCTGCTAGAGCAGGATCACCTAGATCAGGTCACACAGGAAAGTGTCCAGGCGGGTTTTGAATGTCTCCAGAGGAGACTCCACAACCTCTCTGGGCAGCTTGTTCCAGTGCTCTGTCGCCCTCACTGTGAAAAAGTTTTTCCTATGTTTACCCAAAACCTCCTATGCTCCAGCTTGTACCCATTGCCCCTTGTCCCATCACTGGATGTCACTGAGAAGAGCCATGTTCTGTTTGGGCAGTGCAGTTGTTTAGGATGTAGTCTATTAACACAGCTGCATTAGCAGAAGCTTTTAATGCTGGTACAACTATAATCATAAAACTGGTTTACTGGTGTTAGAAAACGAGATTGAAATGATAGACTACTGCTCCAAGCAACTTCATTCAAAGCAAGCACTGGACAAATGAAGTGGAAGAGAAATAACTTCGACAATCAGAGATAAGGAAGCCAGAGACCATATGTTTCAACAGGTAAATTACTATATAATATTAATGCTTCCAGAAGCAGGAAAAGAAGCTGCCATAAAGCCAAAGTTTTAAAATGGTAAAAATGTATGCCACGCCAAATAATAGCAAATGTTAGAGCAATAGTGATCTGCCAAAAATGCAGGAAATTTAAGTACTGGGAGAGAAAAATTACTTTTAGACAAGGTATCCTTCTCTGCTTCCTTATTGCAGGAGAAAAAAGCACATTTTGCCAGAATATGCAAATGGTGAGCAGAAGTCCAGTATGGTGTATTGCAAAAAAAGTGGTGCAAAAATGTGCCTCAGATTTCTGGGGCTATGAGGAGCAACTAAAACTGCTTAAAAAACTAGTACTTAATGGCCCAACACTCAGCTCAGCCATTTGTGTGTCAGCTTGCCAGTGGCTGGCTGTGCCGAGCAATTGGAAATTGGCAGGAAAAATTTTCCCGAACGGCTGTTAAAAATCACTGAATTATTTGGCTGCTTTCTGGACTCCTTTGGAGAGTACAGATGCGTACGAGTACCATTTGTTATTTTCCAACACTTCTGAAGTACTAAAGATGTCAGAAAAAAGTGCTGGAGGTGTCTGAGCCAGCCGACACAATTGCAGATGGTGTTAAAATGTTTAATGTAGCGTCTCCATACTGTGGTGTACACGATATCTGGGAGAGTGAGTGAACATTATTGCTTGGGAGAGCTGAAGAAAAGACAGGTTTTCGTGCCTTGAGCAGGCAGCTAGGAAGTGTGTGGGTCACTCAGGCTTGGGTACCATTTCTGGGAATCCACATCCTTACATCTTATAGAAAATAGGTGAGAAAATGTGACACTGGAGACAGGAGTGTGAATGACAGTATGTATACTGATTGTTTGATACTGCTGGATTTGATGTTGTGTTCACTATTGTTTTTTTCGGTGATTTTGAGAGATTGTGGTTCTTTGTTACAGGATTTGGATATAAGTTTTCAACTCTTCCTTCTCCAAGTACTCGCATACATCAAACCCCTCTAGTAATTGGAAAATATCAGAATTATAGTAGTTCATTTAATTGAATTTTATTTAATTGTCTTAATTACATTAAATTAATACACCATTTTTCCTGATTTTTATGTGTATTTAATACTCAGATTATATTTAGAAGACAATAAAGACTGTCATTGGGTAGTGATGCCTTTTATGTGTAACATGCTTATTTTCTGTAAACAATGTAAGAAGTAAATGTCTGTGCTGTAGAATATACCATCACGAAATAGCTAAGTGATGTCTGCAAATATTAGCAGAAATAGTAAAATACTTTGCTTTATGATTATTTGCATATCATATTATTGAAAAATGCACACATGTAATCAGAAAAATAAATATTTTAGTATTTTAGTTATTGCTTTCAAAGTATTTACAGTATGTTTGGCAAATTATATTACTTAGTAGATACAGCTGATTTAATTACATGCAATTATCTTTTATACCTACTACAGTTTTGCTTTAAAAACCCATTGAAGAATATCATAGACTCATAGAATGGTTTGGGTTGGAAGGGGCCTTAAAGATCATCTAGTTCCAACCCCCCTGCCATGGGCAGGGACACCTCCCACTAGACCAGGTTGCTCAAAGCCCTTTCCAACCTCGTCTTGCACACCTTCAGTGTTGGAGCATCCACAGCCTCCCTGAGCAACCAGTTCCACTGACTCACCACTCTGAGTGAAAAACTTCTTCCTAATTTCCAATCTAAGTCTACCTTCTCCCAGTTTAAAGCCATTATCCCTCATCCTATTACTACAAGCCCTCACAAAAAGTTCCTCCCCAGCTTTCTTGTAGTCCTCCTTCAGATACTGGAAGGCCACAGTAGGGTCTCCTAATACATTGTCATTCTGTCTAGCTATCTTTTAATCTAAGACAGTGGCAAATGAGGGCCTCAGAATCACAGAAAAGAAGTGGTTGGTGGAGGCCCGGTGAGGTGTAGGTCACAGTCTGAGAATGTTTGGCCTCTTGTCAGTGAGTCATTTTACGTATGTATCGTAAGCATGTATTATCAGCATGACCAGGTTGTGCTGTGGAGGAATCAATCTGTAGGTACAGCTTGCCTTGCAGATACAGGTTTTATTATAACTTTTACAGAAACACCCAGAAATCCCAAACCAGGTTTTGGTGTGTTCAGTGTTGCACGTGTAAAGAGGCCAGCTGTAAATCAGGGATGTTCAGCTGCAGTGTGAGGGCTGGGGGTGGGCGTCCCCATGCCAGGCAGTCACACTGTGATCCCTCACAGGCCTGGCTGGTAATTTTAGGGGTGAGCAGTCATTGGAGTGCCTCAGGGACCGCTGCCTCCTGGGAAGCAGGAGCTGGTTGGTAGGAGAATGCAGCTTCCTGCGTTATCAGGGTATTTCTTTGCCTGCAGTTTCTCAGCTGACGCATGTTTCTGCCAAGCCACTGAACTCTGGGTTACTAAAGCCCACATAGCCAAGGGGCTGTCACCCTGTCCCCAGCAAATCCTACTCCACTCCTGAAGCTTGCAAAGGGTTTAAAAAGAGATACTTTGCAACTGGGGCCACAGTGATGAGTGCCATGGCTTGCACATTAGCCCACAAATGCCTTCCATCGGGGCAGCCCACTAGGCAGCTTCATAATCTCATCACCCACCAACACAAGTCATTTCCCCTTCACTTCTTCATACTGTACTAGATGTCTCACCCACCTCTGTCTCAGGGAGCGTTAATATTTCTGTGCTGCTTCTATTTCCCAACACACTTTATTACTGAGAGCAGAGTACTTTTTTTCTCTTTCTCCCCCTCTCCTTTTCTTCCCCTGCCTCTTCAAAATGCTCCTACCCCATATAAATTAATTTTTCTTCCCAAACCAAAGAAAACCAAATCATAAACCTGAGGCAAAAAATCATAGTCTAAATACAAAAGACAATTAAAGAGTTGGAGAGAAAACAGAAAGCTGAAGTAAGTTTCCCAAGGACAGCAATGGAAACAGAAACAGAAGGTAGATCTCCTGGGACCACACCAGGCTGTGGTCACCTGGGCTGTGGCAGCTGTGGTGGCTGTGGGAGCACCAGGTTCTCCTGGTCTGGCCTCAGAGCAGCAGCAGCTGCTTTGTTCCAGCAGCAGCTGTGCAGTCACTGAGGGACACAGCGAGTCCCAAGGCCTCGCTGGCAGCTTGACAGCAGTGAGCTGTGCCTTCCAGTAGAGAGGATGAAGGAGATGTTAAACATGGACACAAGACTAATACAGAAAGTATTATTAGAAGATAGGGTCACTTAGTGCAGGAAGTGGTGGTGCTAAATGGTTGTGGCAATTGCTTTTGATGACGGCCTCTATTTGTCTCCTCATGAACAATGAGGAACACTTCTTTGGAGGCAGGCAGGGAGCAAACCTGGCAGCTTGTCAGCCATGTACAATGTGCCCATTATATGGTGGTACGTTTACACTGAAGTGAGGTTCTCCTGCCCTACACAAAGGCTGGAGTGAAGTGAGTCATAGATACATCCAGCTGCAAGATTGTGGTAGTGTATGGGCAAAGGTTTGCTCTCCAGGATTCTCTACCCACAAGACGCTGAATGACCTACTGGACTTGCTTCCTGTTCATGGGAGCAATGTTCAGCATTTAGCCACAATCAGCCTGATAAATTAACATCTGGTTTATGATCTCTACTTTGTTCAATCAACAGTCCTGTGCCTAGCATGAGCCTAAAAAGGTCGGAGTCCACAAAGCCCTTCCTTCAGTTCACCAGTGTTTATAAAGCAACTTGTCCCTTTTTTGGCTGTCAGGCAAGGAGAAAGGAGAGGTCAGCCAGAGCATGTGGCCTTTCTGGTGGCACTGGCCCATGCCATCTACTGCATGGACATGGAGGAGGCTGTTTGGGTGGAGGGGCTGAAGGGCAGCTTTTGTTACAGCTGCCCTGTGCCTTGGGGTCCTTGTGCCTTCCTCTGACTCTTTTTCTGCATTTACTTCACCTGGAAAGCTGCTCCCTCCTCTCTTTGTGCGTATGCTTGGATAAGCTAAGCTGTTGCTGTTGCAGTCCCTGTTTCCCCTGCTCCATTAGCATACATATTCCTTCTTGTTTGTCACATGGATGTATTTCCTCCAAAGCTGTTTTGTTGGACTCCTGTGTCATTGTGAAGATCATTTGTTTTATGCAGAAATTCTATAAGATATTTTGACTCTCAGTAAGCAGGACAGAAATCCTTTTTCATCCTTAGGCAGGAAGCACAGGTTCCTCCTGTGTTCTGAAGTAAGGAAGTGAGCAGGAGTTAAGTGAGGAGAATAAAGTCTTTGAGATCTATGTTCAAAGGAAACACGATCATGATAACACAGGGCAGAGAATGTCTGCACCAACTCCTTTAGTTGCGTGGACTAAAGCATGTTTTCTAGAGAACTTGATTTAAAAACTTCAGACTTGAAGATATTTTACTATTTAATTACCCAAGAAAAGATGCCTATGGGAGATTAGAAATATTCCCAAAGGATGGTAATTCTGAATGTACAATAACTTTCAGAGATTCAGCACTTAGTTAATTCTTACCATGTGCTGCTTTTATTTTGTGAGACTCTGAGATCGCTTGCCTATATATTCCATTCCTTCCTTCTCAGGGAATTTCCACTGCTTATGCAGTGAAAATGAGCTTATGCTCATTTCAGGAAAAATGAATTCTACTGCCACCAAAGAAGCGTGCAAGGAGGGTTGTCAGAGCTTTCCTTTGCAGAACTCTTCTGCTGCAATTTTGCTATGACACACTGCAACATTTTAAGCTCAATACAGTAGTTATTACTGCATTAAATTAATGAAGTTTAGTCTTTTGTAGAGAAGAGGAGGGATAGGAATGACAGGAGGATTTTGGTATAATCTGATGCAGAAAAAGTAAGAGAGGGGAACAACCTACTAGCGGTGAGGGTCCTCATGTCATGAGAGCAGGAGTAAGGCCAGAAAGGCAAGAAACAAGACAAATAAAGTCTGAAGGAAATAAACAGAAATGTTGCCTCTGGGAAAGAAGATTTGGGCAAACAGAATCACTATTGTATAAGGTGATTGGCTGTTCTAATAGAAAACAATGGCAAAAAAGGCTGAACATAATATTTTTATAATACTATTTCTGTCAAGTAGAAGAGAGTCCTATATTGAGATTGTTCCAAAACCCCCAATTTATCCTCCCCATTGCTACACACCTGGACTTGTGTTTCTTCAGATAATTTGTTTCATTAACTCTTCTTGTCGTCGTCGTTATTTCCTAGACTCGTATGTAAAATACTTCGGCAGTAATGATATTTACAGCCAAAACCTCTCTTTTCCACACTCTCAATGATCCCCATATATTGTCGTCTTTCTAGCACAAGTGTCATAAATTTTCTTATTCTTGAAAGGTTACGTCTGGACCTTAATAGCGGTTTTACTTGATTATTGATTTATCCAACTACCTTGTCACCTAAGCAGAGGCTAATACAAAGCAAATCAGATTTTCTGTTGTGCTATTCACCCAGCTATTGACTATTCTGTTGTGCTATTTACCTTCTTTATGACTCTGCCAGCAGTTGCAGTATTTTGCAACAGTAAACTGTGTAACTCACAGGACTCATCAAGAGAAGAATTCGGTTTCTTAGTCTGCAGGTGCAGGTTCTTAAATGAAATATGTTATTAATTAAATCCTAGGTGTGAAACTACAGTAAGAAGTATTGTAATTTGCTGGTTTTCTTGGTAGTAGAATATTCTGGCCATAGCTGACATTATAACTGTTACAAAATTCCACTCTGATTTCAGCTGGGTGTGATGAGCCATCAAGGAATGAAAATGAGACAATAGCTGTTAATAATAATGGAAAGATTCACAAGCCATTTTTAGAAAAGCTCAAAAAGAACAAGGTGGAACCTCACAGGGTGGTGAATTTATCAGTCTAGTTCATGTTAAAAAAGGATTTTAAAGTTACTATGAGGATAATGCACGCATAGGTCATGCTGGATGTTAAATTCTCAGGGGATGGAAAAGCATTTGGCTTTCAGCCTTTTGCCTCACAGCTTACTCAGGATCTGTGGTATTTTCTATAACCACATACTTGACTATGTGGCATTGCTTTTCTGCTGTAGCTGAGGTTTAGCTAAAATTAAACTGTCTTCAAACTAGTAAATGTAAATCTTAATTCTCTTTGCTCGGCTAGTACCTATATCACAGAAAAACTTATTCCCTAAAAGATTCATCTTCCATCTTACTCTGTCCTCCTTTTCCTCCTCCCCATATTCATCTGTGACCCTCCAGATTTCCTCATCTGCTTTGAATAGTTCCCTCATTCTGATCCACAGGGTGGACTCTGAGCTTTCAGCCGTGGCACTAATGCCTTTGTGCTTACGTGCTCTGGCTGCACTGATCTGTTCGCGATTCCCCTTCAGGAATGAAGAAGTTTGAGAGCAGTTGAGTTGCACAATGTCCTCTGAAGATGGACCTACAGGTTCCAAGAAAACTGGCCAGACGTTGCCTTTCCAGACTGGTGATTGCCTGCTATAGACAAAGCTTTGGAAAATATCAAATGCTAATAAGTTTCTGTCAAATATATGTGAACAGAGGTAGTCCAGTCTCATGAAGTAGCCTGATTTGCTAAGCTGTCATAAGAAAGACCAAGGATACCTCTGATGGCTCAAAGGCCTTTGCCTCAAGGATGAGAGGTTTCAGGAATTATTTTACCTTCATTTTTTTAATCTCAGTTTTGCACTATTGGAAGTGGCAGGTTCTTTTTTGCTTTCCAAAGAAAACAAAATAGAACTGCAGGAAGGTGATTTTCTTAGATGCCTTCAGCCTGACGTAGCAAAGCTGTATAATAGATGAAAGGGGGTTATAAACAGAAATTTGACCTTAGCTGAAGGCAGTAATACTTACACATTAGTTTTGTAGGTTTACAGGGACATTGCTGAGGTGACATTAATAAATTCTCTAATACCTTAAAATGAAGTATTGCAATGTTAACATTGAAAAAGATGCTATTCAATTTGAATAATTCTCTCAGATGCCATAGCACTGAGACGACAAGTGAACTCTAAATTAAAATTAGCCTGTGTCATTTCATTGTCTAAGCAGATCCAGCATGGTAAGTTTAAAAGCCATGATTAATAGTAAATACTAAACTAGCTTTGAAACATATCCATTTTCATAATTTAACATCTTCTGAAACCATTGGTAACACAGGCCTTTTAAAAAATACAGTGTAGCCTTTTTTATTCAAAAAACCCTTCCTTTTAAGCTTTTCTTGGTGAAAACATCATGAAAGACTAACACTTAATTTTAAATTCAATCACTTTATTATTTTTGAAATATCAAAAGAGAGATGTTTTACTGGTGTAAATATTTATTTGTGCAATAAAAACTATTTTACAAGGAGTCCTCAAGAGCAGATTTGTTGTACTCAGGCCACTGGATTGTAAATTTGGCAAAGATTTAGGAGCAGATCTTGCCTCTGATGGTTTCCATATCTCCACTGGACTCATAGCTATTGACAGTCTGACAAAGAACATCAGCTGATGATCCATCCTCCAAGCAGACAGCACAAAACATTTAGTGAGATCTATCTCAGCCAGAGGCAGTTAATTAGTTTCTGGGCTGCTACCATAGTCAGTGGTCAGAGTGATTCATGCTGTCTGAAGGTAAGTGTCTAAAAAGTCTTGTATCTCTCTCCATTGACTCTAATAATCAATCTGTACTTGGCAGCTAACTTTTCATTGTCAAAGTTAAGTGTGACAAATCCTCCCTAACCTTCATGTTCCATATTAGAAATACTGGGACTCTTCTGAGCATTAGAAGAAATGCATGTGTGCCCAGTGCAAGCAGTTATGGAAGTTACAAGCTGTCTACTAAGTAGAATAGAGACTGTTGGTCACGTCCTAAAGCTTTATAAACTTCTTACTCAGTTCTTATTCGGCAGTACTCTCTGTGAAGCATTTCCACTTAGTCACTGGCTCTTCAGCACGAATGATTGATCAGAAACATTCCTTTAATATAAATCAGTCTTATCATGTTTAAACACAAATATAACTTTTACCAGCCAGGATGTTATACATACTGGGAGCAGGAGGGACGCAAACAGCTGGAAGCGTTCCCTGTTTACTGAATCCATATTGCCACAGTGCTTCTCTGCACAGTGGGAGAATTGCTGGACAGAAGGAGCCGTGCACAAAGAGTTTCAAATTGTTTGGCCTTAAGAGCATGCGATTTGCCTTTTGTTTTATGCCTTGATTTCAGTGCTCTGTTTGGACTAAAAATAGACAGAAATGTTAAGTATGCTGGGATTTTATTTATTCCACTAATTTCAGTGCCAGTTTATAGCAGAGAACGCCTTCCCAACAAATACTTGTTCCATATTTCAGAGATTTCTTTTGTGCTGCCGAGAGTTTATTTTCTGATGATGATAGTAGCGTACAAACACACTGAACTGACTCAAGCTGACTCATAGTTGGGGCAAATGATGCCTACAGCTCAGCTGATTCTGGATAGCATCACAGGTTATTTATACAAAATGTTTAAGGTTTTCAAATGACTTGTTCATTCTCCCTTATTTAAAATTTTATTTTATACCAGACAGCCCTTGGTTGTTTCTGTAATATTTAATGTGTTACACCTTGTCCTTTTTGGACCTCCACCATCCAAGTGGAGGTAAACTGAATACAAGTGGTGGATTGTTTGTGTGAAGTCTTTTTCATTTTTTGTTGGGACAGGACTGAATTGAAAATCAAAGTTGTCATTCTTGTTATCTGGACATTTTTGTTTCAGTCATACTCTTAGGAACAGCCTTGACTTCCAAGTGCAAACAGGAACTTGATTCACTTCTGGGAAAAGGTTCAGACTTGCTCATGACTCTTTACCTGCAACTGAAGGTTTGTTCTGATTCAGTTGTTGGAGTAAAACCAAGTGACACAGCACCGATAAACCTATATACTGAACTTGTTATATCACTTTACTCTCTTTTTCTTACTGGACTCACTACCTTAAGAACACTGTGGTGTTTCTGGAAATATTTTTTTTTCCTGCAATAGGGAAAAATGACCTAATTTAACAGAATTTGTTGTCACTAAGTCATTTTTATAATTGTACCTTTTTGTAGAAATTATTGAATCACCTAGTAAAATAAATGCTCAGTTATGAGATAATTGCATATTTTTGGCACTCAAAAATCATTATTTGTTACAGTTTGACTCTGCAGTTCTCCAAAATTTTATGTAGTTCTTTTGATCACTGGAGCAGGAAGTATGATGGATAGACACATGCAAGAAGAAAAATCATGCTTAGGCACCTATTTAGACATAATTTATGTTTAAAGGGAAATCTCAGGACAGATATATTAAATGATCTGTTATATGACAGAGGAGGTCTCATCCACTACACTACACAATATGCAGTTAATTTCAGGTAGAAATCCATTGATTGGCTTCTCACAGCACGTGGTATTTAAAGTTTAATTTCCCAAGCTTATATCCAGTGATAGAGTGTGTCCCCAACGGCACAGGGAGCTTTCCTGACTGAGGAAGTAACATGAACCCTTGCATCTGGCTCCTAAAATTCAGCTTCCTTTCTTTCCTGTACTGATAAATAAAAGACAAAATTTTTTTATTTTACATTTCTTCAAGTGATGGAAAAGAGGTGGATTAATTATTATGTGAATGGAATCTAAACCTTGATCTGTTTATGCCTGTACATACACATACATGCATATAGAAACATATGTATATTTGTGTGTATGATTTATAAAGATTTTCAAGTTTTCTGTTCTTATCCTCTTATAGGAAGCAACCATTTTCTCTTCTGCATTAAAAAAGCTTCTTTTTGAAACTGTGTCAGAGTGGTAACTGTCTATATTTTCTGGTTTAAATATTGATTCAGAACATTTAAATAACTCATCTAAATAAGTAGATATTTAATGATTTCTTAAAACTTTGTAGGGTAAACCTTAACGGGCTAAGCTCAGGACAAAAATAGTTCTCCTTTTGATTCCTTTAGCAGTGTTGTTACAACATCCTCTGAGAATAGTGACATGTTTTGTATCAGCATTTAAGTTCCCATGTTTCATATCCCACTGGTGTTCCTATTATTTTTAGAAATATGTAAGGTTTGTCATACTGAGTTTTGGATAGATAGTTGCTCTAACTGATGTCACTACTACTCATGATTTCTAGAGAAAACACGAACCTTTTTGAGCAAGTGAGTTTGAGAGAAGCTAGTGAAGCATTTTCTGCTGAGAGGTTGTATCCTTATGATTTCCTTGCTCTTTAAATGGTAACATTTCAATTTTATATCAACTTATATTGTGCAACTAAATTGTTCTTCCCTTCTCCCACGGGGTGTTTGGGCAGCAGCAGGCAGACTGCTATATTTGTGGTTGCTGCACTGTATTTCTAACAGTGTGGAGGATGATGCTGTGCTGCTGGCATAGTGCAGCAGTCCTGTGCTTCTGCCATTTTCCTCATAATAGCCCACTGGTTTGAGTTATCTCAGTGAGGAAATGGTAACTGCCAAAGCTGTTTGTTTCACAACCCTTTTTCTACTCCTAGTGCCCCATGTCCCCACCCCAGGTCAGCGTTCACACAAACCCTCATGTCAGGCTGCCAGCCGTCAGCCTTGTTCCGTCTCCGGCTGCCCAAAGCATTTTGCCTCTACTTGAGGGCTTTCCCAGTCTCTCAGCTACTGTGGTCTACTGGCTGTGGTGGCCAAATCTTGTGCCTCCTTGAGGGCTTCTCTCATGTTACCCTATCCCCTGTTCTACTTCTGGCTTTGAACAAGGCTTTCAGAGCACCGGACTGAAGCAGCTGGAACTAAAGCTCCATCTGAGTAGATCTGAGGGCAGAGAAGGAAGAAAAGCATATCTTAAAAATAAAAAAAATACCCCACCATTTGGTAGTTTGAGATGCATTCTTCTGTAAAAAATTATTCCTCAGGCAACCAAAAATATTCATGTTTCGTTTCTTTCTGCATTTACTGGAAATCCACTAAAGGGTCCAAACACTATGGGACACCCATACATACACCTGTTTCTAGTGATGGGATGAAAAAACTTTCATGTTTCCATATTAAACTGGGATAAAAAATGAGCAAATAAGGTACACATTTAATAAACCATACAAAGTAGAAAAATTACATTTATACTACTTTTTAACAGACTACCACCAACTTGAAATTATTATTCAAACACACAAACCGGTATGAAAAACCAAACCACCTGGTATCTCTGGGATGCTTACTCTGTTGTTCCACCATCCCTTGAAAATTATTTCTTGAAAACACTTTTGCAGACTGGCTGGCTGTTTTCCTGGAAAATAGCTTCTGAATAAATAATAGGGCTTGGCAGAAACTCCATGGAAACCTGGGGGTGTTAGCTCTGCTTCCATCTGTTCCAGTCCTCATCCACATCTCTGTTGTAACCACTGGATCTATTAAAGTGTAAATCCAGCAGTTTCCTCCCTGACAGATTTCCAAGTCTTTCCCTTCACATTTCTACTGTGCAGAGGATTTTGTTTAGGTCCTTTACAAGTCCATGAACTTTACCCAGAATGGAAGACTATCCAAAATGACCAGTTTGGTTGTAATAGTTTGGTAAACCCATTTAGTCTGGAGTCCTTTGGCCTCATAGACTGACCTAAATTGCAATACTGGAAAGGGAAATTAGTCAAAATCAAGCTTGGTTTTTGTTTTGCAAGATATCCCGAGCAGCTATTTTTGCAAATGTTGGGCTCATTTTCTTCTGAGCTCCTAAATCTAGAGTTCTCTGCAAGGTTTGGTATCTTAACCAGAGTATATATTTATAATATAATAACAGTATAAAGAACAAAAATCGAAAATGCAGCGACTATAGAACAATTCTATCTCACATGATAAAACTGTGGTTTTTTCCTAATACCTTAAGTAAGTATTTTGTGTTATATTTTGCTTTTAATTTTCTATTTTTGTAATGCAGAACTAGTTTCTTAGGTTTCATGTCAGTCACTTGTATAGACAGTGAAAAAGAAAACAACAACCTAAAGGTCCTGACAGAGGCTTCTGAAGATAGAAACTGTACAAGAGGTGTGGTGTGCTTTTCCTCTGGGTAATAATTCTGCAAGGCAGGGCAGCATTGCTTCACGTGGGATTGTCTCATTTTAACACTGTTAAGTGAGTGGTTATGCTATGATTTTTTTTCCACTAAATGCTGCCCAAATAGTTTTAAAATTGGATGTCATTAAAACAAGTCAGAATTTTTCACACACAAATAATCAGAAAAAAAGAAGTAGCCACTTTTTAAAGAGAATTAAAATTACCTATGTTTACTGTACAGAGACACTAATCCTTTGCTGGAGAGCAGGGAAAAGGCATGGCCGGCAGTAGGCTGAACTGTCTCTTGTTTTCTCAGGCAGGAACAAAGGAAAAATGTTCCTCCCACAGTTTTCTGAAAACTGAAATAATGCCAACAGACCTGAAACTCTAGTAGTCTTCTTCATCACTGCACTAAATTGAGTCCAGTACTGGAGAGATGTACATCAGTTCTGAGATAGCGTCAACTGAATATACTGCAACAGATGATAAAGAAGACTTTCCATTTGCACAACATCNCCCCCCCCCCCCCTCCCCCCCCCCCCCCCCAGCTTAGTCTGAAAACATTTTGGTGAGCCAGAAATTGCTGGACCTGCCTGTCTCCCATCTCAGAGCTGTACCTGACCACAGGGCTGTAAAGCTCTGCTGCCTCTGGTATTGTCCAGCCCACATCTGCTGGGCTTTCTCAGAAACCCTGCCTTTGGCAAAGGCCTGCCAAATAAAAGCTGTTCCAGACAGACTGTTTCACATTCAACAATGCAGAATTTTTTTGACAAAACTTGGTTGCAGAGGTAATCTTCTAATTATCTTTAGCTTAAATTCCTTTGCTTTTGCCATGGCACCAAACACAGAGAGAGGAGATACTATCTTTTAGTGTGTCCTTGGGTTAATCTTAGCTTAAATAACAATTTTAATAGAGCTTGCAAGCAGAATTTTGCTTTTCTGTCCTTTCCTAAAAGTTGTGATGCTGGCATCAGCTTGGTGGAGCTTGTCTTGTCAGGATCCTTTCCCTGGCGGCAGTAGGAACAGGAACTGTGACCCTGGGCCACATGGCTCCAGAGCAAGTCTTCTGGGGAAATGGCAGTGTCTGCTTGCTCTGGTTCTTCCCAAGGCTATTGATCATTGCTGGAGACACAGCAATAGATTAAATGACTGTGGTAGAATCATTCTTACATTTTTTATGTACAAGGACAAAGACTTGTTGAAGCCTCTTCTGCTGTCGAGCAATGATATATTCCCTCTTCCGGTAGATTTGCTTCCAAATAAATTTACTGCTGCCTACCACGACATCAACTGATCTTGCAGCCTTTGCCTCTGTGAGGAGATTTGACAGATTTCTCTCCCCTGCCTGTTTTTGTAAAATTTTTAGGCACTTAATTTTCTGAAGAAATTTCTGTCCCTCTGCTGAGTTTCGTTACACTCTATGTGCAAAAAAGAAACAATCTAAATATATAGAATTTGGCTAGAAAATGGAGGGAGGAGGATTAATGCCTGCAAGTATTCAAAGGGCACTGACATCAAGGAGGAAAAGGAATTTCCTAGGAGTATCCAAGAGCTTATACTAGAATTAAGAATAACTAAAATAGAGCAAAAATGTATTTTTGGACAAGTAAAAGGAAAAAATTTCCCAGGTTTACTGCTTTGTAGAAGAAACTCCAGAAATAAAACCCTTATGCCTCATCATTTACAGAGTCCTGTGGAATACTCTGGATGGAAGCTTGCAGTGGAAGGGGGGAAAAGATGACACACAAGTCATGACTGAAATTCTCAAGGAAGAAACAGATTTGTTATTGGCATCATTTACATGATGGCAGTCCACAGACAGAAAATAAGACTAAAAGGAAGGCACCATCCATGTCCTGAGAGAATTACAACCTAAGTCCCTGTAGAGATGAACCCTGGAGACACAGCAGAATGGAAATCCAGTCTTCAGAGCTGCACATCTGGCTGCAGAATATGGTCAGTCTGGAGGGAGCCTCAGCTTGTATCCACTGAGTAAGCCTGTATGTGGCACAGCCCTGGGTGTTCAGATGGTTTATCTGGAGCTCTGTGAGACTTAATTGCTGGTGGAAAACTCTCAACAGCTTAAACTGTCCCATTCCATGCCTTTGTCCTGTTTTAAAAAATGGCAGAGCTATTACCTTAAATACTATTGTAAGAGAGAGGCACACGCAGTTTCGAAGAGTGTTTACCAGCCCAGGATTTGGTACACAGGTTGCTAGTGCATGTTCAGACACCCTTAAGAGCTACTAGAATGGACTTGTCTGCCTGACTAACCTGATCTGTGAGTAGAGGAGAAACTGCCCTTCCCCTTTATTTTTTTAAGTCACTTGCTTGAAAAAGATTGACTCTTGAAAATGTTTGTGGCTTGGCCTTCTTGTCCCTTTCTAGGAAAATGACAAGCCTTCTCAGACTGGATGATTACAGAACAGCACAAAACAAGCCCCAAACCTATGCTTGCTGTCTTGTTATGGAAGTTGTGTGCAGAAACTGTACAGAAACTGCTTGGAGGCACATTATTTTAGCTTTGGACATTTGCTTTCTCATGTACAAAAAGCCTACAATTTCTATTTTTAAAAAATGCAAATGGAGTATCTCAACCCCATAACTTATTCAGGGAACATATTTGGTGCTGTGTGAAGTCTGCACTGTTGAGATGAAGATATAAGACCAGTGACAAACTCTGCTCTGCTTTCTAAGACGGTCTTACACGAATTGTGGTAGAGGTAACCATTCCATTTTTCATTGAGGGATCAGAAATGCATGTAGTGTTAGAGATGTAGCCACATCACAAAGTTATCCATTTTTAAGACACAGCATTGTATAACGTGAGGCTTTCTTAAGACCTGTGCTCACAGCTGTAGTCCTTAGTTACTCATTAAATCCATGGTAGAACCTCTGCATGCAGAGGGACAGCTTTTCTTCTGTTTAGCTTCCAATGTAGCATCAGGGTTTGGAGGATTTATCTGCATCATGTGATGTTACCAGCTCAGCTAGATTTTGGAGAAATTACCTGTTTTATTTTTCTTACTAATAATGGATATTAGAGAGTTTTATGATTTTCATTCCATAGGCCAGTATTCAGAAATGATGTGCAGTAGAGCCCTGCTTTTGCTTCTACTTTGCTGTTCACCACTCTGCTCATTTTTTCATGTATTCATGCTCTTTCTTTTAATTTTCTTAATTTCATTTATATCTGCCTTTGCTTTTTCCGTACCTTCCGATCTCTTTCTCTCTTACTTCTTTCTCTATTTCTTCTTCCACATAGTCTCCCCTACCATCTGTTCAATTCAATACATTCCCCCAGCCCGAGTGGAAAAATACTCTAGAAATCCTGAAGATGGCTCACAGGGGGGAAGCAACAGGAAATGAGGGTGCAGAAACAGAGAGGAAGCTCTTACTCATGAAGTAGTGTGGCACTGTTGGCAAGAGGGGAAAAAAAATAGTGGTGAAGAGAGAAAGAATGTGCATGCTTAAAATCCAGCCTGAACTGGGACCATTCCTCTTCAGCTTCTCCTGAGCTTTTTGCCTCACTGAACTGAGGATTTTGGCCTTTATCCCTAATGTTAATGAAGAGGAGAAACATAAACACCCATAAAGCTAAGCTACACCAAGAAGGACATATGTAATACACTTAGTTTTGAAGGACATCAGGAAGTAACCTTTGAACTGAAGTTTACTCCAGTAAACAAGACAAGACAAGAATTTGGGTTTTGAGAATGGATTGTAAGAGCAAATATTTCTACTTGAGATTTTTTTTTTACATTCCAGAAATAACTGGTGATTTATTTGAGCTGTAGATATGCAATCCATTCTAAATTAGTATAATTATAGTTTCAAAATGTACTGTTTATCTCTCTTCTAAGTCTTTAATAATATCTTAAATAAGACATAGCTATTTTCCTGTTGGATATGTACTCTTCTCCCCTCCAGCTCAGAATTATTTTGTTCAGAATTATTTTGTATTTCATCACCAGCTACTCTGAGTGTGCCTGTGTTTCAGTGACTGCTGTAACTAGTGTTAAATGAAAAATGATCTGAGCTGGCTTCCGACTGAAATTAGCTTGGTTACTGATAGCTGTATAGAAATGGCCAAATGAAACAGAGAATGGTTTTCAGTGCACGCCTAGGAGGCTCTGTGGTTAACTGGAGTTGAGCTCCGTGGTGTCATAGTTATGTTCTTTGTAATATCTGAAGTAGATGGGGAAGAGCTAGTTTATGCATACCTGCATATTAGCCAAAAATACTGCAGAAGCTGCGGTCAAGACATACCTGAAGTTTCTTCAAGCCAACTTGTATTCACTATTAAAGATACCACAATTACTGTTACAAGAGCTTCCTAAAATCAAGCTGTTGCAGATTACATCTATGAAATTGTTTTCCTTTTTATAATAAGAAAAAAGTGTCTTTGTTTGTTAGATGTGATCTTTCTTATAACCAAGCTTTTCTATTGTCTAGACAATAATACCTGTTAGTATTAGTGGAGCAGTTTTTCTCTAATTTGGAATTCAGAGCAACAACCTGTCAGTATTTCCCTTTTACTCTTTAAAAAACAAATTACTTTTCTGCTCAACTTTGGAGTCTGAAAGAGTCTCTTGTAAACCAGGTTCACCTCTGTTCTGAATTCTCTCCTTGCCTCCCAAAGAGGAATGATTACATGAAATTGCAAAACAGAAGACCTGTATACCTCTCACCAATCTTGGAGGACTTCATGTTTGTGCAGCCATAATATCACATTTAATGGGTCCACGAGTATGTCAATGAAAGGCTTTCATAATGTGAGAATAGAACAAAGATACTGTAATTCTTTACTCAGCACTGTTTTGTGTTCAAACAACTGACCTGATGGGGCACTGAAAGAACTTCTTTCACATGCTTGTCCTCCATTGTGTTCTGCAGGGGCCTTCGCAGCATTAGAAGTATCTGACACAATTCCTGCTTTGTAGCAGTCCCACTAACACCACGTTGGGTCCGAAGTAGCTGAAATACTGAGTCTGTTACAGTGAAAGAGGCTCTTTATTCACAGACTGTAAAGCCATAAGGGATCCTTGAGATCATACAGTTTATCTCCTGCATAACACAAGCCTTCCATAAATGCCTGTTTGAATAAAAGCATATCTTTCAGAGAGCCTTTCACTCTTCCCTGGAAAGGCTCAACTGGTGGGGAATCCACCACAGCCCTTGCATGTTCTTTTAGTGTTTGCAATTTATAGCCTGAAGCCTGCTGCCAGTTTACAGGCCAGATCACAGCGCTCCTGTTCCCATCTGCTCTTGTTTCCTCTGGACTGTGACCAAGTCACATTTTTTCCTTTTTCTTATACATTAGATAGAACAAAATACAGAGTAGAATAATAGGATATGTTTAGAGATAATGTTAGTAAAAACAATAACACTTAATTTCTGTTTTATTAAAATATATGCTACTAACGTCCTAAGACTAATTTTCAAGAATTGCCATAGATTGTTAGTGAAAAGTATTCAGGTGTGTATATGTTAAAGATGCAGATAGACCCCAAGGGTATTTTTGTTCAGGCTGGTAGGCATCTGACTGAGACCTCAATGCCTTTGTAAAGGAATGGCTTTTCGTTATTTCACTTATTTCCTATCAGTCCAGTACAACTAGTCAACATCATGTGGAGTTCTAGTGTACAGTAGTGTGGCTCTGAAAGTGGTAGAGCTGGTTTGGCATTCAACTGGTCCCAAACACAGGATCCCAGCCCCTAGAGTTGCTTCTCACTCTCTGTCCTTGTGCTTGGGACAGGTGTGTCCAATCGTTCCCATACTGTTAGGAAGCTTGCAATCACTCTTCATTAATTTGCTGATACTAAGTTCCTGTGTGATTCAGTTAAAAATCTGTTTCTGAGGAACTGAGGATGTTATGAGATGAATTTGTAGCATAGTATGGAGGTGAAAGAAATATAGAAGAAGTGGATATTTAGGCAGCTTAACTTTAGCTAATATCTTGCACAGGATCTTTTGGATAAATAAAAAATCCAATAAAAGTGAAATTCATTTCCAGCAACAAACATAGAATTAGCAACTACAGTTCCAAGTAACATAAAAATTTATGATTCTTTACAAAAGATGGGAGAACTGTTTACATATACTTAGCTCCTTTCCATCCCTTAATTATAGGCAGCTGTTGCAGCATATTGTCAACACACACTCACAACTTTGTAGTAGTATTTCTGGAAGAGTATTTCCTGTAAGCCAGAACACGGATTTACATAGTACTGAAAAATTTTTGTCAGTTTTCTTACCATGAAATCCTGGAAACAGATATTACTCAACTCAGGCAGGAGTGTTTGGTAGAAAATGAGTTTAATTTAGAACTGAAAAAAGGTATAAATAATTACTATCACATGTCCCTTAAAAACCCTGTGAATTTATCTGTGCCCCTTCTCCCTCTTTTTAACCTAATGTCGGTGAACTGAACTTTCTGGGCTAATGATACTTGCAGGCATAAATTCTTCTCCCAAGGCATCTACTTTTCAGCCTCAGACTGGTCACTGCAACTATGTGGAAACATCCTTTATTATATGAGGCAAAGAGGAAGAGCATGTCCAGGTCCCTGTTTTTTTAGGATTGCCATCTTGGGGGACTGGAATACTGTAAGGTTCAGCCAGTTACTCAGAAGCTATTATTGACGCAAACCAGAATAAGTTAAAACCAAATAAAATTACTTATTCATACAGTTGAAAAGAGGTAATATGAAATGCAAAACCTGTAAAAAATACATGAACGGAAATGAAAGTAAAAAAAACTAACTCAGCACTCATATCTGCCAGGGGCTCTGGTTAGCATTGCAGGTCCTTTCTCCCTGGATGAGTCATCTCTCAACCTGGTGGGCGCTTTACATGGTCTTGACTCTACAGTTTGTGGTTGCTTTCGCAGAAGAGTCCTTTCCTAGGGGACCACTAGGTCTCTCCAGCCAACTTCTGAGGAGAAGGGGAATAATTCAGAGTCAAGTCTCTCTTCACCCCTACATCAGCTAGTTTTTATTAAAACAAGCAAGGAAGGATTTACACCCTTCTGCTAGTATATTGGTGTTTACAGTTTCCAGCTTAGGAGAGTTGAGGATTGGACCTCTAGTAATCATGGACATAGTTCTATTTTCCAAAGAAGCTGTGCCAATTACTAGCAGTTTGCCGGAAGTTGAAAGTTCACTTCTTTTCAGTTAAATCATAACCTCACCCATGCACAGAAGTTGCACCACTTTATACTCATATGACGAATCTATGAAGTGGCACCAAGAACTGATTGCTTCAGTGTTTTGGAAATGAAGTGTAAAGAGTCCTGTAAATGCTTTTCCTTGTTACATGTTGTGTTTTTATGAACAACAGAATGTAAAGGACTCTTTTGACTAAAAGAATGTTTATTGGATGCTTTTTCTCCCAGGATTAAAACAGACCCAGGCTAAGCACTGCTACAATAAAGCATAAGAAGTTGGGATAGCAAAATCTATCTGTTTCCCTGGGCTTTTAGATCTCTTAGGACAAAGAAAAAAAATGTTTATTGGTATATAAAGAGTGGAAGTGAGTACTTGATTTTACTTAAAAAGTAAAACACAGATCCTTTAACAGAATCCATGTGATATGTTGTTATATCACTTGAATCTTGTCCCAGCAGTTGTCTTTTGAATTGTAGAGGTTACTGAGCCAAGTGGGCTTTACTTTGCATGCCACTCTATTATTTTATTTTGTACCAAAATGACAGTATTCCCTTGCTTAATAACAAGCCACTAAATAAAATCTATGTTTACTTTCTGAAGCTGCCAAGTTAGAGTTATAAATAGAAAAATAATTCTGATGGAGGAAGCAGGGTAAGGTTTTATTGGAAAGGTTATCTTCCCAGTGGGTTTTTATAGCATACTTAGACACATGTTTTGCACTGAGTCCTTTAGTCACATTCCAGGCTGATGCTTGGAAACGGATTTTTATTTCTGAACTGAAGGAAGAGTAATACAGCGGTTGTTGTGTGCCATCTAGTGTTCCTTGAATGAAGCAGACTTCCCGAGCAGGATTGCCTAAGGTCTCACTGGGTGGATGGCCCACATCCTGCACTTGTAAGACCATTGCAGTCTTGCCTCCTGTGCAAAACACTTGCAAGGTGTGAGGCTGTGAAGCCTCGATACCCTCTCTGTGCTGCTGGCACCAGGGTTGGGAAAGTGAAGGAAGAAAGGGAACGGTGGGAGCGGAGAGCACTAAACCAGTTATTTCAGATTATAGATAGCTACTACTGCTTAAATGTCACCTGCGGGTTGCACTAGAATATAGCAAGGATCACATCAATGCTGTGACAGTCCCTGAACTTGAATAATAGAAATTTGTCTTAAAGCAAATGGACTGAATGTCCCTGTGCTGTTGCTGGATATAGTGTAAATCTGAATATAGATTCAGTGTAGTTCAGATCCTGGTTTTGGTACTGCATGGACTTCATGTCCAGGGCCCCTGCAGAAGATCCCAGCCTCACAACGAGAAGAGTGGTCTACATACTTCATCTTCATAAACTATTTTTGGTTTAGTATGTCTCACTTCCAGTATGTCTGGTTTTATTGATCCAAAAATAACTAAACTGAATACCTTGAGATGAGTGTCACAGTTAGTAAGAGACTAATTTTAAATGGTGTAAACAAAATATGGCTGGAGAGCTGAGAAACTTGCAGGGAATGTAGTAACACCAAGGTGGTTTGAACTTCACCAAGGTTATAAAGAAAAGTCTGTGAAAATTCAGAAAACTGAATCCACATGGCTGTCTCAGGCAACAAAGCCCTGGGGATTGTAATTTAGTTCTGGCATTGCTTATGTGCGTCTTATGAATGACCACAGGGCATTTGAAGCCATACATTGTTCTGTGCATTAATGAGGAAGTGAGGTGTTGAGAAAGGGAACATTAAATGGAACTGAAAATATTTGAATTAGAGAAAGAAAATACTACTGGGTGTGGGGAGGGAAGGAAGCAGACCTGAGGAGCAAGTCTAAGTTCAAGCTGGATTTTGACAGGCCATATTTTCATCAGACTTCTTTGTTCCTGTTTAGGTAAATGTAAATTATTTGAGGGAGAGAATTCTTTCCAAAGGAAGGTCAGTATAAACAAATGCAGATAAACAATGTAGAAAGACTGAACTGATAACTCATTTTCTGGATATTCTGTGGTTGTAGGTAAAGTTCAGAATGAAAATGCTTATTTTTAGAATGCTTATTATTAAAATGCTTATTGTTAAGAGAGAAGTGGTTCAAGAACAGCTATGAAATAATTGAACTGTCTGACATTAAGAGTGTATGCTAATCTTATTTTTGGGATCCTTCAGAAAACCAGGGCAATCCACTGTGTGCATGCAATGAATCCATTATACCTGATAAAAGCAGTAACTGAAAATAATTGTGGTGACTACCACATGTGAGAATGTCTCAGATTTAGAAGCTATCCTTACAGGCAGCACACAGCCTCAAACAGGCAATTTTACACCTTCACAGCAATGACGTCTTTTAATTCCGTTGCTTTTGGCCTCACAGCCCTTGCTGATCCTCTTTCTAATATTGTAGCACTTTTTTCTTCCAGTACGTATCTCTTTCAGTAGTTAAAACAAAAAATTAAACAGGCTTTGCAAAAATTGATTAAAAAAAATCAATGCACTTGAACCAGCCCAAGAGATATCTCTTGTAGACAAAAGAATAAGTATCTGCCTTCTTTTCCTAACCACTTGCACATTCTTTAGATTTAAATCAAAATCCTATCGGAAATTCAGTATTCTTTTTTCTCTTAAACAGAGCTTCTCTAAATCATGGACTATGTGTCTGACTTTTCCAATTAGTTTGTTATTGACCAGAATAACTAGTCAAAGATTCATGTGTAACCTCTGGTCCTCTTTGCTGTTTTCATGATCTATCTGCTTAGTAATTTCTCCTCTGGAATTCAAACAGAGGAAAAACTGGGGAGGAGTTATTTTTTTCTATGAGGACTTCAGATGAAGAGGTGATCATCATCAAGTCTGTGCAAAAGACGGGAGTTTTCCTTGTCACATCCTGTGGATTTTGATTTAAAAAGGGAAGTAAAAGACAGCAGAGAATACCAGCAAACTCCAAACTCAAGGTAGTGTGTGAAGGACATAGCTATACGTTGACACTGCTACCCAGGGGCTGTCCCCAGTATCAAAGGGAATTTGTGAAGTTTGTGTATAGATTTCTCCAAATTATTACACTATGTATTTCTTTTTTTTTTTTTTCGGGGGGGGGTAGGGGTGGTGGGAGTGTGTGTATGGTATGCACAATACAACTAACAGCTGATGGGGCTGGGCACATCCTCCTATACAATCCTAATAATGGAGGAAAAATAAACATTGCACATAGCAGCATAAAATGATAAAACAGCCAGTTTCCTAAACAAAACATGAGATAAAGCTTGGGTCTGTAGCTCAGGAAACACATCAGCATTTTCATCACATGCAGACTGGAATGCTGGCTGTAAACAATAGACTGGCAACACAAGGGGAGGAAAGGAGAGAATTACTTAGTCTAAACAATTTATCTATGAAAAGTTTAATGAGCTACTTCTGGGTTTCAGTACAAACATGGGGTTTTAACTCTAATGAGCAGGTTCTTTAAGGTAGTGTCTAGAGGATCGTCAGCAGTGGTGGAATGGAGGATGTCACTTTGAAAAGAGGTGCTGTTCCATTCTGGGACAGGAGGGGAAGGGTAAATGTCTATGAGGTTATTTACCCTTCCCTCTGACCTTCCCCATTGTTTGGTCTCCGTGATTCTTCATTTCCTATTTTATTCTGTCCAGCTCTGAAAATGCTTCCACAGAAGAGAATGTAGGATGCTAAAATGGAGAACATTTCTAAGAAAAGGAGCAGTAAACGTCTCAGGATGATTTATTATGGTCAGTCACATTTGCATGAGAAGTAAGATTCTCTCTTGGACATGTATAGAAGAAACCACATGATAGAGATCTTTTGAGCTCTGTAATGTGAAGCAGAACAAAGGCTGCCCAGAGCCTGCTTCATTTATTTTTGCTATATTAGAGCTTAACAGCCTCCGTCTTGGAGCAGGACCCCATCACAGCAGCTCCAATAGAAAATGACAGGCCCTGTCTCAAAGTATGTGGAAGCAGTGGTGGGGCAGAGCAGGTGGGTATACAGCCAACCAGTGAGTAGAGCACATCAGCTGAGATGACGGTTAGTGCCCTTTGCCCCTCAGCAGGATTTAATTTTGAGAGAGGTAGCAGGCCTGGAGCAGACAGGTAGATATATGAAGTGATGGTGAAAAAGATGGATTTGGGCTCACAGATGACTCCTTCAAGGATTACCGTGGCTTCCTGGGCTTCCATCTTCCTTGAGATTGAGCCTTCACAGTGGGGACCAGGAGGCAGAAATCCACAGTAAACACAATATAATTGCTATGGCAATCCTGAAAGCATATCAGAGACACCCCGACAGACCTCCTCGTTACAAAAACTGGGTCTGCAAGGCTCCTGCATATCTGATTCAATCGGAACCTGCCTCCTCCAGGCAGCTGAGAGTGGAGGGAGGTGCTTATTCCCTGATGTGAAGTGAGAGCATCCCACATGCCCAAATCAAAGCCAGGTTACAGCTTGATTTGAAAGTTTTCAGGATATAGAAATGGAGATGTCTTTATTCCAGCTGTCTTTCCTCCTTGTAAGGCTGGTCTCATTTCTGGGTGCCTATCAGGGGAGCTGGAGAAAAATCAGAACTGTGACAATATTTGAACAGCTGGCAACCTTCCCATGCTTTCAAATGGGTTTTAAAACATAATGCTTTTGATGCACATATTGCTAGGTAACACTGAGACCGAAACTTTAATTTCAAGGTAATTAAGTTATCTGTTTCTCACTATCAGGATTTCACTGACAAGGGTTAAGGGCCCCTGAGAACCAGAGATCACAGTCAACTGAACAACTGAATTGCAATATTGGAAATTTCTGACATTCTGTGCATATTTACGTACCAACTATTTGTTTTAGGGAAGTGGAGTCTGTGTTGGAAACAATGGGTCTGAAGTCCTCACTAAATTGCCAGGAATTCAATGGTGTCATGACAATTCACAGGACCAAGGCAGGTAGTTTGAAAAATATCAGGAAACTGTGAGGAAGCTGAAGGAGTAAAGAGCTTTCCACCTGGCCTTTCATGAAGCCCTGCAAAGCTGCCCTACACCTCCACAGGCAGCAGCCTCTTGTAGGAAAAGTAAGCATGGCTGTCCTTGTCCCACCTGGAGACTTCACACAGACTCTGCTGGCTTCTTTGGGGGATGTACACACATTGCATGTGTGCCCTTAAAGTGACTTACTGGAGGATTCAAATTTTTTCTTTAAGTGTGTTTAGGGAAGATTGGAGAAAAAAAACACAGTTATTTGGAGATGAAGTAATGGCAAATATCTTGGAGATGGAAAAGGGAGACCAAGATTTAGACCTCAGCAAGCTTGCCAGTGGAATAAGCTCTACTATGTAGGATATGAATAAAGATCCTCTCAATGCATAACACTATTTTATGATCTCTCAAAAGAGGAAAACTGTCTTGCCAGCAAGAGAATTCTCATATCAACAATATTGAATGTTTCAATAGAAAAGCCTTGCTGAAGTGAAAGCCAAGAGCATTAAGGATGCTGAGGCCTATTTTCCCCTGCTTTTAGAAGCATTATGAGTAGGTAAAAAGAGGCACTTTGTACCAAAGTTTTTCTGGCTCTAAATATCTTCGGAAATATTTTCTAGCTTGTAAGGAGAATTAATATTTTGGGACAAAAGCTTTGCCAAGGAAACAAACCAAGAAAGTATAGAATTATGTTCTAATTTGCAAGGTTATGATTGTTCTTCCAGATGGCAAGACTTTTTACTGTGCCATAAGATAGGCTAAACAGCAAATGCAGGAATAGCAGAGTATAGCTTACAAATTAAGTGTTACAGAAATCTTTCCTCTCAAAACTGCTTAAAAGTTTTAACAAAAGAATGATTATCATCTCAAGAACTAATGACCTGATTTATATTTTAATGTATAATTCTGACCAGATGACATTAAAGATGGAAGTGCTTTTAGCATATGTGGCATACAGAAATATTTCACTAAGATTCCTCTCCTTAGAAAAAACTCCAAAAAATGATTCTGCCCTCTCCTGCCTCTCCATCAGACCTCCCCAGGCCTCATTCCCACCAACACACTCCCACATAAGAATTTGTAGCAAGATGTCACAACCACTCTGTTAATCTGCTCCAGTGTGAGAGTTTTCTATGAAAAAAATAATTAAAGACATATATTGCCGGTGTGGTCTAAAGGAACTTGTGATCGTTGTCAGTTGAGTTTAATGTGATAGTAAATAATACTTTTGCTTAAATGTAAAGGGGGAAAAGCAATAGAAAGACTTAAAAAAATACAAGACAAAACATATTAGAGAAGAAACAAGTAATACGTTTAGCTTGCATCAACCTCACTTCAGAAAGTCTCAACATCATGAGCAGAGTCAGTTTTCCTTCCAGATAATTAAGCTGAATACTTTTTTGGGGATGATTCAGCTCCAGAGACTTTTATGTAGTATTAGGCCAGATTCTGATCATCTGCCATCTCTATTTAGGCAGCGAAAAATCTTGGGTGTGAGTGTTTAGCCTTGGTGAGAGGAAGTCAGACTGTCGAAATTAGTTGCATAGGCTTCTGCAATCACTACAGAGACAAGAGTACCCCTGAAAACCCATGTAAAGCATATAAATGAAATGCTGTTTCCATTGTTTAGATAGGGAGCTTAGTATCTTGCGTAGGTTGATGTAAGGCTCCTGCATGTGGAACAAAGTGCCACATCAAACACTATATCATTAGAAGTATCTGATGGTGAAGAGGTGCCACTTGGCTCCATTTGGAGTTGATGTTTTTATGGTTTGGAATTAAGTACGTTGTTTTTTTGAGGATAGGTGTCCAATTGCTGAGGATGTGATGGCACCTCAGGACACTGCTCAGGAGCAGGGCATTTGCTAAGGAACATCTACTGCTTCCCAGGCTAGTGCTTTTACCAGAAGCTTCCAGGACAACCTGAATGAGGCAGTGCTCTCCCTCACTCCTACCTATGCACAGCGGGAAACACAAGACAGGGGAGGAGGAGCAAAAGAAAGGCTCTGGACCTGTCATAAATCCTGACTGCGTGTTGTGCTCAGTGACTTTTGGGAGGAAATACGAGTGGTCTCTGGTTCTGAACCCAATGTGGTCCAAAGAAGTTTTTCTCCCCTAGGTGTGTTTTGAGTGGAGGGAACTTCTGGGCTGGGCAGTTCCAACATGCTGAGGAACACCAGCCCAGGGCTGCCCATAGTCATTCTGTGGTGACCCCTACTCATGGCTGAACCCTGTTACACAGGTTCAGAGCAGGTCTCTGCATATGTTAGAAGCACTTGTTTGCTCCACATACTCCAAAGGAGAAATGAGGCTCATTTACACAGCACAGCAATGAAGAAAATATTTTGGGGACAAATCCAGGAATCTCTGAGGTTGATGTAGACATTTTCTTTGACATCAAGAGGTTGCAAGATGGCCCTTTTATCTTCCATGTGGAAGAAGGGAAAGAACTGAAGGTGCTGAAGAAACAGTGGGTTGTTCTGTTTTTTTTAAAAAAAGGGGAAAACACAGCTGATAACATTTCCTTTGTAATTGTGTTTGAAGTGACTTTCAGAGTGTCTTTCTAGTCATCTAACCTGTTATTGCCATAGTGTCTGAAAGTCTAATGTGAATTTATTGCAATGGTTGTATATTTGTGGTTGAGTTTATTATTTAATAGCTCATTTTAAAAGGCCTTATACTCATTAAGATGAGATGTGTACGAATAAAGCCAGCAGGATTTGTCTAGTAATGGTGCATGGTACTAAAGGGCTGAGAAAAACAAAAATAACTGTAATTGTTTTCTGTGTGCCAAGTTTAACAGAGAAAAGTTGAAATGATTTGAGAGAAAGGACAAAAAAATGACAATAGCTAAAGCTAGTTTTCAACAGATTAAATTTACATTGACCATTTTAGAAATTTTTGTAATTTGTATTGCGAGGAGCAGGAGTCTGTTTCTACGGCAGACTCCTACATCTCCATGATCTTTGCTCTTACCTGCCTGTGAATATTTTAACAGGAAGTCATGGTATATGGCTAAACCAGGTCAAAGATTTATGCAGTTTTTTCATATAATTTACAGGAAGAGTTTGCAAAAAGAAGTCCTTTCTTGCTTTTCCTGCTTCTGTGTGGCTGAAATTCATGTCTTTCTTGCCCCTGTTTCATTCAGAATATTTATGGACATGTTTACTTATTAATGAAACTTCTTAGAAGCAGACATAAGAACTACTTCCATTCTCTAAACCACTTATAGTAACTATATCAACTTTCTGAAGCTGTTGCTTACTTGGAGACTGTGAGTTCCAGGAAAAGATGTGTGGGTGTTAGCAAGGAGTGGGCAGGGAGAAATGTTTCTGTCATTTGCATAAGGCAATAATTTTTCCAAAATGCTTTGGCTTGAAAGATGGATACAGCAGCTCTCCATATACTTCTGGGCCCCTCCAGGACCTCTTTCTGCCTTATGGGAGGCAATGGTGTGTCAGACCATGTGGCAAACAGAGCGGGGAGGACTAAGGCAGCTCCGTGTCAGCCAGTGGGGATCCTTGCAGTGTGGGGCTCTCCTGCTCAGCTCATTGCATCCTACACAAATCCAGAGCCGTCCATCTGCAGTGTGTGTGGTCACAGGGCTGGAGAGGGAATATGAGATTGTCCTGAATGAAATGTGAAAAAAATACCTAAAAGTGATGTTTCTGCTTTGCCCTAGCAGAAGAAGGGAGTGTGCGGTGAAACTGAGGGTGTCACGAGTGCTGGTTCACAAGCTACTGAATATGCAATGCAGTGCAAGCATACATACCTTGGTATTTGTGAATTAATGCTGAATTTTTCCAAATAGTCTAAGGAATTTGAATAACTAGTCCCAAAACACTCATTGAGAGAGTTTTCTATGCTTTTCCTCCCAGAATGAATAGGAAAATGTTCCTCTTTTCCTGTGTTCTCGTTATACACAAAAGTAAACCTTTTAAAGCTGGTGAGCGTGGCAAAGAGCTTTCCTTCCAGCGAAGCATAAACTAAAGATGAGCTCCTTTGGGACACTAGGTGTCTGAAATACACGAAGAGTACACAGGCATATATGTTGAGTGAAAACTCAACTTTGTGACTCAAATAATTTTCACAGAAATGAGCATGGGGGCTAGGGCTTAGTGGGAGAGAAAACATCATGGACACGTGGAGAAGGGAAAAAGCCACAGAGGAAAAACAGATTATGGTGCACAAAAAAATGTTGATGGAGAGCTTTTCCAGCAGAAAGCTGGCTGAAAGGAGATTTGGAGCTGTGACAGAAGAATGTAGTTCCTCTTTGACTCTTGTTCTGTTCAGGAAGACAGGCAGTTATATATTATTTCTAAATGAGGAGGGTTGCATCATAGGAATACTTTATTTTGTCCTCAGAAAAGAAAAAAAATCCACATAAAACTCCAGTTTGGCTCAAATAGTTTAAGCCAAATAGATTAAAAATATTTATCAAGACTTTGCTACTTGTGTCTTTACAGTGTGCCCTTGCTGAGGTTTATCAATGCCAAGAGCATGTTATATTTCTAGAAGAAGGGAAGCAAGGGAGCCCTAATAAATAAGTTACAGGGAAATTTATGCTTCCAGCCACCTGCTACCGAGTCAGCTGTGTTAGTGCCTGGCAAAATCGAAATCCCTGTGAGATTTCCTGTCTCCTGAATATTAGTTTCCCCTGTAGTAGGTATATACCTCTCTAATGGGTTTCTGGCCACCTGCAGACCTGTCCAGCTGGGTAAATTACATTGCATTGTAATGAACCTGCTTAAGCAACCAGGAGGAAAGTTGCTTCAAAATTATTTCCATAATGGGAAAAAAACCCCCTTAATTAAAATATTATGCTCTTAAGTATCAAATAGAACAGTTAGAAAACTGAAAACACTTGATAGCATCTTGCTTTTTTGTCCTATCTTAAATGGCAATGAATATAGTTGATGATACCTATTGCAGGTCACATTACCAGGACATACTAAGTTGTGTTATCTGTGTAGTGGGGCATATTGGGACATTGCAGGCATTATCTGGACATGCTGTTTGGATATTTTATTAAAATACATTTTCTAGACACTTTGTTATGCACCTGGAGCCTAATGTATTCATAGTTAATAAATTCTAATGGATATATAAATATGCAAAGGAGGCAAGGTCAGTGAGGAGGTAGATGTGTCCCATAAATAGCATACTCCAGAGACTTCTGTCTATGAGATAACAATTTTCACCTTCCTTTCCTTTTCACCTCGCCTTCCCCATAAAAATACCCCTTGTGAAAAGTAGCAGAGGGATCTGATGGTTATGTGTTTCATGGAAACATCAAGAAAGAATGGAAAGGATAATAACCTAGTTTTTCATATTGCCATGTGACTTGTTACAGAAAATGAAGTGACAAACCCTGACAGAAAGGAAGGAGAATTTTCCAGCATGGCAAAGGTGACAAGCAGGGATGGCCATCTCTAACCATAACATCTGAGAAGTTCTTGTCATTTCTGGAAAACCCTGCCCTCAGGGTGAGGAGGCAAATAGCCCAGCCTCACAAGCTCCTGTGCACAAGCAACTGGGGAAAACTTGATTAATAAGGATAACCTAGAAGGATATATCCCTGCTTTGTATTTTTTTTAATTTCAATTTTATTATAACAGATCTCTGTTTTAATCTGTGTACTACAAAATGAAATAATGTTTGTCTTTTATCCCTATCTTGTATAGTAATAAACTGATTCACGATCACCAGGTAGACACTGGGTACTGCATTACAATTGCTGGATTTTTCCTAGAGTACCACACACTGTAGGCATGGTTACAAGTCCCCCCTGAGTCTGTAAGGTAGCATCCATTTCTCTGCAAATGCATGCTGTTATCTGGTAGACTTGGCTGTCTAAACTGGAGAGGAGGAGAGTTTTCCAGGATTTGGATCTGTGCATCACTTCATTGCATCATGATGCCTCAGTGGGGCTGGGATGCTCGCCTGCTCCTGTAGCTCTTCTACCAGCCAAGATTATGGGGTGACTCTGGGTCACAGAGATGTCCTGCAAGGATGTTATGTTTGCAAAGAAGAAGCTATTCTGCTGCTTTTTCATAATTGGTAGAAAGGGAGAAGAAAGGTTGGAACTGTGAGCTCTCCTGACCCTTCCATGGGGCAAAATCATCTTATTACCATGGTAAATACCTTCCTCTTCTGTGTATTATGTCATTGCATTGGAGCTTTTGCTTTTGAATTTGGCCCTGATGGGTTGAGTAAATATTGTGATTGTCTCTGGATTCACTGTCCTTCTAGTTTCTCTTGAGTTTTCAAATGAACCTCTAAGTTGAGCATTGTTCACTGGGCACATACTTCTGAATGCCAGATTGAAATAGTTAGAAGTTAGTGACAGAAGTTGCAAACAAAATCCATGCCAATTCTGGCTTTGAAAGTTAAAATATAGCAGCTTTCACTACCATTTCTAAGTCTCTGCTCCTTTTGTGATCTTTCTACAGCTACATGAAATGTGCTTAATTAACCTGCCATCACCTTCTTTTCTGTGAATCAGTAGTCACACTATCTATTTGGTATGTTGAAGTTTTTCAGTGATGTATGTTCCTCCCTGTGCTGACATTTTACTTAACCTCTTTGTCATCTACTAAATTAATTCCATTTTGCATGATTTTTTTTTTTTCTTGTATACCGGTATTTCTAGTGCTCCTGGTCTTTCTTTTAATTTTGAAGTAGATAACCCACATTACTCCAAGGTAACTGGATGGTCATTCTTTCAGTTTCATTCTTAGCCCTGGTCTGGATTTGGCCATGCTTTCGTGGAAGGTAAAGCTTCTCTGGCTTTGCAGAATATACCTTACAACGGGAGTTTATTTGTCTGTTATCCTAAGTTTTCAATGAAAAGGACAACTACAAAAGGAGAAAATTTGCATTTAATAAAGAAGCTATGAAAAACTGAAGCTTGAAAATATCCTCCAGTTTGAGGCAGCCTTAGGATAGAGAAATTGATAAGTAGGATTTAGATAAAATGGAGAAAGATAGCTACCACTGCAATGCAGTGAAATAGAATTAAGGAGTCTGAGTGATTCTTTCTTGTAAAGGTCAACATCATCGACTGAATTTTTGTGAACCTAATAAATTCTAAGATATGCTATAAATAGGAGCATCTCAAGGGCAATACTTAAGTCATTCAATTGAAAAATGGGACAAAATAAATAGTAAAATGATAATGAGAAATGGCAAATCAAGTTAAAATGGTACGTTTAGACCTAGCTTTCTTGATAATACAATTTTAAAATGTTACCAAATCAATTCTTATTTATAGTGCGTTTTTGGAAAGAGATTAACTGACTTTGGATACAAACCAGGTTTCTACACAGGTTTTCAGTAGTGTCAACACTATATGTATTTGACTGTTTTTAAAGGCTGTCACAACAATGAAAATCTCTATTTACATATTTACAATTTGATATGAATTTAAACCTATAAATCCAATGTTTCATGAGAAGAGGAACCAATGTTTTACTGTGTTACAATCTGCAGATAAAATGAAACATTTTAGAATAGAAATAGAATAGAACTGCAACATTTAATCTCAATTTTCACTGATTAAAGTACAACTTATTAATAAGGAGGATAATTAGTGACAGGCTTGTAATAAATTTTGTCAAACTATTTTTAAAAATAAAAAATTCAGGGAATTCCAATAGTTAATGCTCTGTAGGAGTTTCAATTAGATGGTCACAGTGGTCCTTTGAAGCTTTAAACTATGTTCATAGATTTATATCAAAATTTTTACTTTTATACAATGAATCAGGCTTCAGACTAGTCTTTTCTCATGAAAAAGAATGTCTGTAGTCAGTCCTCAGCATCCAAAAATGTTCTGTTTCCAGCTCTGTCCCGATTGTAAAAGCTCCTGTTGGGTGCTTCATCCTGACTGTAAAAATTTCACTGTCCCAAGAGCACGTCATGGTTCAGAGATCAAGTTTGTCTTTGATGTAGTTGAAGCTTGGTCAAATGATTATATCATCAGGAGATGCACAGGCACTAGAGAAGGGATTTAAGCTGGTGACTGGTCTCTGCATCAATGTAGAGGAGACATCTGCTTCCTGGCCTGGCTGGCTCCTCTCTGCGTTCTGCTTTCCATCTAGGACGCGCTATCATCACCAGCCAGCCAGGTACACATTGCCCTTCAGCAAAACAAAGCCTTTGAGCTGGTGAGCTGGAGAGTGAAAATTCAAACAAATGGTGACTAGGTCTGTAGATGGATATTTTACAAAGTTGTCTTTAATAATAGTTTATGTAATATCTAACCACTTTCCTGAGCTAATGCTCACTGAACAGAGTGGTGAAGGACAGCACCCAGATCATCTCTGTAAGCTGAACTGTCACATTAAACTACATCAGAAGAAAAATGGGAATCTGTGGACATAATCTCTTATATCTAGTACAATTTTTTGGTTTTGAGGTCTTCTTCATTTCCCTGTCCCTCAGATAGATATACTTCCAGATTAATGCATTTTGACTATAGCTTCAGCCTTCTCCCATTTGTATTTTGTCTGCTGGGAGCATGCAGCAGATCAAGGTAAAGAACTAACAGGAAAGCATCTCAACATAAATGTACAATAACCAGAGGCACTTACACAGAACAAGTAGTAAGGTCACGGAGAAGTCACAGGGAGGGCAGAACCTAAAAGAAATAGGGACCAAAACAGGATACTTACACAAAAATAATGCTGATAACATCTTCATCTTGTGTTCAAGGCACTCTACCCCTTAAATAACAAGAGCAGTGTGACTCAGGTAGGAATTAAAGGATAAAAGAATAGCAGGTAATGCAGCACTGTGGTCCTGGGCCTCTCTAATTCCTTCCTGGCACAAGTCAGGGTGGTGATGAATAGCTGCTCACCCAGGCCAAGAGGATGCAGAATCCCAGCAGATGGGCAAGGTGTGGCAAAAGACCTGAGAGCACTGTGGTCAACAGCTGGAGCAGCTGTGGGTGTTGCAGGGTCAGAGGACCAGCGCGAGCACCTGCGAAGCAGCGAGCCAGGTGTGAAGCTGTCTGTGCAGCAGATTACACCAGTTAAACTGGCCCTTGTTCCTCATGCTGGAAATCTTTAGTCAATCAAGTATCTTTGACCTAAGGTTGTGAGTGAATTATACTTTCTTTCTGTGTACTGAAGGTCATATAATTGAACCAGTGACCCTTTGGGATCTTAAACTCTTTGAAATGAAGTCAAGGCTGTCTGGGACAGCAGTCCCAGTGGAGTAAGTTGTTATAGGTTAGGGGTAGGCAGCTCAGCCCCACACAGGGACTCGCTCACTCCCCCACAGCAGCATGGAGGAGAGCATCAGAAGGGCAAAAGTGGAAAAACTCGTACACTGCTACACACTACAACAGTACAGTGATGCCCAGATACCTCCAGACCTCAGTGGAGTTTGCCTGTTATATACATCTTGGAAGCGAGAAAAAAAACTCTAAGAAATGGGCTTTTTCACTTTTGTAACCCGCTAGGAAAACTTGTGGATTTCTTTGAACATCTTTAGGACAGTTTGCAATGAAATATTCCAAAGGAGAAAATAAATACTCAAACTACTAGCTTTCAGCATGTATCAAGGAATCTAACAGCCAGTGCTGTGCTCTATAATTATGGTATCCAAGATAGATGAACCTAAATAGTTTTTATATAGATTTCTGAAAGATCAATACTTCTGCTTCTTTTTTAAGCCTGTCCCTATGACATAGATAGATACATCATTAGAAAAGTTGTGTATTTGGCTGCTGCAGGTGTGGGAGAATTTCTGACAGGTTCCCTGAAGATACTGAAAGAAACAATTAGAGCTTTCATTATATTCTCTGACATGTAGGAGTTTAAGACGTTACCTATAAATGTAGCATACTGGTTTCTTTTATAAAAGTGGTCTAGTTTTTGGAGAAAATAGAATCCTTTAAGTGTTACGTCTCTGAATATCTAAACTTGTAATAAATAATTTGAAAGGGTGTTGGTAATGATGATTTCTCTCTCATAAGCCCCAGGAGCAACAGAAGTGAAGGTCATCAAGTCTCCAGGCAAGACCTGCTCATATTTCTGAGTCCTTCTATTACTTACGTATTTTCTTGGATTCTGAATTTTAACAACAGAATAAAATGCAGTTTGAATTCCACTGTTCTTTTTCCTTCATAGGGGGAATAGAGAAGACCAGAAAACAATGTCAGGAAACCCTTGCATTTATTTTTAGACCTATTTGTTAACGGTTTTCCCTCCTACCCTCCAGACAAGCTTCTGCTTAAGTCGATGACTAAGGATTGCAAGACCTGTCCGTTTCTTGTCATGTGTTTTGCTGTTGGCTGAACGGGAGGCCTGGCGAAGTTCAGCAGTTCAATGAAGCAAACAGCAATCCCCTCCCCAAAAGGGTAATGCACTACCCACATATAACTGTGATTGTTATTAAAACAGAAAAGTGGTACTTGTAAAGAATCTAAATGTACATTTCTTCCTGTCACTGTGTGGTTTTTGTGCTTGTGAGACAGCAGTTTCATGCTTGCTGTAAATTCATCCGTGTGCCCTGAGGCCAAGAGGCAGTTCTGCTGTTCTCTCTCTGCTTGTAGCCCTGCTGTCTCCCCTGGGCATACATTAACTGATCTGCCAGAAAATTAACCCTACCAAAAAAAGCACAAAGAACTGAAAGAACAGTTGTGGTCTGGCTGACTGTGTGGTTGCACAAGTGGTAATGCGAGTACCAGCAATGGGGAGGGAACATGCACCCAGGGACATTGGGCTGTCAGGATAACTATTTCTTGGTGGCCAAATAGTCTTCAGATGTCTTAAACTATTTGTGAAAGCATATCCTGAAATATAGTCAGGTAGGGAGACTTAGGAGTTGATGTGAATTACTGTGGAGGTGAGTAGTGAAAGAGCATAGCCTCACAGTAGATGCCAATTAAAGGATCAAAGAGCAAAGATTCAAGTGCCAAAATTAGGTGATGATATTTGCAACAGAGAATGATTAGGATAGCAAGGTGTTAATATATGCAGCTGGAAGAGAACTTTAGAGAACTAATGGATAAGGATGAAGTAAAAATAATTAAAATGATATTTAATGAGGGAAGCAGGAGAGCAGGTTAGCACTGTTTGCTCTTTGAGGAAATGAGAAGGAAGATAAATGAGAGTGAACAGAGAAGATAAAAAAGCAAAAAAATAGTTAATGGAGGAAAAATGAAAATCACTACTTTTTTCCTTTGTCTAATGGTATTATAAAAAGAAGTAAGAAATATATAATTGTGACATTAGGGGAGTTTCATATTCCTTGATCACACATCAGTCTCAGTTCTAGCAGAATGTGATCATCTGGATAGCTATCAGTAGGTAAATCCTTTGTCAAAATTAATCAGCTTTAAGAAAGCAAGCTTTAAAAAGCTGTTCTGTAGAGGCTCATCTGTACAGGCGGTAAAGTTTGCTTTCTCTGGCTGCATAGCACCATATTTCTGCCAATATGCTGTGTAAAAGCATCTGGCTTATTCTTGCTCACAGAAAAGGACACAACAGTGCATTGTATTATATGGTGAAACTACTGACTTGAGCATCTGTTGCAGTTAGGAAGGAATTTATTGATACATTAATATCAGTACCATATGGCATATAGAGACTTCCTTGCTATTAAAATCCCTGGTATTTATATGGGGCTGGTCAAATGTAACCAGCAAATTCCTTCAATTGTGCAAGTGTTACGGTCTTCTATATGCATGGGGAAGGTGACAGCCCTGAAATGATGCTGATGGCATGGAGGGAATCAGTGCCAGAACTAGGAACAGAAAGGAAAGCTCTTGATTTCCTGGCTATTGTTTTTCTTCTAAACCAACTACCTTTCTTGGAAAAAATAAATAGACACAAAGATAACTAGGAGGTTCAAATTTCGAATGATTAGCATGAGAAACCGGTGGGAGAAATGTCAGGGAGGACTGAATGCTCAGCTGTTTGCACAGCATTTCTTGATGAGGGATAAAATCCTTCTTTGCAGACATACAAAAGTGTCCCATGTGGTACAGACGTTCTTCCATAACTCATCCCTGTGCTCCCAATAGATCTTCATATCCTGAAGTCTCATCTCTGAATACCACCTGAAGAAGGTATCTTATTCATCAGAGGAGACCATGAGTTTCAAGTAGTGTCTGGCAATATGCTTGGCCACAGATAGTGTAATACAGTTGTTGATGTATGCATGTGATTGCTCAGTATAAATCCTTCAAATGTGCATCTTGCTTTTTCCACAGGCTCAGTAGCTGTCTTTATCTCCTAAGCACCACAATGCTCCACAGATCAGACTTCCAGCAATATGGGCTGCCAGGTCTGCCTGCCAGCTGGGGAGCAAAGCAGGAACATGGCAGCCTTTACAAAGACTTCTTTTTTCTCTTTTATTCCACAAGATTCTTTGGAGATGGCCTGTTGTCTTCTCCACACTCTTGTGGCAGCTGGCCCTGGTGCAGAGGCCTCTCTCAAGCCAAGTCTGATGTCTTCAGAGGAGATCTTTGGTGCTTCTAGGCAAACAACTTATGTGTACCTGAAATGTGGTTGTCTATGTTGATCTATTTGTCCGTTAAGAACCAGTGTGTGGGAAGAGAGGGAACAACTAACAAGAAACTCATGAGGTGCTTTCCTTCAGCTCCGCATATATATTTACCTGATGGTTTCCTGTCAGTGTGTTATTTCATGTCTCTCAGGGAGGACAGACTGGTGCAACATACTCCTAGCCCTCTTAGTTTCAATAGCGTTATATAGAATTTATGCTTTACATGTTGTAAAATACAATTAAAGTTGCAATTTGATCTATCTATGGTCTATCTAGAATCACTATGTCTGCCACAGAATATTCTTGTTAATATATAATTAATATTAATTAAGACAGTTTAGCAAAGAACCGGGAAGGCTTTAATGGTGGTTAGATAATTCTGAAGAAGCAGAATGTTTGCCATTTATTATTGCCTTTCCTGCTAAAGGGGCTTATCAGGTGTGAACTCATTTTGTCACACAGAAATACAAGTGTAAAAACCACAGGCTTTAACAACAATTATATATAGATATGTGCATATGGTTATATACGCATATGTACATATAGGTGTGAACCTTATCAGAGATCTTAGAAGAAAAATCTACAGTGTATTTTCCTGTTTAGAAGAGCTGTCAGTCATATATAATATATATGAACATAAATACTTTCAATTAAAAAAAAAAATCAAACGACCATAAAATTTTTTATTATTTCAGACAAAATTTGCAGGAAATATTAGACTATATTAATAATGTGAGTTGGGCTGTGTACAATTGCATTATAATGTTGGCACAATGATGGGTTTCTATAATTTTAGATGAGATCTTAAATTCGTATGTCCTTGATTTAAATCAACAAGAGCATTTGCTATTTCTTATAGCTCACAACTGAACTTACCTTGCTAGGTTAAATGCCTTAATCTTTATTTTATTCAGAAAAAGGTAGCAAGAGAGAGTTGACAGCTTGTGGATAAGATGGTTGTCCCTGTGTACAGTTCTACAGCTGCTAAAAGTCCATGATGCTGTTGGTAATAAAGCAAAGACTTTTTGATTTTTAAGGCATATGAGCTATAATTAGTATGCTATTATTATAGAGAGAGCATTTGTTCCAGAGCTGAACTAGTTTGTCTTCAGCAATCAATCTTCTGCTGCTACAGACTGGGATAATATTTTTATAGGGTAGACTGTGCCACCTGACTGTGAGAGATTTCGTGTCTTGTCCTCTAAAGCTGCTGGCGTTAGCATTTCTCAGAGATAGAATACTAGAGTAGGTAGAAACACAGAAACTGCCGATCAGATCAGCCTATAAACTTTGCAAAATACGGTAGGAATATATTTAGCTAAGCCTCAGCACAACTTTCACAAATGCACCCATAGTACCGTGTGACAAAAATGAGGCTTGATTGCGGTTTCTATTTATCATGATACAGTTTTTCATCTGCAGCAGTATTTTTTTTCAAACATGGAGAATGATGAACATAGAGTAATGTTCACTTCAAAATAGAGAGAACAGAGAGTTTCCAGATCTGCATCCTTATGGAGCACAATTTCTCTCATATTCAGCATTTGGGACTGCTAAGTTCATACCATGAGCCCTCAACAGTTCTCTGCCTTTCCCATGTCTTTTTCCATGCTCCTGCTGGTTCCCATAAATACGCAGCAGACTCTAAACCATCTTCTTATTGAGCTTGGCTTACCTGCACACTTCTTGCATGTACTGACTAACACATTTATTGGACTTCAGAGATAAAATGAGGCATAAGTAGCACATACAGCTTTTGGAGATTAATTTCTCTATTTTGGCTCTGTCTAGGCCAGGGTCAAAATATTTGAGCTCACACTGAATCAACTTAATTTTACTGGTGTTAGAAGAAGTCAAGCAGGACCTCTAATGTCATTGTACTGACTTGATTGGTTAAAAAGCTCAAGAGCCTTTTTTTAACTAATACTTTTTAGGTGCTCTTCTGAGTCTTCAGGTGCAAAAGCTTCAACTTTCCCAGGATTTCTTTTCTGCGAAGAGAAATGGAAGTGTCCTTGTGCAGTGTCCCAAGTCCAGCAGCTGAGCTCCTGGGAGAAATGCCAAATGTACAAGGCATGGTAAAATCACGAATTAGAACTACTACTAACTAGGCCAATCTAATTAATACATCCTAAACGCAAGAGTTTACAAAATGAAGCATGTAATTGGAACTAATACCAGCCCTTTGAAATCCTGGTTTTGAGATGCATGGATGTTATGTGGTATAACTAGAAAATAGGACTGAGATCATTATTAATATTCCTAAAAGAAAAGGCGAGGCAATGAATGGAAAGGGCCAGGCTCAGGAGCCTTTGGTGGTGGTGGGTAGAATTGCCTAATGGCCCTCGAGTCCTGTGACTGTGTTCAGTGAGTTGTGCAAATGGAGTGTGGGAGCCAGTATGAGGCAGCAGTTTCCTTGTGTCTTGGGCCCCTCTTCTACTGTTTAAGCTGAACCTTCAGCCTGACAAATGCATGTCCCAGTTCACAGGAATCCTGTGGACTTTGAGTTTATAATCTGTAAGGTATTGCTGATAGGAAGCTGTGGCATCCTTTAAAGCTTCAGTAAGATTTAATGGAGGCAGAGATTCTTTCTTGGGGTGTAGAGGCTTAGGCTATGAGTGTTTTAGTGGCAGCAAACTGGGTTGAGATTTTCCTTTTGAAGAAGAAATCCTGTTGATAGGATAATTTGGAGCAGAAATCACCAGTGCGATATTTTCTTTTTGACATCTTTCAGTGTTGGGTTCAGTTTCCTTGAACTGACATGGTAATAAACTATGCACAGGGAAGCCCTGTCTTTGACTATCTCTGCAGCAGCATCCTCTGTTTCTAGGATGCATGGAAAATACAAAAAGATCCAAACAACCGTGGGCTTTTTCTCCTTTCTTTGTCCTTGTCTTTTCCACATCTTGTTGCCTCTGTTCAAAATCCTCCTACCTGCCTGGTCTAAAAGGGGAGCTTTGCCATTAACTTTCCCCATGCAGTTGCTTGGCAACACAAGGTAAAGATCTAAACAAAAAGACAAAGAAAAATGATTTAATTCACAAGACAGCCTGAACAGCTTTGGAGGTAGTTGCTTGGTACTAGTCTTTCTGATCTGAATTATGCTACAAAATTTTGCTCCCAAAACAGCGTGACACTCCCGGTTATCACCGGTATGCTGAAAAAGACCCTTGCTGCAGACGCACATATGGCTACAGAAGAGAGTGTTTCCTGGCTTGGCTCTTGCTGTCTGGGAAGGAGGCGTAAATAAATCAACAGAAAAATGCAGCATGGTGGCATATGTTCCCCCCACCCTGGGGGCTCAGGCAGCAGAGTTCTCGGCTACTCTGTGCAATGTCGCACCCTAAGCATGTGTCTGCTGCGACCCCTCATGTCCCCGCTCCTCTCATCTCTGGCCAGAAGAAAACATCAGGGGCCTATTCATTCATGTCTCCTTGCTGTCCCCAACGCCGGGTGACATGTCTCATTATGTACCGTGGTGGCACTTGGCACTTGCACTCAGTGCTGGAATGAGATGCAAGTCCTCACAAGGCACATAATGTATGCGCTATCCATGCCAAAGTGGAGCCTATCTCTTGTAAAACGGCTTTGATACATCGATAAATGGAGCTAGCTGACAAAAATTCCTTAACAATGAAGTATCATTTCAAAGCCAATATTTTTTTAGAGTGCTGAAGGTACAAGGAGCTCTAATGACTAACAAAGGATCGTTATGTATGCAGGTGAAAAAGAAAGATGACAAGGATTTTAAGTCAATCTATCACATTATGCATTTACCTGCCAGCAGTGAGTTTTTCACCCCTTTCATTTTCCACTGCCAAATACCACAGATTCAGGCTGGTAAGCAGAGCATTTGGGGGCAGAATTTACATTAAAAATGAACCTTTTACATAAATTATGACCTCTTTTGTTTCCCTGCTGACTGATGCACTTTAGCTGTCACATGCCCATTGTAGAAGGACTATTCTTTCTCTGATGTGTGCGTGTAATTTTCATTAACATCAAGGCGACTTACAAGTATTCATTTGGGAAAGACAGAACCAAAAGTGCCTCTAAATGCTTATGACAGGGGTGCCTAGATTGCCAGGTCCTACAAGCCACAGTCCAAAATTTTCATCTGGCTGAGAGCCTCTCCCTCCCAAATGTCTCCCTCAGCTACACTGTGAGTCCCACTGCCCGAACTCAGACATCTCCTGGACCCTGCTGCAATCCCCCAATGCCTCCCTGGATCCTCCTGACAACCTGAACTCCTCCTTGTCTCGCTCAAACTCTCACCTTTCCAAACAGCCTGGACGCCTTGCAGCTGCCAGCCCACCACCTCTGCTGTAGATCCCTGTTGATGCCTGCTTGGTCCCAGCCGTGTTGGCAGGCAGCACCTCCAGCACCCTCGATGCCACATGGTTGTGCCACACGCCCTCTGGACAATGCATGGCACGAGTCTCCTGCAGATATGGTGGAATTGGTAGGCAGGGGAGGAGTGAAAAAACTGCATAGTTATTCCAAGAGCAATGAAGAATGATGGATGAAAGTTTGACAGGACTCATGTTTAGTGTCTGTAACTTGTTGGTCTTGGAGGGTGAAAGATCACAGAAACTATTTTGGTCCTCTTTTGATCAGTTTCTTTTGTGACATCTTCCCATATCAGTGTAAAATGAAAAATAGCCCAACTAATAGTCTAACTAATGTTACAGGAGCTTAGATAATAAAAATACTTCTAAATCATTTATCTCTAAGGGCAGACAGCCCCTATTCCAGCCTTTCAAGCATCTGAAGACTAATCACAGCAATAAAGTAACTCGCAAAGTAACAAGATGTATACAACTTGATATAGAGGAGGGAACTGCCTCACTGAGGAAAAGATAACTGCCTGTCAGTGGCATTGGTATTTTTTAAAAGTAGAAGTCATGAAAGATAGAAGCATGGCAAAAACACAGGCATGGATCTTTGCTCCACCTTTGGGAAGATGCCTCCAGTGGCTCTGTGCAGAAGGGATCAGTGAGCTCATGGCTCCCTGGACCACCTGGGTGAATACCAAGACCAGAGTCTTTTCTAGCAGCGTGTGGTTATTGGGCATTTGAGGTTCAGATGAGTTTAGAAGATGCTTTTTAATCTCCAGAATTTGCTCAGTATGAAGCCTCGTGGATCTATCAGCTTTTGTAAACCCTCAATTAAAGCAACAAAACAAAATACATTCATGGCTCTTTTATGCATGTGGGCACATGCAACTTTGAGTTAGAGATTTGCCTCCTGACAAGTAAATGAATACTTTTTAGTTTCATAATGTGTTGGAGGCATGTAAGTTCCACAAGCCTAACAACGCACCTTGTGGTATGATTTACTCCCTAATTATGAAGTTATTTTCAGTAAGCAAAGTATTGGGGTTTTTTTCCCCTTAATATCTCCTTCTTGGGCACCAGTGTTCTCTGTTTGGCAAAAAGTCGTCTTTTTATGGCAGAATGGGTAGGCAAAACGAGAGTGGCAAAATGCTCTTTTCAGAGAGTGAAACTGGCAAGTGCCTGACAGGTCATACCGATATTATGTGGCACGACTTTCAGGCTGGTAAACATGTGCACTTCTTAGTATTTGCTTTCATGTGGGGAGGGGGTGTAGTCTCAATATTTCACATATGTCACTTAAGGGGAAACAGAGCCATCATACTGGTACAGACTGGTATCTGTACTGAGACCAACCTGTTTTTCAGTAGTTCTAAAATATAATGAATCACCTGTTCTGTGCTTTCTCCTTATCAGCAGTATTCTCTCTAAAAGTTTGAGTATCTTTCAAAAGTTGTTTCCTATGCCTGAAGAAGGGAGTAAAAAGATGAGCAGTAACAGTTAGATGTGAGAGAGGATTAAGGCTGGTGGAGTAGCGAGCAATGCATATGTTGACATTTCAACTCTAATTAACTAAGAATCCTTGAGTCAGTGGTGGCATGTAGCTACATGGCTGCTGGAGCACATCAGGGATTCGTCTTTTTCTAAGACCGACATTCAAGAGTTGTGAGCTGAATTGCCATCTGGAGGTGCCCATCTCTACTCACAGAAGGAAAATTAGACCTCACTTTTGGATGACTAGAGAGGATGAAGATGAATCTCATTGCTGTGACTCAGCACTTGATCTCTTTCTCTGGTGTTTTGCAGAGGATGTTAACTCACTCCTTGCAAGTTTCCTGATTCCAAGCCTCTTTCCTTGCTTCTTTCCACCCACACACTCTCCTCTTCCCCATGAAATGCCCAAGCAACTCTTTTACAAGAGACAGCAAATGACCAATATTTTTGTTTCAAGAATAATGTCAGGGTTTAAAATTCATTGTAGGTGGTGGAAAAAAATAAGACCTCCAGTTTGTGTTGCTTTGTTTTCACTTTGGTGAAAGAAGGATAACCTGGTGACTATACCTACCCACACAATTCAGAGCTCTTTCCACCATAGATCAACCAAACTGTGACTTTGGGTCATACTCAGTTCTCTCCACTACTAGGAGAGACTACTGACATAAGAGTTTTAATAGCAGAAATTTTGTAACTTACTTGTTGCAGCCCTGCTCCCAGGAAATCTGCTTCTCTGAAAGCTTTTTTCCTAACTAGTTAGGATTTTCAAAGAGTAAAATGAAGCCTCAAAATACTGCCCACCTTCAACACATTCAGGATCTTGGCTTCATCTTCTGTGCCACTCTGAATGGGAAATATCTGTCCCATCTGTAATCCATAGTGAAGTCACTGCATGTTGTATGAACTTGTCCAGTACGATTCTGAAGTGAAAACTTGACTCTTACTCACAGTACAGATGATGCCTTTCCAAACTAATTTTAGTAGTCTTCACTGAGCTTCATGCGTGGCTACACCATCACACTCAGTATGGGGTCAGAGTGTGAACACAGCTGCCTGCCTCAGACAATTTGATCATGGAAATGGTGTGACACTTCAGTCTTAAATAGTGTCTTTGATGTTACATCTGTTTTATGGAAGAGGGTTTCTGTAGTTGAGGACTGTCTTTATTTGAGTTCAAATGCAATGGGAGAATCACTGCAGCAGTTCAATGGGAGCAGACAACGGTAATGTCTGGAACAAGAAGAAAAGAGAGCTATATCCAATTGAATCCAGACAGGTGGACTTGTGCCAAGATAGAATTTAATTAAAACACTGGGATTAAATCCACTTTTCTAGTAGCACCCTCTTTAATTAAGTGCTGAAGGCAGTAATATGACTAAGCTGTGTATCTTCATGTTAGGCCTTCAGTGTGAAATCTTCAGAAAAGAGACAGCTGAACATGTACATTGAATAGTTAGAAAAACTGGTCAGTTTGCCACAGCTAAATGCTCTGTGTCAATGAAAAGGCAACAGCATTGGCAACCACTCATTCTGCTTTACAAGCTAAAGAAAACGATAGAAACCATCATCTGTACAGAGATGAAGACATATGTTAGGAAACTGCAGTCACACTGTTTGCTTAAGGAATTACTTCACTTTTATTTAATAATTCTGTCTATGTAGGATCTAGGGTCATGTATAAAATATACAGTATTTTAAGTGCTCTTCAGTAACTCTTTCAATATGTTTGAATTTGTGTTCAAGTAGGTTTCAAACCAAGGTTTAAAAATGTTCTCACAATCCCCTGCTTCAGAGGATCATTTCATCTTGATTGGCTGACAGGATACGTTTTTATTCTGTCCACAGGGATAGCTTATTTTAAAGGTCTAAAAATACCTACTATCTTTGGAATATTAATTCTCGGAGTTGGATATGCATTGCTCTTCAGTGTTTGGAAAAGAGTGAAGTCTTTACAATCAAATGATAATGATGTATTGGAAGCTGGAACTCAAGCTTCTAGCAACTGCACCAGAGTTCAATTACCCTGGAGATGAGATGGAATTTAAAAAGACAAATCCTGTCACTACCAATGGTCTTCAACTAGATTTTACAGTAATATAGTTTTGTTCTGTGTGGAATATTGAAATCATGCCAAATCTAACAGATGTATTTTAAAGTACTACCTATTTATGCTGTTGTATGTGATGGCCACCAGGTTCTTGGGTCAAAAATCTTGGACAGATCCTATGTACATGCTAATCAGTCACCTCTGTTTTAATTCTTTTCAGTGAAATTAAAAGCAGAAGAGTTTCAAAAAAACTGAAAAACTGCTGAATAATCACAATGTGTTTGCCAATAGCAAACAAGCCAGAAAATTCTTGAGACTTTGGCTTACACTGAATAGTAATTTACAGCAGGAGTTGAGCATTGGAACTTATTTGGGGGAGAGGAGAAGAGGAGACTTGTCTTCTAATATTTCTTTTCTATTGAGAGAAATAAGCTCTCACAAACAGTAATTCAGAACAGCTAAACTGGGTGTTTAATGAGTTGTGTGAGTTAGGTGCCTAAAGTGAACTAGTATCTGTGTGTAGTTGTGCACTCAACAGCACGTCTAGGAATCAGAATTTATTCCAATTGCTCGAGGAATGAGGAGATACTAACTTTAGAAGATTATTTAAACAGTGGCTGCAACTACTTGTTAGCAACATTAGTTGTTTGAAACTTGCCATCTGGGGATTTCTAACGTTCTGAATGTATATTATGCAGTTACAGGTCCTGGTTTTCATATGGTACTATACTGCATTTAATGTAAAAAATAGTTTTGGTCCTGGGAGTTATTATCTAGCTGTAATGATAGAAGCTGAAATTGTGTTCTGAGCAAAGAATTATGATTGCTTTGTATTTGAAAGCCTGTGTGAATTACTAGTGACCATCTTTCTCTGCTTCTGCAATCAGTTAACATTTCCTTTGCATTTTTCAAGTTTTTCTGCAGTCTTCCTTTGCCATGGCACTTATTGCTTGTCTGCTAATAGTCCTCTAAGACACTGGCATTGTTTTTGAACTGGCAATGGTGAACAGTGGCCTTGAACTTTTCTCCTTCATACAATGCTCCATCTGATTTTCTGGCTGTTTTACTCGAGTAAGACCCATAGAATTGGGTCTGGCAGCCCCATTACCAGGAAGAGCAGGAACATTTTAATTGCTCAGTGCTTTCTTCAGCTTCAGCATAGCTTAGCAGGTTTCAGAATGTCTGATTACTCCTATTTAAAGGGCTTGGAAATGATGAGCCATTTCCAATTTCTCTATAATTTACACATTTTGTCTGTACAATGTCTTCCAGCCATTTGATAACATATTCACCTAAGGTCTCTTGTGTGCATGTGTATTTGTTTTAGAACACGCACTGATCTGAGGCAATAATAATAATAATTAAAAAAAAAGGTATTTTTTCAGAATGATTGAAGAGAGACTCAGAAAATCTTTATCTTCATTCTGCACAGTGAAGATAGAGAAACAGAAAATGGGCTTGGAAGAGATGAAAATCAAAGCATCTGAAACACGGAGATTCCCAAATATATTGAAGATTAACATGAAGGTAAAGTGGATCCCTCTGTCTCTCTGGTTTAGCAAGCACTAGAAAAATCAGAACAAACTTCACCAAGGTGATGATTTACATGACATATACTGCAGCCTATCCTGTTTGCACACATAAAAGCAAAAAGAAGGAAGACATGTCCTGACTGTTTTGTTAAACTGCATATTCGGATAAGAAATATGAGTTTTCCTAGTAAAAGGTAATCAGAAAAGTTCTCGAGGTTCACTGGAAGCACAGTGGTGTCAATAACAATATCTAGAATAATGCTTACTAGCACTTCTGATAGTTTCTGCCAGGTCATTTCAAGGTTCTGTCAGATTTCATTAATATGTTTACTACGACTCCTTCTGTATCAAAAGCAGACAGTGACTTTTGGATCATCCTTCAAGCTGCCTGTCATGGAGGTAAGTGTGTTTCTTTATGAGAAAAATACATAACAAACCATCTAAAATAATTGTTTGAAATGCTTGGGAAGTTATGAAATACAGCTCTAAACTGTAGAAGTTTGAGACCTCCTAGAGAGAAGAAAGAGCTGCCCTTCTGAAATACATGCTTTTTATTCATGGAGTCAGGAGGAGTACCAGAGAACAAAACTGTAGGTAGAGCAAATTTCTAAGAAAAAACCAACAGTTTTGTGTGAAATTCTACACGTAGATCAGAAATAAACCAAAACACAAGACGAGAAAGTGAGAAAATGAATGTGTGGCTGTGAGGTAGGCAACTATCTGTCTAAACTGCAGCACTGTAGTTATGGTATAATTAGCTTGTACCAGCCAGCCAATTTAAGAAGCAAATTTAACATGCCTATAAAAATCCAGGTTAATTCTTAGTTCTAGACTCTGAATAAAGACATGACCAGATCCAAATCTACCTAAGCATGAGGGTAGGACAAGACTTCTTTAAGGCATATCACAATTCTGTAGGTAGCAGTGGATGACACAGTGATAAAGGCGTCAATGTTCTACTTACCTTCACACTATGTATTTTCCTTCACTGCTGAAATGGAACCAGTGGGTTTTGAGAGTCCTACTATAACGTAAATGGTTAAGCTTTGCTTCTGCTAGTTGGTTAGCACGTGGACCAGTGCTTTCAGATATCAAAAGCAAGTATGATAAAAATCAGTCAAAACGATTCAGATCTTTGTCCCTGGGAAAACCAAACAAAACCACTGGTAATTATTTCACAATTAGAAATAGTTAGGAAACCTTATTAATTTCATTTTACCCATCTAAAATATAGACCTTTAATTCTGAACTATTAATTAAAACTATTCTATAGACAAGAGAAACTGATACTGTAAAAGGAAAATTCATCCCATCCTCGTGTAGGTGTTTGAAACAGTGGATATAACTTGCACTTTGGAGATGATGTCTAACTTAGCCACTAGTAGATAAGCTGAATACTACACTTGAAGGCTAATTGACCACTTTTATAGTAGCATCTCATACTTTTGATGTATTGATCATAAAACCCAGCAACAGCTCTGGAAAATACAGGAGACAGAGCTGGCAATAAAGGCACTTGACGAAGACATTGGGTTCAGAAACATCTAAGCTCAAAACCACATTACAGCTCCTGTCAGTGAGGTAGGAATGCACATTTTCTGTATCTTTTAATGTTGTTTTGGATGATGGAGCCACAATTTGTTATCCTATGGGCACTGCCACAATATAAACACTAAATACAAATTCTTTTAGCTCAAAAAATTTTATATACATAAAGTACTATGGGAAAATATTTGCCAAATATTAAAGTTTCTCTCTTTAGCTTGCAAAATCTGAGCTAGGAAGTGTGCTAGAAGAGTAACATGAGAGCAGCCTGAAAATACTTCTGCCTGTAGAGATGCTTTTTGCATTTCTAAGTGCATTACACTGTCACAAGGAATCCTCAAACCTGAATAAAACTGTCAGATGTTTAATAATCACACAAACCTTTACCTTCAGGCGAACCCTCTATTCTAGTACTTCTAGTGCTTCTTCACCTTCTGCTGTAGAATCATGGTTGCATCTCAGGAGATAGCTATATATGTATGCTTACTATATTTAATGCACACACAATGTGTCATGGTTAAAATGTATGTATTGATAATCATCAATAGCAGTTCCAATGAAAGCTAGTAAAGAGACTGAAAGCTCTATTGCCACTGGTTTCTAATGAACCGCCTTCAGCAAGTATGTGCTGATATGAAACCACAAAGGTCAGAACTTGCACTGAGCTGTGCATTATATTTGAAGCCCAGAAGAAATGACAATCTGTATTAAACTTCACAACCTGTGTGAAATGAGACTTGATTAAAATAATACAAGTTGTTAGCTCTGAGATGGTTCTTTATGTGAAAAGAACAAAACCCACCATGCATAACTGTGCAATATAAAAAGCTCTGAAATCTTCTCATGTGCATTTAAAGGAGTGCTTAGCATTGTAATAAAACACATGGCTCAGTTATAATGTGGGGTCAGTAACGCAAGGAGCAAGAAGAATAGCATTAAATTAAAGAAAATGAGAGATATGACTGACTATCAGTTTAGCACTATTACTCATGATGAGAAGTAAAATGAAGTTCATGACCCCATCTACTCTGCCTCTACTCTCTGCTCTGTGTCCTTCATCAGAAGGCACTTCCTCAAGGAGATTCATAAATCCATTGTTTTCTCCAATGAATTGGCACACACTTACTTTAACTGTTCTAACCACCATTCTTCTATAAACAGAAAAAGAAAAGCTGCTACTCTGAGGCAAGTTACTACATCCTCTGCTTGTGACTGATAAGTTTGGTATTTTTCTCTTAGTCTGGGTGGTGACATCCTCACAGAATTTCTTCAGTCTGTCTACATAGTGCTTTGTCTACATAGTGCTGTACACATTTACATTATTACGTACAGTACATAGCAAAGATGAACCAAATAGTCCTCATAATGCATATAACCTATTTGTTACCTGTAGTAATAAGTCAGTAACAGTTTATTTCAGCTTGGAGAGTAACCTGATCTTTTCCAGCTACCTCTTAACTTTTCATAAGCAAGAGTACTAACAGGATCTTTGGGAAGACACTTAGACTATAGAGAAATCCATCTTTTGCAATAATAGCTATTAAGAGCCATAAACTAATTGTAGATAATGGCCTACCATTCAGTGGCAGTAATTCAGCCACTTTATCAAGATATATGGATTTAAGTTGACCACTTTAAGACCTCAGTATGCATGAAGAAAAGGGAATAGATTGTGAAAAGACTTGTTAAAAGTAGCAAAGATGATCCTTCCTTGCCTGCAGATTATGGCATTGAAATAGGAGTCTAGATTTCAAGTGAACTTTCAATGACCTGTTGCAAACAAGACAGTAATGCGAAACACTAGCAGGCCATGAGTGGCTGGGGCAGCAGATGAGCATCAGCTGAGTGAATGGGAGATCTGGTCCCACACTGGGCTTCCTAAACTGATAAATGGGAACTGGGGTACCTTGCACCATGCAAGATAGAGAGTCTGGGGAAACGTGGCTTATTTGGCAGGCCTTGTCTCAGGAAGAAGAAAGGCCAAAGAAATGCAGAAGGAAGATAATATGGACTACAGCAAGAACAAATACATTTGAATATGTGGACAATGGGTACAAAGTGGTATCTCTTTGTGCATGTAACTGTTTGGAGGACGTGCAGAGGAGTTGGTGTTGAGGGTCAGAGATCTTTCACACAAAGGCTGGTGGCAGCCAGCTTCGTGCCTCAGTTTCAGAGCTGCATGATAACCATAGGACACGAATTAGTCAACATGAACTGTAGGTGGGACTGAGTTATAGTTGAGGTAATTCCTTGCTTTGCCTCCCATTTTCTTAGGATTGATTATAAGAGAAACTTATAGAACCCAGCATAAAGAAATCCTTTCTGATCTACTCTTAACACCTAAGTATTTTCCAGCTTTTCTTCCATTTTGTCAACAATGCTTGGGGTTAACCATTACCTTCACAGCCTGCCTATTTTGACACTCCTATGCTCCCATCACTTTGCAGAGTTGTTAAGCCTTTCCAGATGTTACAGGATAGTTTTCAGAAGGATCCAGTGGCTGTCTCCTTACTGCTTCCCAGACGTCTCAAGTATCACCTCCAACCACTCTGGTGGCTTTCCTCTTCACTCCACAAAACCACATTTCAAAATAAAAAGAAATTTTTTTTTTTTTCAGTCACATAGATACAAAGCTATGAATTCATATTAGGTAAACAGAGTCAGATTAGAAGGTTAAAAGGAGAAAAAGATAAAACACTGTGGTCTAGTTAGTAGTCTCAAAAGGCAAAAAGAGAGTGACCCACTCTGATATGCTAACAGTTCTGAAGCTGGTAAATAAATATTTAGTAGGAAGATTGCTATCAATATTTAATTAATGAACTAATGCAAAGACATCAGGCCTGACATAGAAAACATTGAGGCTCCCCAAAAGGTAGATTATTTATTAAAGACATAGTGTTGGGGTCCCTGACATGGAGAAGAAAGCCTTGGAAGGGATGTGGAAGAGGAGGGGTGGGACAAGGTGGGATCTTCTCTCTTCTGACACGGGGCATGTGTGGCACCGGGTGAGGCTGTTTCATGTTATGCATGCCTTAGTAATGCATAGACAGATGTTTATAGAAGTATTTGAACAGTTTGCACTGAGGAAAAATATATGAACCGTAGGAAATAATAAAAAACCCAGTAGTTCAGCCCAGGCAATTTATTTCTGAAACAAATGTCATAAAATAAAATGTTATAGAGGAAAGGGAATAAAGTTTCTAAGGATGAAAATGATGCTTGAAGAATGCCAATTTTATAGTCCTCAGATGCTGCCTGGGTCTTCAAGCTGTTGTCTCTTTGAGTGTAGAAAACCACCACTTAGGTTCAGCTAATAGATGGGTTGGTACCCGCACTCTCTTTTTATGCCTGAGGATTGAAAAGTGCACGGCAGCTGACAGAGACATTTCTGTGATGCAGATATTTTTTTGTGAATTGTGAAGGGGTTTTTTTGTGAGGGAAAAATGAAGGAGCTGAACAAGGGAGCTTTCTGATAATTCCCTTTGCAGCTCATGTCACCTGGAATACTTGTTTCCTCAGGCAAGCCCTTCATCCTTCAGCCTCTCATCATTAAATCCCTCTTTGTCATGGCAACACCTGCCAAATACTGCCAAACCTTCTCCTTACCTTGTCCCCTTGAGGGCACCACCTGACCTCTCTCTCTAGCACCAACAGTGCTCCAGTAAGACAGCAATTCCTTTTGCAATCAGCCCCACCTCACCCATTACAGAAACACAACTGTCTCTAATAAAACACAGTGCATGGTGCACAGCAATGCTGTACAATGACAGGGCCATGAATCAAATGTCTGAGATGAATAAAACCAATGTAAATTTAAATAGGAGAATATGATTATTGAAGGTGGAATTAGGTTTGGACACATGATAATTCTCCATCCATCTGTGAAAAATGCCAGAAGATTTTTTAATGAGTTTTTCAGTTATAAACATTGAGACACCATCAGTCCTGAGGTGATAAGATTAGAGTTTGATTGTGTGTAGCTGTGAGAATAGAAATGTATATAAAGAACTGACCTACTGTAGAAAAGCAATTAGGGTCTATAGGGGGGACTAATTGGCAAATAAAATAGCTACACAAAGTATCTTGTGGTAAAAAAAAATTAGATACACTCTGTTATAATTTAACAAACATGTGTAGATGAAATTGTGGTTATGGGTGACTTGAGGAATAAAATGGTATGAAAAAATAAATTAAAGATCTAATAAATTAATATTGCTTGAACCAATATGCTGTTAGGCACAATGCATTACAAAGGACAGGACAATTAAGGAACAGGAAAGGAATTACTTCTGGGATCTAATGTCCAAATGCCATGATCTGAAAGTCAAAATCAACTTTGACATTTGACTGGGAAAGCCAGTTAGGAGAATTGACTTAGAAATGGACTAACTGTACATAAGAAAGGGTATGAGAGTAGATTTTAAAGCTTCATTAATATGCACCTGTTAAGTCTTCATACACCTCATAAAAGGTAGTTTATGAGGACTGAGGAGCCTTCATCTCCAGTGGGACTGGCAGCTTTGGTGCAGCAGACAGGTTTGTAGGAGTAGGCCCTGCTGCCATTTCCATGAAGCCAGTGGGCTTTACCCAACCACACATCAGCTGTGCTGCCCCTGCCTCTCCTCTACATCTGCCTTCTGCTGTTCAATTGTATTTTATGTCCTGCCAAAAGGCAAGGGAATGGGACTGGGCTCAGCAGTGTGGCTATGTGGCTGCTGGCTCAGGGCTGGTGTGTTTGATTGGTGAAATAATAGGGTTTGCTTGTCACTACCTGCCAAAGACCCCTTTTACAGACTGTGGCCCTAATATCTGCACCTCTGAGTTATTCACTCCTGGCACCGGTTGTCTGTAGCTGACCCATCTGTTATTTCCATCTGCTCTTCTTTTTCTTTCAAGCTTACAAGCTATGTTCTGAAATGTTATTCAGATCCCATTTGACTATTTTTGTCTTTCCTTTATGAAGCCAATTTACTGTGGAAAACTGAAGATTTAGTGTTCAGTAGTTGTTAGCTTCTAGGCTAATTAATTTCCCCTAAATGAAAGAATTTTCTTAAAATACTTGTTTCTCTTTTCTGAACTTCATCCTCAATGGATTCACTTTATAGATTTCTTTTTTTCACTAATTAATTCCATTGCTGTTCATTTTCCCTCAAAGAGCCCCATGGTTGGTTATCACAGAAGCAAACAGAGTGCAATGAAGTACATTTCTAAGGAGTGTGGATTTAGTGATTATATGGACAACAGCCTTAATAACTGTCTTCTAAAAGTAATCCCTACTCTGACTACAATGCAAAGGTTTGCTCAGGTGCCTTACTTTAATTTCGTCTCCTATTTTAAACATGTAACCACAACACCACTCTCTCAAGGAGACAAGAGTTGATACTTTCTCTACCAGGGTAACAGTCATCAATATGTGCTAATAAGTACAGTATTTCCAATAGGAGTAGTGAAGTCACTGAAGAAAAATGTTTGTCTATGAGTACTCAACCTAATGACATACCGACAGTATGTGCATTGTTCATGTGCACTATATAAAGAAAGGATTTGACAAACTTTAATGTGCAGTGCCCAGTACTAAACAGAAACAAAACGGCAAGTACTGCATAAAACAGGGAATGTGCGATCTACAGCTTCTGATCTGGGTGCAAACTGCTTGCAGGTCTCCCTGCCTATGATCATACGTTCTACAGATGAGTTCAGCACCCAATGGAATGCTGAATTTGGCAAATCTGTCATCTTAAATCCCTGCTGCTTGGCTAAAAGTTAGGCATGTAGTAGGAGTGTCTCCAGCAGGGAGAGAGACTTGGGCAGGCAGAGGGTAAATCCCTCCATCCTAAACCATGAATGGTCCCACCAAGGTGTTCATTGGAGTTGCCTTCCAACAAATGAAACCATAATTAAAACATTGTGCTTGTTGCAAGACGCTAAATAAAACCAATCCATTTCAGTATAATAAAATAAATCAGGTATGGGATATTTTATGAAAATGTTTAATTCAACTGTTTCTTTGGAATGTAGTAGTCATAGTTTGGAAATTTAAGTTACAGTTCAGTTCTATGTGACTTTTTAATGCTACTCAGTGTCTGAGAATACAAATGTCATTTAAAGTTAAGGCTTCGCTGTTCATTTTGAAACAACAATTTACAAGTGTCATATTGTCATAGAAAATAAAAATTTCTGTAAAAAAAATTTGCACAAAATTTTATGATGGTACAAAACATGAAGCAATAATATACCAGTAAAATGAAATCATTTTACTACAGAAAAATTTTATAGTCTTTCAATAAAGAAAAAAATATGTTATTTTACACTTTAAAAATTATGAAACAATCTAAAACAATATAAACTGAACATTTTGTAACACTGCCTTTACAAATTAATAACTTTATAAACATATAATTTTTTTTAAATATATTTATCAGTGCAAGATACTTTTCAATGTAAAGTTGCAGTATCATTTTTCCTTTATTGAAGGGCAACTTTCATTCTATTACCTTCAGAGAAATCAAATCTTCAGTGCTAGATCCTCATTATCATAGTAAGATCTGAAGACCACAAAGGAGATATATTTCTTTTTATGTTCGCTATTCTCAGTATGTTAAAAGAAGAAGAAAAACCCCAGCAAGCACCGGCTTTACTGTTCACATAGATCAAGAACAAGAGCTTGTCCCGAATCTGTTGAAATCCATGGAAATATTTCTAAAGGTTTTGGACTTGGGTTCCCCAATGGGATTTTCTCTTCAAGGCAATATATGCATGTAACTCTCAGTCAAGTTAATGGACTAGATGTTTTTTTCAGCTAAGAACAGACTCTAACACCTGAATCACATGGTGGTGGTGTGCTAAAAATAGTTTTGAAAAATCCATTTTTTCTTTGGGATAATTAACTAGCTGCTGCAATACCATTAAGGTCAGATTACACTGTTAGATACAAATGAAAATTTTACCTCTGCCAAAGTGAGTTTTTCAGCTGGGACATTTCATGGACTAACTTTTAGGCAAAACTTTCAGGCCTTAGGTGCTCTGTCTCACCTTCTGGAGAACCTGAGGTCTAGAGCCTGCTGAGGTAACTCTTCAATTTAGGCATCTAAGTTTTGGTGACCTGAAGCAGATGTTTGAATTTTCACTATAGTCTTTGCCTCTAGGACACCTTTGAAGTAGCAACTGTCCAATGCTTTTTCTATTGGTTTGTCCTTTAAAATATTTTTGACTTCAAAACTCATATTTTTACCTCCAGTTTCCTAGCTTTTCTTCAATTTCTAGGTTACTGGGGGGTTTTCTACAGAATTTTCTGTTTTATGGTTTGTAATGGTGAAATTACACTCTTCAAAAAATTTTATTGATGAATAAGGATGGATTAGCCCTTCTTTAGTCCTAATCCTGGACAGGATACTTTCATTGCTCTACTTCAAAAGCAATTTTGGAGAAGGCTAACTCAGAAAGTCACAATCACTTCCCTGTCTCTACACAGGGAATTTAGTGAGGGAACATATGAGTTCAGCACTTTGCAGGTCATTCCCTTCCCCATGTTTGCATTAGTTTTATTTGCTGGTTGTTAGGTATCCAGGGGAAGGTTAAAGCTGCCTTGTTCCACTGCCTCCCCAGTTATGGCTGTGCTGTGTGTGGGTCACCGCAGAAAACCAGGGACTCCCCTCACAGCTGCAAGATGGGAGCAATACCTCTGGTCCTTCTCTGGACCCCTGTGGGAAACAAAATCTTGTTTCTTTTTACCCTGTTTGACCAGCTGCATAGGCTACTGAATATTATTTGTCCAGTAATATTTTTCCTAAAATATTTTAAAAATGCCACATAATTGTCAAAACACATTTTTTCAACAGCTTACATTACTCAGCTCACTGAATCTGTCACTGGCTGCACTTCTGGTCAAACACAAACCTCCTGCTATGAAATGCCAATTGGATATAACAGGATGGTAAGAACATACCTTACATACACCGTGGGATTTTATTCTGGCCTCAGTACCCATTCGTAAGCCCAATTAGCATTGATTAGCATGAAAATACACATTTACTGAGAGAACAGAACTCTGGGTTCAGGTAGGGGCAGGAGGAGGAAAGTTTCTCATTTTAAAGGCAATCTTTTCAGTAAGGGAATAATTTTCCCTAGTGTAATCAACAGGCAAGCTGTTCAGGATAAAAAACACATTTCATGACTTCAGGAAAAAAGATACTGTCACTTTATGCTGCTAAGAAGAAACCCAAAGTTCGACTTTGGAGGAGAAAGTTAAGAATTTTCCCTTATTTTTTAACACAAACTCTAATAAAATCCTTTGCCATTACCAGCAAGTTAAAGCTGCAGTTTTCTTTCCTTGGCAATGGCAAATGCTTATGCAATCTACTCAGAGAGAGAAGGAGAGAGAGAAAGAGCAGGGAAGAGAAAGGGAGAGAGATTTTACATTTGAAAATACATTCTATATGAAAGAACAATAAAAGGGAATATTGCAGCTTTATACAAAAGGGTCAAGAGACATGAAGTTGAAATACAGAAAGCAGAACAATCGAGCCAGGTTGTCAAATCTGATTAGCCCTTGCCTTGCTGAGGCTACCTCCTTACACTAAAATATACTTTTCTTTTAGTCAGTGAGCCATCAGAATATGATTAAAGACAAGGGCATAACTGCAGAGAAGCAGAGCTATAGTTAATGTTAACACAATGAGAAGCAGTACAAACAAAAAGGCACTTGAGAGGACATACACTAGCCAGTGCCAAGGACTTTGTTGTTTAGTTTTTAGGCAGTACACTTGGTTACCAGTTGTGTCTGATGATGGCACATACCCTTTTATGGAGTTCACAAGCACAAAATTTAGTACAACACTGAAAAACATCAATAAAATTTGACTGTATTGCTTTGTAAACAGAGCTGACACACTATATTGGTACTGATGCAGCAGTACTTTCAAAAACATCCTAACCCTTCTTTGCCTATGCACAACACGAGCAATTATACACAAATACAGGTGCAGGAGTCCACTAAATTGCTGTTACTCCAATATTTTCTGGGCACTGAGCTACAGACAGCATGTCCATCTAAAGGACCCCACTGAATACATTTGTGACAGCATCTTGGATTTTACACAGTAAAAACAAAATTATCCATTAACAGAAAACAAGAGAGAGGGAGAGAAAGAAAGACAAAATGAACTATAAGTCAATCATACTTGGTCTCAACACCAGCATTTGATTATTTCAAATAAAACCAACAGAAAAAGCAGACTGTACATGATTCAGATTGTTAACACAGATTGTTGTCCATGTTTATCGGTTACACACTCATTGAAGCTCCTGAGAAAAGCTTGGCTCAGTGTCATCAATGCACTTTTCAGCCTGTACAGTAAAAGAAGATCAACAGTTCCCCAGCACGACCGAGCTATGTCCTTCCATCCCGATTCTCTGAAACTTCTCCAGTTGCTTTATACCTTCATGCTTCCGAGTATGAATTCTGTGTGTTTAGTTTATCTTTTTTCAGTTTTACACCATCGACCAGTTCGAAATTGTAATTCTCCAGTGCAGATAAGTTCCTCTCTGACATCCCATTGTGCCAACAGGCACAGTACAGGACAACTCCACAGATGGCTCCTAAAAGCACCCCGAGTGCACTCATGGCTATGATGGTAATAAGGATTGGATCTAGGGTCTTCAGGACATTGCCTGGTTTCCTGGAGATGTTATCATCGTAGTCCTCGCCAGGATGGTGTGGAGGTGTAAACCCTGAAATCAAGTAAAGAATTGCAAAATTTTCAGAACTGATTCTAGTCAGAACTTTGTTTGATGATTTGGAGATTTGGAGAATTGACATCAAGTTTTTGACATAAATTACTATATGATTGGAAAGCCTAGCTTCCAGGAGGTAGTCATAAATAGCTGAAAATTGTAATGCGGCCCAAATAGTTGTTGATTTTTTTCAAACTCTTCTCCAATCCTTGAATCTGCTGCATGTTAGCAGAGGTCTGATTCTGCCTTGCATTAAGTGGGAGTCTTGGGAATGAATAACCAGACCTTTTAATTTGACAGCTTACAGTATTTAGCTCAAAAATTATAATTAAACCTTGTTCAGCTCAGTGCGAATGTTTATAGCTTTAGACATTGGTTGGGAATCTCCAGCTGTTTTGTGTCCATCTCCACTTCACTGACTTCAGGATTGGACCTTGGAATGGAAATAATGACAGGACCGACACAGAAGAGCACTCTGTCCTCTGTGTAAAATAATCACTGGGTATCACAATGTTTCCCTTCAACCCTTTCAGTTTATGAGAGATCCAAAAAAGGTTGCAAACCCTGCTAATTGTTGCAGGAAAAGACAAGAAGTCTTTTTAGACAAACCCTTCTTTCGCTGAAATCAATGATAGCAATCCTGTTGACTGTAACAGAAAAAAATTAAGCTCATTGCCCAAAAAATGCAAGTATATTTTATTATTGGGACAATATGACAGTTATGATCCATTTAATGATCCATTTTCAGCTATCATCACTGAAAATGATAATGCTTTGGTAGACTGGTCATAAAACGACATTTTCAGCCAAGTCTGAGAAACAATTAGCCTGAAGAAGTTTGAGCCTAATTACCTAGACACTGCATGAGTCATAAATTGTAAGATATAATGATAACTGTTTCTTTAGCTGTTGACAAGCTTTCTAGATAACAAAATATTAAGGTGCTATAGTGCACATGAATATATATATACACAATATAACAAACTATGTCCATAACATTAAATGACATAGAAGAGTAAAACTATTAAATCCTTCAAATAAATGTAAGCCTCCTTAGCATCTGATCTAGATAAATCAAAAAACCTTAATACAATATGCAGGTAAAGAACTCATCTATAAATAAATAGAATACACAAATTCACATGAAAATGCACTTTAAAATTCATTCCCTTTTACCAATAACACAATTTTTACCTGTTTGATTACTTTTTGGGTCGTCTTCATGTCTTTCTTTCTCCACATCAGTTGATTCTAATGAAGCAAAGAGAATTGACATTGATTATTAGAGTTACAAACACTGATTGGCTATCATTGTGACAATAACGGTCTGGCAGATTTTCCTGTGTCAGAGCATCATTATGTCAGCTTGACAGAACTGTTCATTATGATGGGCTCTGAAAATTAACGGAGAAAAAAGAAAGATTTAAAAACTTCACTCCGCTCTATCTTGGCGCAGTTTTAGTTACCAGCAGGGGTTTGCCATGCCTGGGAAAAAGAAATCAGTGTGATGAATTAGCATTGTATTTACAATTTTGGAGCCCAATTCCACAACACTTCATCAGTGTAGGCATAGTTAATCACAAGAACAGTTTCACTGACTGCTTGTTTTGGGCTTTAGAATGAGCTTTTGGCTTTAGCTATCACACACCAAAATCTTTGCTCGGCATTTGGTTTGAACAACCAAAACATGTGGAGGTAGGAAAGAAGTTACTTTTCTCTCTCATTTTGGAGTCAGGTGAACACCATTACTGTGCTCCCAGCATCCTTCTTGGTACTGGGGACACAGCAGGAGGACCAGGCAGTGTATCCTGCTTGTTTCCCAGTAACTGCCACTCTGGTAGTGTATGATGAACCCCAGGAGACACACTGTGTGATAAAAGGAGATTGTACAGTTTTCTCATCCTGCGTGAGAGAACTACACTGAACCATGTAGTTCGAGTCTGTCATGCTACCCTCAACACGCTATTAGCTACAAAAGGTGAGGAACATGCTCTATTATTGCTCTCAGCTGTGTTGCCAACTCACAGGGCATAAGTTTATATTTCTAACGCTGAAGGTTCTCAGTTCTCCTCCCTCACCTACATAAAAGTCATTGCTTCATCTCCATCATGAAGGACAGGGTTCAGTTGCTTGTGTTTATCTGGGGTTGCTGCTGCCAAATTACACGCAGTATGCAATGCACATATGATCAGCAGTGACAGGAATAAGACTGGCCAGAAATAAAAGGACTCAAATAGCATCTCAAGGAATAGCCTGGCTCAGATGTGGAAAAGGCCATGTTCTAACATTACTTCATGTCTTGTGTTTGGGAGCTGGTGACTACAGCAAACAAAATTACAGGACAACAGAGGACAGAGCAGGGGTCATTTTGCCCTATCTGTGTATCCTGTAAGGGTTTGATATGGTCCTTTAAAGTAGAATCAAAGTATGCTTAGTAGTAAGTGAACTAATTAGGGCAAAGGAATAAAATTGAATTTTGAACATTAGTTAAACAGGAAGGGCATTAGGGAAAGTAGAGAAATGTAAAGAGAGCAGCAACCTAAAATACAGGAAAAGATGTGAGAAATGAACGTGCTGTGACCCGTGTCAGTAGGAAGCCAGTTCTGATGGAAAAAACTGCAGTTGCTGTGGTACTGAGGTGACGCTAGTGGCACTTACTACGAATAAAGACACATCAGGATGTTTTCAGTGTGAAACTTCCTATATAGTCAGTAATCACCTATCCCTTTCTCACAGATGAAAACAGGTATCAAAACAAAATAAATAATGTTTTGGATGAGAATTCTATTTGTTCTTGCTATTTATACTTACTTCGGCAATCTTCTTGTGCTACATGATTGTCAATTTTAATATCATCCACAGCAATTCCTCCAGTTCCTTTTCCAATTTCTCCCTCAATAACCACCTGGCAAAAAAAGATAATGTTCACATTGTTTTTCTATTAATACACAATTCCAGTGTTCAGGATATCTTAATCAGTTGTTAACATACATCTTCACTTGTTATGATGCCACATCTACATGTATGTTGATTATAGCCTACCAGTCTGCACTGCATGTCTTTGTGAACTCATATAAGCAAATGTGAATTTATATAATGTCGTAACTTCATTAAAGACTTATAAATCAGCATCAAAACTGTGGGAATTATGCATTTTTGTGACAGATGAAAAATGATTTCTAAACTCTTTATTTGGCCTTCGATAACAAATTGCTTATATCACGCTCATCTGAGATACCATGAAACATGCCACTATTATGACTGTCACAGCAACAGCACCTCATCTGTACAGAAAATACTGTCTACATAAATCCTTCAGTGACATTTTCTGCTACGACGTATAAAACATGACCTGCAACATCTTGCTGGTCTTGGCTATGTTAGTTCTGCGAGGAGCAGCCAAGCTCACCTGATAATGTTTCACAGACTTGTGAAGAAGAACACGTCCTTCCTTCCAGCAGTTTGCCTGGTGCCCACTTAGGGTCCAGAGCACCTGATCGTATTCATCTGGCTTTTGGTACCGCAGTTTGATCTTCAGGGTGCCGACGTGTGGGCCAGACATGTGGTACCAGAAAGTCATGCAGTGGGCAGAGTTCTGGGAGTAAATCACGGGGCTCAGCAGTCGGGCAACTTTGCCCTTCTGGCTTTCGTCAGCTTGCGAGTAAAGGAAATTGCCATCTCCTACTGTGACAGAAGGACTGTGTTAGGAATAGCCACCAGTTTTCATTTTGTTTTGCTTACCTAAGAAGCCCCGACCACCCCTGATCATTTTGCTTTCTTTCCATGCTGATGGGTCAAGCCTCACAATGAAGAAAGTCAGAGGATGTTGGTTTGTGAGCTCTAGGAAAGCTGATGTCCTCCAAGGAGAGGGCCACAAAAATGATCAAAGGGATGAAGCACTCTCCTATGAGGACAGGCTAAGAGAGTTGGGGTAGTTCAGCCTGGGGAAGAGAATGCTCCAGGGAGGCCTTGAGCAATGCAGCTTTTCAATATTAAAAGGGGTAATGATTTTAAACTGAAAGGGAATAGATTCAGACTAGATATTTGGAAGAAATATTTTATAATGAGTGTGGTGAAACAATGGCACAGGTTGCCCAGAGAGGTGGTAGATGTCCCATCCACGGAAACATTCAAGGTCAGACTGGACAGGGCTCTGAGCAACCTGATCTAGTTGAAGATGTCCCTGCTTACTGCAGGGCAGTTGGACTAGATGACCTTCAAAGGTCCCTTCCAATCCAAACATTCTATCAGTCTATGATTTCTTGTCATTTTCCTTTGGTGTTCACTGGGATGCTTTGTTTTGAGAGTGAACCATAACAACATGTTCACTATCTGGCAAGCACAAGGCATTTACTTTTGCTCAAGGAAGGAGGCAAAAGCATGGTTGGTGTGACAGCATATACTCCATTAGTCAGCATGCACCTCCTGCAGAGAGCCAGCCCTAGTTCAGCAGGCTAGACAGAAATCCCTGGGGCCTACTCTATGCTAATTGTGCAAAGAGCTATTTTTAATCCCTGTTTAAAGTAATCTGTGCTCGAGAAGGCAAGATTAGAGTGGGAAGAACACTGGAGGATAAAATAGCTTTGAACAGACATGGTCAGAGATCAGCAACTGAGATCTAAACAGTGCTCCCATATAGAGTCTGAGCATTGCCACAAATGGTGCCAAATTTATTCCATTGATTTTTGTAATAATGTACTGTTTGTGAGCTGTTTCCCAGAAGAGTGAGATTATGGCTGGTATTTTCTAAAGAGTAAAATGAGTTTATACACGTTGAAATCTGAACACCTAATATATCTAACTTGGAAAATTACTTGCTTAATCACACTGGGAGAGAAGCACGTGGGAGTGTGATTAGTTTGGTAACAGAAAATTGCTAAGTAAGATACTGACTACAGAGAAGTGCTTCTGATTTACACCAGCCAGGCATCCATTCCAGTCAGCTTTTGAACAGCTTCTTTGCAGGGAATTATGGTGAAAAAATAGGAAGATCATCCTGGTGTGTGTCAGAACAGATTGCATATGTAATGCAGATACACAAAAGGATGGATACAGCATTTACTGGTGTTGATATAAAGTTATTTTGAAAGTAGGAAGATGAAAAGTAATAAGAAGAGATACTATTTGTCAAATGCTGAAATAAGTATACATATCTCTGTTTCTACCAATGCTTAAAAGCAAAAGGAGGCAATAGAAGATCTTTTGGGAGAGCGGTGTTTTATCAACATTGGTCTTTGCTTACACATGATATTCTTGAATTTCATTTGAACTAACGTATACTTGAGACTTGCTGGATTGTAATGGTACAGTCATATAATCATTGGATGGTTTAGGTTGAAAAAGACCTTTAAGATCATCAAGTCCAACCATAAACCCAGTACAGCCAAGTCACCACTAAACCATGTCCCTCAGCACCACATCTACACGTGTTTTAAATCCCTCCAGGGACAGTGACTCCACCACTTCCCTGGGCAGCCTGTGTTTCACCCTTTCAGTTGAAAATATTTTTCCTAATGTCCAACCTAAATCTCTCTCTATGAGAGGAGGGATGCTGAGAAGAAGAGAGGGGATGTAGCAACCCACAGGGAGGTGGGGGAGGGGAGAGAGGAGGAGGAGTCACCCAAGGAAGCATTCTGCCTGCACCCATGGAATGCCAAATCCCCTGAAAAGGTGAAGTGGGGCTTTGCCTTAGTGGAGAAAAACCTGGTGCAAAGCTCAAAATTAGTGCACCTAAAGTCCTGCACCAATGAAGAGGGGAAGATGAGCATTGTTGCTCTGGGAAGCATAAGTAGGACAGGGCAGTAAAAGGTGAACCAGGAACAAAGAGGAGTGGGTCAAACCCAGTGGCTGGAAGGAGTGGGCCTAATATATGATAAATATTTCTTCTAATATGAGACAAGGATGCTTTCTTCTGTTTGGATTTTTCTGTGGGCAGTCAGAGATATCCTGGCCAATATGCATAGGAGTATTTGATCTTTAAAAGAATTTTATAGGGGAAGATGATGCTAAATTGCCAAAAAAAATTAGGAATTTTTTCCTTTTTTTTCTATCTTATTTCAGTAACATCATGTCCAGCTTCTTCAGCAGAAGTGCTTGTGCCTATCTGTTCTTTCCAACTTTGCTTCTGAGCAGAGGGCAGCATATCCTGTACAAATCTGGTCAAAGAATGGTGATAGGGGAATCCAAAGGGAGGAAAAAGGGAAAATAATCACAGCACTAGGATGGCTGTCTCAGTTGGAAGACCTAACTCTGGCCAGATTTAATTATAACATGTATAATTTGAAGTGACATACAATGTATCCTGCTGTCTTAAAGCAAGTGCAGTTGAAAATCACTTCTGTGGAGTTTCTTCAACATTATACCTGTACAGCTGAGAGCAAGATATGCTTGGGAGTTGCTCACTGTGGTTCTCCCAATGTATAGGGTGGCCTTGCTGTGTATCAGTGACACCGAGGGGCTTGTTTGGGACATCAGTGCCACTCAGACTGCTGGTAGTCTGCAATCACAACCACCCCACTCATTCTGTACCTGCTGGCAGATGAATGACAAATCTGGCAGATGAAGGTCCCCTTAAACTTGAAGGAAAATTTTGGAAAATATTGAAAGGTAGCGTAGTAAGGAGAGAAAGAGGCTGCCTGTAAGACTTAGTGATGCTACAGCTAATGGAACAAGTAAGTCTTCTACACTAGCAGGGCCCAGTAGAAACAACAAAATCTCATTTGAAGAATATAATTTCTTCATCCCTTGATTGAAGACAGGTTCAGACTCTCTATAATCCTTGGTGGCAAAGTGCAGATAGCTCTCATTTCCAGAATATTATTGCAGTGCTGGGTCAGGAACTCTGTCTTCATTGTCTTAATTAGAGCTTTACTTATGCATGCCTTTTAGATTTTGTCAGTCTCTGGCTAGCATAGCTTTTAACCTCCTTTCAATGTCAGATCCTACCGAGCCTTTTCACTTTACATCAATTTTTCCACCATTACAGCCTTCACTTCAGCTAACTGCATTTAGTTAATTTGATGCCATTTATTTGTAAAATGCCATTTATAGTCAAAGTATTATAAGTTTTTTTTTTCCCTGAAACTACTGTACTTGTCTTAAGATTCAATTGAAAGTGTCTCAGAATTTAAAAAGTCCAATTTTGTCTAATTTCCTTGTCATTCTCATTAGGCAAAAGGGTTGCAGAAGTAGGAAGGGGGATTAATCTCAACGCATTTGATTAATCTGCACATATGCAAGAGAGAACACTAAAGCAAGAGGCTGTGCAGGTCACACAATGCCCTCCCTTCTTCACTAGCCAGCAGCACATTTATTGCCTAATTATGCAGAGCCGTGAGTTAGCTACTACAAAACTAACCAATCAATTTCTCAGGGTGAAATTTCTGGAAAAACTGTAAGCAAAGGGATGGTTATAATCTCCAACTCCTGCTAGAGAAGAGAAGAGCATGGAAATATGTCTATCTGGAAGTTTCACCTACAATACCTTTCTGTGGTGGGCAATCTCTGCAGCTGCAAACATGAATAATGTGAGGTTTGTTCATGATTCTATTGCTTGATAAGTCATATTTGCAGAATATTTGGTCATTCCTTTTTTTTTTTTTTTCTATCCCAGATGATAGTTACCTAAAGGCAAATCAGGGGAAGGGAACATCTTCAATTTCTGACAAGAAATTATCTTTATTCCCCAGCAGAAAGGACAATTATAGTCAGTTGTGACTACATATAACAGATTAGGTTGCCTAGAGAAACATCTTTGTGACTCTACAGATTTGAGGTATTATTCACTCTCCTATGGTTTTGGAAGGCATGTTGGTATTAAACAGAACAATCTCTTCCCATGTAAAATGGCTAAATCATGAACTCATTATTACCTGTGTGGTCTTGAATCGGCCCAGTTTTGCTGGTCAGGATTGCCCACTTCAAATCCACCTGGTTGTCATGCTCCCAGTGGCACAAAGTCTTTTGGGATCCCCAGCCAAAGGCACAGTTGAAGTTGTATAGTGGCAGTTCTGCAGGGAAATAGGGAAAAGGAGGGACAAAATGTGATTATTAATTGTATTAATTGCATAATTCAGATTTTGTACTTCAAAACCAAATGCATGCATTTACCCATTAATAGAATTATTCCTACTTGAAACTCTGAGAAGCCACAGCAAGAGCAGCTCTGCTGGGAAATGGATGAAGAATGACTATTTCCAGTAAATTATGTGGTTGTTTCTTATCTCCTTATGATCCATATTTTGGCACTTTTTTGTGGTTAGATTAATTCTTCTGATTTACCCACATTAGCTGACAACTCTGTTGTTACATATATGACTCAAAAAGAAAGCTCTGGCTTACTTATCAGATATATTTTCTGGTTGTTAATATCTATTTGTACCACAATGGTGCAATGTTTTGTAACAATTCACAATAAGACTTGGACAAAAATAAGAAAGGACAGAAACACTAATGGAATGTCCTTGGCAGGAAAGGATTTCTGGTGAAAAATATAATGTGTAGCTTCAGTAAGGAACTTATTTCAGCATCTTCCAGATAGTTAAGTAGGCCCACAAGATGGCAGCATTGAAATGGGCAAACTGAGATGGAAAACGGACAAATGTGGCTGATTGCCAAATGAACTCAAAATAATCTTCAAAACAAGCTCCATGTAAAATAAGGGAAGTCTGGTATTATGGTCGGGATGAGATCATATCTTGTTTTCAGCTTCTCTTCAATTCTGCCCAAAGGTTTAATACATAGTAGCTTATTTTCTTCAATAGAACTTGGAATTTGAATGGAAAGATTATACAAAGATGGCATATAAATGCCTTCCATTTCTTATTTCCAGAAGAAATCTTTTGGGTTTTTCATTCCTACCCCATTGGTAGGAACTTTTAGCTCACCTTGAGCAATGACAACTCCCAGTAGAGCAATACCCTTCCCACAGCAATGTGACCAAATCCTGAAGTCTTTTCTCAGGCATTACTCATGCCTTATAAAAGGAATAACTTAGGTTTACTTAATGAGATGCTTTGTGAAAGTATGAACTAAGAACAAAGGACTCTGTGCTCCCATCAGTATCAGCTCTGGGGGAAGAATTGTATTTCTTGCCCATTATTAAAAAAAAAAAAAAAAAAAAAAGCCAGGAAAGATAATGCAACCCATAGAATGTGTTTTGCTTCTTGTGGGAAAATATGGCAAAATATAGGAAGTGTGTTGGGACCTGTGGCTGGCCAGACCTTTGAGGCGGAGCCCTTCCAGTCTGAAGAGGCAAAGACCTCCTCCATGTAGTGAGCTGCCCAGGGAAGAATGGAAAGGCTTTTGAACTCAAAAGACAGAATTTAATGTAAACTAGAATAATCACTTTGTCAACACAGAGAGAACCTCAGGTGAATAGGTTGAGACAGAATGGATATAAAAAGGGTTCATCTATCATCCTCTCCTTTCCTGCTGTGTCCTTGCTCCCAGACACAGTTTTAACTGAACTCATTGGATTCCTGCATTGCAGCCACTGTGCTCTCTCCCCTCTGGCCCGTAGAAAATTTCTTTCTGTCAGCAGAGAGTTCTGAGTGTGCAGCAGCTCCTGCCCCTCTCCTCCACCTGTCAGTACCTCTGCTGTGCTGGCACCTCTCTGCACTGAGTCCTCATTCTTGCTCCTTCCTTTCATCTCCCCACCCGCTCGCCTCCCCCTCTCTCCCACTGGCCTCCAGAGGGATCTGCTCCACATTGTCACATATATGGCATCCTAGTTGGGAACAAATGAATTAAACAGATAATATCTGGCACAGGAATTCAATGTGGAGAAAACATGTTTCCTGGAGGACTCTAGCCCTTTCTAGGAAAGGGGTAAATCGTGGTGAATAATCTCTCTTTGGTCTCAAAATACTGAAGAAGCGGAACCCAGCCTGTGCGCACATGAGCGCAGAAAGGCAATCCATTACGTTTCTCTCTTCAGTATATGGTGGTATTTTTTTCTAGATGATGGGGACGTGATCAAAGACATCTTGCCCAAAAGGGGACATCTGAAAATCAAGAGAAGTTTTTAAAGAAGCAGACTGACACTGAAATGAATTGAAGGGTTTTAAGTTCATGAAAAATAGCCTTTCATTGTCAAGGAGGCCTAGGGAGAGCTATATTGCATGGCTTTGACATCAGAGCCATGAAACAGAACTTTAGAAAAGCTCTTAGAAAACATAAAACAAAATTAATCTTATTAATCCCAAAGGATTATATCATGCAAAGCCAGTATGGTATTCAAACCACAAGAAAGGAGAACAGTGGTAGATAGATCACATCAATCTGAAGATATCGCACAACATAAATGAGCACATAAGACAAAGAGATTGGAAGAACTGGTATTCTTCAACTTTGAATGAGAATAAATAGCAGAAGACACAAGAGAAGTATGTAAATGGGTGAAAAATCCAGAGAAGGAAGATTACAATATTCTGTTTTCCCCATTTCATAGCCTGAGAACTGTGAGATATCCAGTGAAGTTCAATGCATAACAAAGGAAAAAATTCTCATATGATATGAGTGATACTTGCTTCTCTCAAATGCTGCTAAGGCTGAATACAATTCAAAGAGAACTGAACACTGATATGAGTAAGGAAAATATCCAGAATTTCATTGTTAATTTTGAAGTGCAGCTTTCTGCTTCATGATCTGAAGCCAGCTCTGAACATTGGTATCAGAAAGGGAGTTTCAAAACAGAGCTAAATTTCACAGCACCATCTAATAAAGAATTTCTTACACTTTCATTTGAAATATATAGTCCAGGAAACTGGCAAAGAGCCTAAGTCTGATATGCTTTGGCCATGCCTGTGTTCCTTGGCTTTGGACTCACAGACAGCATGGTGCAGCATAAAAATGAACTTCTTTTCCACACGGAAGTTAATGTGAATCCCCTGAAACCGAGCAGAATTTGACCAGTAACCTGCTCTCAGTTAGCTATTTCTTGCTAGGTTCTTACTGTTTTCTTAAAAATGGTTGTGTTAATATATTCCTTAGACAATCACAGCAACAGGATTGAAGGTCAAAGGCAAAGCATTTCAGAGTGCTCTTATTTTATGGGGTCCTTAAACATGCCATTTTTTATTGTCTATTCTCATGTCTCTTCCAATGCTTCTCCCAGGGGCCCATAAAAAGTAAAAATAGACCAATTAATAATAGACACTTGTAGCATCATTAGTTGTATGGACAAAGGATTTGCCCCAGTAAAAGTCAAAATAGTTCAACACTTCTATTAATGGCCCCAGGGGGCTGATACAGTAGCTCACAGTAAGCTACAGGCAACCTAGCCTCTTCTTTGTCCTTGAACTATAGCTTGGCAGCTCTGGTGGAAGGAAGGAAAATGGATGAGCAGTATTTGGTGGGCTCCCTCTGCAGCACTGGCCCATTCTTCTGCTAGGATAATTCTTCTGCCAATATGTGATTGGTCTCTGGGTTGTGTGTATTGAGAGGATGAAGAAAACCAGCTATTATGTAACCAAATAGCAGCAGTTCAGATGAGAATCTGAGAGGGAGGTGTGACAAAATTGCATGTGCCTTTTTCAAAATGTAGGGTATGTGATACTGAATTAAAACAGATTTATCCTCTCAAAGAATAACCAACAGCTGTACTTCTTGACCACATCTTGGTCACAGCTGGAGCCATTACTGCACATGAACAAGAAAGTAATTTGAAAATCTAGTTGAGTAAATTTCTTGCAAGTTCATTAATCTTCCGTGGCCCACAGACTTTGACATATTTTTATAACTCCTCAAATATGAGGCAAGAAGGAGCATGATGGCATTAAAGATGCTATGAAAATTCTCTATAGGATGCTCTTGCCAAAGGGTAAATCAACATTAAAATGGGAAATTGTAAACATAATTTGGATCGCTTCAAAGTAGTGTATTGAGTCTGATTTGTATTTGCATTTCACCTTTTTATACCATGTATACTGCCAGCACAGAATTACCTTAAATGATAGTACATGATAATTTAACGGCTTTAATAATCCTTTATTGATGTAAAGTTATCCCACTGTAAATGGGATATCTTAGCATAGATTTTAATCCTAGAATTTCTTAGCTATATTTTTCTGACATAGCTATTACATGGGTGAAAAACAAGACACCTTACTTCTTGAACAGTCTGCTTCACAAAGGACTGAGCATACACACTGAGAGCACATAATGTAAATGAACAGCTTGCTCTGTATGTAAATAGCTAAGGGTCAAGCATTCAAATAGTCCCTTGGAATTGAAAAAGATGTGTTCAAAATGACTAGATGTTGGTGAGTATTAGGGCTGAGGTCTGAAAGGTATTTACCTTGACAGATTTATTAAAGGAATCTTTTTAAGTTTGAGGAAGAAAGTAGATTCTCTCTTAAAAAAACCCCTTAACATTTGAACATTTTTAGCAGTTTGAAATCATGATCCTTTTTATTTTCTTACAATTCACTTCCCTTGAAATGGACTGTAAAAGTCTCCTTGATGGAAAGCTTGTTTATACATGGAGGCTTTCCAGCTATTTGCTCTTAACTGTTTCCATAGTCTACAAAAGCTGGTTGGAATAAGACAATCTCAGGCTTTGACACACACAAGCATGTTAGTCTGGGATAACAAGATTAGGGTGTTTACAGGCCTGAATGCAGTCAGAAGGACAGCCATACATGGCATCAGCACCTATTGCAGAAGTACCTGTGCTGTGGCAGGTGCTGCTAACTGAGAGGGCTGGTAAATCTCTGTGCCCAGTCACCAGGGCACAAGCTGCTGTGGCCAGCACTGGCACGGTGTAGCTCGTGCAGGGTTACCTGCCAGAGCCTGCAACCTGCAACTGATCTGGCATAGCTCTTTGGCTTGGAGTTCATCATTTACCTCAAGGTGTATTAGCATCTTAAGGTAAACCAGTCCTTAGAGGGAATTAAGGCTAAAGCTGAAGGCTCAGTTCTTGTGTTAAATTCATACCTTGTTCAGCTTGAGAATAGCTGAAAGAGCTGGAGTGCACTTATCCTCTGCCAGCTGAGGGCCAGGGAGGGGCCCGAGCAGCTCTGTAACTTCAAGGCCAATTTAAACTCTGTTATTCGTGGCTGCCGTAGCAGACTCTTGCTCCCAGCTGCATGTCCCCATGCTCTGATGTGCCTCATTGTGCCAGCCAGGTCCCGTCGTGCCCCTTCAGCAGAAGGAAATGCTTACACCGCCTTCATGCCAGGAGGGGTTTCCCCATGTTGAGAAGAGTTTCTGTCTGCCCCTTTTTGGGAGTTTTCTGGCTGGTTTTCAGTGAGGGATTATGAAGCAGCTGGAAACCTTTATGTCTTAAACTGGAGATTCTGGAAACCTTATTCTTATTTATTAGCATCTGACTGATCTCTATCTATGATCTTTGTAATGTGCTGCCATGTGGGAGCCTGGAGTTTGGGATGTGAACTTGTCCCTTATTGCCAGGAAGGAAACAGTTCCTACCAGTACAATGCAGGGAAGTAACATTGGCATGCTCCAAAGGGAACCTCAGAAACTCCTTTAATAAAGAAAAAAACTTGGCTCATCACAGAGTAGGCAAAGGTGGTGCAGGAGGGAAGTAAGGAGAGAAAGTGAGGGTATCTTAATCTCTGGCAGAAACAGTCAATCTGTTACTGGAGAGTCCCACCCAAGCCAAGGGGATTAAACACAACCTTCAAATGCAACTGGTGCTGGGGAGCAGGGAGGAAAACTGCGTTTTACGGAGGGACTTTGTGAATATGCAATTTGTTTAAATGCAAGAAGATAGTTTAAAAGCCTGTAAAAAAATCCTTAATTTCAGCAAAATAGAAAACTAAAAGATAATTTCAGACATAAAAACTAAAATGTTTTACTCTATAACTGCTGCACAGCATCCTTTCTTCCTTTGCATCCCCCATCCCTTTCCAAACTGTGGGATCACCAGCAGCCCCTCAGCAATGCTGAGTGTGGAAGAGCAGTGTGGAGAGGTGTCCTGTGAAGGCAGGCCAGCCCACCGTTGTGTTCCTCATTGCGCTGGTACTCCACAATCTCCCTCTGCTCATAAAGCAGGGCACAGCCAGAAATAGTGTATGCTGACTAAGCCCACTGGATGACCCTGGAGACAAATTTTGAGGGGAGTAAAAGCATTTGCCTCTGCAATATCAGAATGCAGAGGCTGAGAGTGGGAACAACGTCTGAGATAAGTCATCTCTATCTCTTAATCAGATTGACACCATCAGTGTCCTTTAGGAAACTTCTGCATTATTTTCTTTTACAAGAGTGGATTGTGTCACACGGTTGGGGAAAGAAAGATAAACACTTACCCACCCTGTCAATAAATCACTGGTAAGACTGTGCCTGACTGTGCTTTAATGGAGGAAATGGGAGTAACTGAGAACTGACCTCTTTACTGCTTCATAATTATTAATGCAAAGGATTTTGAATGGGTGCTCATAGTTTTTGGAGTTTGGGTTTTCTGCCCAAATTCATCCTCTTCCCCATTCCCAGTAAGTTGTACAGGATATTAAAAAATGGTATGAAAGCTGTGAAAGCGGCAAACTTAGGATTTTAAAAGCTCCTAGTTATTGTATTGATTAAGTAAAAAGGACCTGCTCCCAGTGGCAACTTGTTTTCCCTTTTCAAGTCCATGGTAGCAGTTTATGTAACCCCATTTTGAGAAAACTTGCTAGAAAACAATGTTGTAAATCTGCCAGCTCCCTGGTGGAGAAAACTGACAAACTTTACTTGTCTTAGTTTTGTACAACCATGGATATAAATAGTGAGTGGGTCTGTGTGGCTCTGTTTTTGTTTTCCTGGAGTTTGCAAACACACTTTGTGTCACTGACGCGCCACATTTAAACAGAGCGCACTGTGTGATTAAGTTAGTTTAATTATGTCAGCATTTGGCATTTGCTGATGCAGGAGGAAATCTTATTCTCTGCTGTGTCTACATGTGGATGAAAGGAATAAAATATTTACTGTACAGAGCTGAGAGACCAGATGCTTCTTTACTTCAGAGACTTTTAGGGAATGGGAAGTCAGGAAGTGCTGTAATTCATTATTTTGTCTCTGGCATGAAATTTGGGTATAGAATTTATTATGTTTTTAATAATAAAAAATCTTTTTTTTACCTGGTTGTGCTGTATTGTCTATTACCGTTGGCTTTTCTGTATTCAATACTGTAGTACCACCTGGAAAAGAAATTATGCATATCATGATACATGGAACACAACAAAGGACACAGCAGTCATTAGGAATATCCTATAGATAAATCTGATATATTACCATCTTTATTGGACATGTAGGTAACTGAGAATATGAGCTTAAGCATGAAAATATGTCACTAAAGATCTAGTTTCCTTCATCAAAAAAAGCAAACTAGAACTTATCATTGAATAAAGCTGTATATCTTTGGAGTCCTTGCAAATACTAACTAATCAATCCTTACCATGTCCCTGTGGCCAACCTTGTTTCATAGAAACTGATTTGCTTCAGATGACATAGGAAGTCAGCAACTGATCTCTTTAGCACCTCCTAAGAGTCATCAGTTTGTGCATTCACCCGTGACATGTTGTACTCGTATCATGGATGTGAGGTCCTCCAGCTCCTGCCATGCTGAGTCCTTCCTGTGTGTCTATGGTTTCCCGTGCACCTTTCTTGTGAGCTGGTGGCACATGATATTTCATAGCTGCATTGTGCCACCAGCTCACAAGAAAGGTGCACGGGAAATCATAGACTCAGAATGTTTGGGTTGGAAGGGACCTTTAAAGGTCATCTAGTCCAACTGCCCTGCAGTGAGCAGGAACATCTTCAACTAGATCAGGTTGCTCAGAGCCCTGTCCAGCCTGACCTTGAATGTTTCCGTGGATTGGGCATCTACCACCTCCCCGGGCAACATGCTCCAGTGTTTCACCACCCTTGTCATACAAAATTTCTTCTTAATATCTAGTCTGAATCTACTCTCTTTCAGCTTAAAACCATTAGCTTTTGTTGTATCACACCAGGCCCTGCTAAAAATATTGTCCCTGTCTTCTATTATGGCCCCCTTTATGTACTGAAAAGCCACAATAAGGTCTCTCTGGAGCTTTCTCTTCTCCAGGCTGAGCAACCCAAACATTCTTGGCCTTTTGTCGTAAGAGAAGTGTTCCACCCCTCTGATGATTTTTGTGGCTCTTCTCTGGACCCACTCCAACAAGCCCATGTCTTTCCTGTGCTGAGGACTCCAGAGCTGGACACAGTACTCCAGGTGAAGTCGCACTAGAGTTGCATAGAGAGGCAGAATCACCTCCCTCAACCTGCTGGATATGCTTCTTATGATGCAGCCCAGTTGGTCTTCTGGGCTGCAAGAATTATTGTCTCATGTCCAGCTTTTCATCTACCAGTACCCTCAAGTCCTCTGCGGGGCTGATCTCAATCCCTTCACCTCCCAGCCTGTATTGATACTGGAGATTGCTCCAACCCAGGTGCAAGACCTTGCATTTGGTCTTGTTCAACCTCATGAGGTTCACCTGGGCCCAGTTCTCAAGCTTGTCCAGGTCCCTCTGGATGGCCCTACTTAGGCTATAGTCTAAGGCAGGTTTCACTTCTGTCTCAAAGAGCAGGAGGAATTAAGGGCTTTTCCTTTGTCGTCTTCTTCAAGCCAATGCACAAGAGGTGAGTGGGGTCATGGTACTTTCCTAAGCTCACTAATTGATATTTTTAAAATACTTGACTTTTTAAAGCAAGTGTCATATTGATAAAGGAAACAAAAAGTAAATTAGTACAATTATAAATGCGCCGTGGGGTGCTGATTACCAGTCAATGGCTTTTCTTTTCTCCAGCAAGCAAGTGCTTAAAGCATTATAGAAAGGATGACTATGATGACTTCCAATGAGAACGAATGCCCAAGCTATATCAGCTTTATGTTTGTGAGAATGATCTGATGGGAAATGCTATAAGCCATGCAAATAGAGTAGCTCCGTATGGGGTCCAAATAGAGCAGGAAGGAATCTGGCCTACAGCACAATTACAGTTAATTGCAAGGGAAGCTTCGTTGTGATAGTCACATATGTGCAAGAGCTATCAGGGAAGTGACTCTAACAGCCTTACCCATGAGAACACGGGCACCACACTTGCATTGGGAGTGGATAAAAGAGGATAAAGGCACTGATGAAATCCCCTCTGCACTGTCCTGCTATACTTAATGGCCGAGATATTTACATACTTCCCCTCTATACATCTTGGAGGAAGAAAAGAATGTTTGCAATGAAATTATCAGTAAAATCACTTCCGTGCATTTTAGTGTTAGAAGTGACATCATTCAGACAATGCAGTGTTTCTACAGTGTCCCACTGCTCAGGGTTTCTAGGTGGTACAGTAATAAATTATACTGAAGTGTCTGCACTTTTGTAGAAGGGCAATGTAATAATTTTCAATTTTGTACTGAAATAGGTTCGGTTCCCCAAAAAGAGCTGGTGCTCAGGAAGGCTGGTGACTATTCCCTTGTCTTCGAGATTATAAACTGCTCCCTAAGCACAATCTGCAAAAATCGCCAGAGGGAGTTTCTTTGGCTCAATAAGCTTTTCCTAAGGGAAATGAGGGATGCAGTCCTGAGCTCCCTGAAGTGCAGAGACTATGAGTGAACAGGGAAGGTGCTTGCATAGATCTGTCTCCTTACCCTCACGCAGCCTCCATTAATGTGAAATATGGCTCAACCTATTGGGCTTTGCAAACCAGCCCTCAGTGTAGGGCTTTGCAGGAAGTCCCAGCATTTCCTGACCTGTCTCTTTCCTTTCAGAAAAATAAATAAATTACAATGTTCAGTAACACTGAAAGTTTTCTGAGCTACCTTAACACAATACAGACTATTTTATCAGCCTCCCTGCATGGCTGTTTTCAAAAAGATAAGATTCATCTGGGACACTGATTTGAAAAGCAGTGACAGTGTCCGTGCAGTGTCTTTTCCACTCAAGAATTGTTTTCCAATTTATGATTTGCAACATGTATTTACAGGAGACACTGGCAAAGCTCAGAAAGGGTTTGATGCTGAAACTGTGCTTTCATTTATATCTGTTGTTGGATGTCCTACTTGGCTGCTTCCAAGAAGCCAATCTCTTACCTAAGGTTTCCCAATGTCCTCTTGGACAGCTTTGACAGATTTTAATGCTATTTTATACTATGGATATAAGAAGCAATAAATATTTATTAGATAAGCACACCAGGGAGCAGTGATGAAATAACTTGTGTCACTGTGTCCAAAAGTAAGGTTAATTACTCTAGATGTATAGGTCTGCTATAGGAAGACTTCATCAGACAGGTGCAGAGCTTTGTGGAGCAAGTGGTCTCCAAGAAGAGATCAAAAACATGGTGCAGTGTTAGCTCTCTCAGAAGGAAACTGGTTCTGTGCAAAAGTGGGAGAATATGAAAACTGGCAAGCTTCCTCTGCTCCAGATGCAGACTATGTTGCATCTCTTGCTCCTATTTTTCTGCTAGTGATGGCAGCTTGGAGAACATCAGCCCCTCTGTAGCTGTAATGCAGTGTTGGTGGGAAACTTATGGAAATATTTCTGGTGGTATATGTGTGAGTATGCTTTGATGAAATAAAGCTGCTTTCTTTCTGTCTGGGAAAGGTTTGGGACTGAGATTTGAGTCCTATACTAAATTTTAGGTATGGAAGTGTATACATATCTTAAACCTAAACAATATTTCATTTTGAGCTCTTCAATCTCAGACAATAAACCTCAAAAGGTTTGTCCAGCTTTTTTCTCAATAGTTTGATTAGGACATTTGATTAGACACAATTCCTGCTCAAAAAAATTGCCCTCTCTTCCAGCTAGTCACTATTATTTGCTTCAAAAATTACATAGCTGAGAAAACAATCAAAAGTATTGTCATATGTAAAAAGGCAGATGCCTATGTTTTGACAGCACTGACAATACGAACTGCATACCAATGTCCACTTATGTGGAGTGATTAAATCAGTGCAAATGCTTAGCTGGTAACTGGTGATGGATATGAGCTACAATGAAGCTGCAATGGAATGAGGATGGTTTCTGCACCTGTCAGTTGGTAGTCATCACCTGTGCCACTGTGACAGTTTGCCTGGTCATCATCACACTCATCCACAGGTTTGCCTTCAGAAACAGTAGGAACAGCAGTAGGAGCTGAAACAAAATCCAGTTGTTTGGTTAAAATGTGCGCTGGAGAATCAGCAATATGCAGTAACATTCTGATGAGCACCATATGCTGTCATCGTGTTATATCTGAGGAAAGAAGCAACTCTACTTTGCAGGTTAGGCACTATTTTGTTGCAATGGGATGTGTCTGTTCTGCCTCCTTGCACTACGGCACTCTGCTGTATCTGAGCTCAAGGACTGGGTGGAGTTGGGCAGCAAAGCCCTGGACTATCAGTTCACTGGCTGATGGGTGTTCGTTGTTCCTACCAACAAAGAGTGAAAGCCTGTCAAGGCATGATGAGAGTCTTGGGTGGGATAGAAAACACCATTTTATTGCAGGCCAAAGTGCCTGTGAGTGGGCCTGTACGGAGGAGCAGAAGGGGTACATGCTCAAGGTGATAACTCCCCAGCATTCACCACATCGCTGAAGAAATCTCTCTGCAGAGCATGTATAAAAGAGGAAATGTCTGAGCAGAGTCCTGGTAACAGTGGCAGGAAGGCAATGTGATGTGGAATCACTTTGTGCTCAACGAGGAGATGTGGAAGGAGTTTCTTTTGTTTTTGTTGAAGTTATAAATAAGACATCAGTGATGTCAGTCATCCCTCCTGGCCACCTGCCTGCTTCTCATTGGTGATCATTTTCCGGTAGCTGCTGCATAACCAGTAAAAGTCTGACCTTTGTTATTTCAGTTAAAAGCTTGAGATTTGTGCAAGGTGCCAGAAAATATATCTATACCCCAGTATCTGCAAAACACACCACATCTGGAAAATCAGAGTACGGATACTTGGTGTTATGTTTAGGTTTATGTTTTATACTGCAAGTGTGGTTCCCTGGCTTAAGATAACCACTCTGGGAATGTGATCCAGGCTTTTGTCTGTTCTCACCCACTGTTATTTTCATTAACACTGTTTTACTCTCATTATAAGTTATGCAACAATGCACCCCTTTCTGGGACTCTTCTTTGCCGTTCTACTGCCCCCAGAGCCCACTGCCCACATAAGATCTTATGCATTGACCTCTTGGCCTGAAAATGTCAGGAGGGATAGTAGTTTCTGAGGTAGCTATACTCTGGGATGAAACATGGCTCTTTAGGACCCTGACCTATGCTTTACAGGTACAATGGAGCCCTAGTTAAAGAAAGAGTTCTGTATCTACTATAAATTATGCACCATGTCTGTTCCCCATATGGCTTTAAAAACCCCTCTGGGAGCTCCCTCTAGCTTTCTACATCGAGTTAAGTTTCTTATTTTGATCTTTGTGTCCCTATATAGCCTTAAGCTTGCCTACATCTCTGCCATCATTTCATATAAGCCCCCCTGGGATGCTTCGAGCACACAAAACTTCTCCTTGCTCATTACTGCTGGAAAACTGATTTCTGCTCCTGCCTGTGCCTACCTTCATGCTTCTCAACTCCTTTCCTGATCTTTAAATCTCAAGTGACTTCTTTTCATTCGACTCCCTCCTTGAGATACAGTTATACAACAAAGTTTTCTTATTATGCTTCTCTCACAGGTAAATAGGAATTGACCTCAGCTATCCATGGGTGACCTACAGGTGAGCACCCTTCAAAAGTACACCACAGCACACAGACAAATTCAAGAAGATGTGTCCTAGGGAAAAAATGTATTTGCTGTTGTAGTTTGCCTAAAAGCAAAAGTGTTCTGCCTGGTCAGTCTCCTCTTTGGTTCCTCCATCTCACTGAGCAATGTATTCTTGTAAGGTGGTCCAAGGACTCATTTGATGTCTAGGTGGCTACAGGAGCCCTGTGGCTGAAGGACTTTGCCCACAGGTTGTGAGTTTACATAAGGCAGGTGCTGGGTTTTCTTTTTTCTGAGCAAGTAGCACAATAGTCTGCAGGAACCAAGTATTCCCACAGGAAATGAGGAGTTCCTGCAGGAACTAAGAAGTATTTTCAACCACCCCGCTTTCCGGGCCAAGTAAAAACCATACTTATTCAATCTGGCCTTCGTTAAAAAAACAACACAGAACTCATCAGTTCTCACAGCAAATGCCTCCCACTCTTCCGCCTTAGGGTAGAAATGGTGAGAAAGAAATGGAGGCAGAGCAGTTGGTTCCATTCATCTTCAGAGCCTGTTCAGCTACCTCTACATGAGTTACCATTGGAAACCCTGAATAACATGGTTTCTTAGTCTGTGCATTGTTAAACTGTGTGGTTTATAAGCCGTGCTACAATACCATCATTCACCAGATAAAATTGTGAAATTCACATAATGTTATCTGTATTTATCTATGAAGTTAAATAACTATTGTTTATATAACAAGAATCAAAGCTTGACTTCATGTCACAGTCCAAGAATAAACATTTAAGCTTTGCTGTTCCTGGTCTTTCATCTACTACAGACTCTTGAAAAATTAAAGCTTGGTAAGGCACAAAGAGGTCCCTTTTCTCCCCAAAAAACAACCACACAGACACTGTCCAGCCAAGTAATCATTGCCCAGCACAGTGTCAGGTATGACTTTCCTTTGAAGGAGCAAGGTACATAATTGCTCTATTTAGTGCAAAGCTCCCTCTGCATTCTCAGAAAACATCTCTTCCAGGGTTGTATCATGGTAACAAAATTTAAGTTCCCATCTTTATTTTCACCTAATAGCAATACGCTTCTCGAAAGTATAATCGTAAGGCTGCTTAAGGGAACATAAAACCATGTGGAGAATATCACTGTGATTCAACAAAGGAATGGGAGGAAGAATAATATTTGTGCCTTGGGCATATTCAAACGTCTGCAAAGAAGGAACTGATTAGGCCAAGAAATGGCACTAATGGCAGTCAGGGAAGCGAAAGTCCAACGTGCCGCCTGTACAGACGCAGCATTGTTCAGCAGTAGTCCAAGTAAAGAATGTATTTATGAAAATAATAAAGTGCATTCATCTCTAGCAGAGCAATTAC
>VYZX01027726.1:0-16497 GCA_013401335.1 Brachypteracias leptosomus | reverse complement strand
TATGATTTTGTGATTCTATGAATTGGACCTTCAGTGTCTTCCTGTGTAAGTTAATGGTGGTGCTACTGCTTAAGAAACCAATGCGCAATTGTTTATCTAAAAAACATCTGCAGTCACAGGTATATTAACATGTGCATTCATTGTAATAGAAGCAAAAAATTTAGTAAAGCTACATTTTTTCACTGATTATGAATGTTGATAATTACACATACATTACTGCAGTTTATGTGCAATAAAGTGAAATAATACAAATAGCTAGAGTAACACTTGACTGTTTGACAGGAGATGCTAGAAAGTGTCAAGAGAAATGGGTGCAAGTGTACACCAATTCTTCCTAGTTTAAATGCAATTGCCAGGGGTCCTTTTAGAAGAGCCTTACTGCTAATGCCATGCTGAAACAAAATATGTTTAAGTTGGCTACAATTATTTTTTTTTTTTAACCTCAAAATGTTGAGTATAAAAGTGAGAAATAAGCATGGTCTTAACGTAAAGGTACTGTTTTCACAAATTAATGAAACTGAAGTGCAGGCACATGGCTTCCCTGGTGCTTGGTTGACTATGCTTTGTAATGAGCCACCAACCCTGTTTTCAACATGCATGGAAACGCTGGTAACAAAATGGTCAGAACTGGCCAAGTCTGTTATGAATATTTTAGAGAAAATGTTGAGTGTCCAGGGAAGTTTTGATGGACTTTGAATTTTCTGGCAGTGTAAGCTCCCTGTAAGACATAATTCACTTAGGAAATCCTCCAAAAGGAGGATTTTATGTCTGTTTTGTTGTTTGCTTTTTTTTCACATTTGCTGAATCCTGCCACTGCTGGTTTTCAAGATTTAAATGCTCAGCCCTTTTCTGGCTGCCTGGTGCTTGTGCTGAGCTGATACCCAGCTCTGCCAGCCTCAGTCCCACTGCCAGGTGCGGTGCACAGTGACTGGCACCTCTCCCTGGTGGGGAGACCAGGCAGGTGGTAGACACTGCCACACACCAGAGGTTAAAATGCTGCTGCTTCACACTGTCCTGGCTGCTAAATGCCTCCTGCTGCCAGCATGTGAATGAGGCAGGTATCAGTGTCTCCCTTATTTTTCCTCTCCTGTCAGCTTGTGATGTTTATCTAGCGAGTAGGAGTAACCTTAAAAATAACTCTTGGGAAGAAGTCCAACACTAACTTTATTCTATCTTTAACCTCAGGTAGGCTGTTTTCAGCAAGAGACTTTTTAATGATTTATTTTTTCCCCCCCAAACCACCTTTTTTCTACCAGATAGCACTGTACTGAGACCCAGAGTCACAGACTGCATTCTCAGGTCTGATGGTTTTGGTACCTCTCTTTATCCCTTTCCAACCTTTCTACCATGTACCTGGTATGTCATACACAACCTCTCTTGGGCAGCAATTGCTCTTTGCTGCATGATTTTACACCACATACCAAGCCTTGACTGGTGTCTACAGTTAGATGGAAAAGGTAAATAACAGAACTAAAGGGAAACTACTGATACCAATCTCAATATTTCTTTTTCAAAACATCCTGCTAAAAAGTCTTAGTAAGAGGCAAGAGGGAAAGATAGCTAAAAGCACAGGCTTTATTTTAGCAAGAGTTAGTGATGTGTGTGCATGCCCTGTGACTGCCAGACAGAATTTAATTTTGTGTAAACTTCTGATACTTTAGAATGTGTTTTCAATCCAAACTGGACAAAAGTCTACTTTTTAAGAATCTTATCCTAAAATGCTCCCCTAATGTATTTGGTACTGCTAGTCATGTCAGATCATTTTCCAGAGTGTAAAAGATATTACCTTGCAGGGAAAGAAAGAAATCTTTTTGTAATAAGGTCAAAACATTATGATATAAACATCAAATAATATCCATTATTTAGTAGGCTATATAAATAGCAATTACTGCTAAGTTCTTTGAATCATGAAATCATTGAATAATTTAGATTAGAAGGGACCACTGGGAGGGTTAAATAGTCCAACCTACTGCTCAAAGCACAGCTAGCTTCAAAGAGCAATCAGCTCACTCAGCAGCTCATCCAGTCAAGAACTGAACACCTCCAAGCATGGAGACTTCACAGACTCTTTAGACAACCAAAGCAGTGCTTAACCTTTTCATTGTGTTTTATTTTCTGTTTGGTTTTTTTTCCCCTCACCTCGTACCCAGCTCTAATTTCTGTTGCTGTGGTTTATGAACATTTCTTTATTCTTTCACTGCCCACCTTCTGAAAAGGGTTTGGCTTTGTCTTCTTTGGACCTCCTGCTAGGTGAAGATAGTAGTAGGTCACACTTTTTCCCTCTCATCTCAAAGCTAAGTAAGCCTAGCTCCTTCAGCTCTTCCTATAAGTTGTGTGCTCCATCCTTCTCCATGAGGGCATCAATAACTCTTCCCTACTGAGGGACAGTGTTTGGGACACTGTGTGAGCCATGTGGTCTTGCAGGTGTCTACTGGAGGGAAATAGTTAATTCCCAGCCTGCTGTCTAAAGTCTTGCTAAAGCTGCCCAGGCTGAGGGTGCAGGACTTCTATTTGCCTTTGCTGATTTCCCTGAGGCTCCACTGGGTCCATCCTTGCAGCCTGCCATGTTCCCTGGACAGTAGCCCTACCCTTCAATAGATTCTCTGTGCACTGCAATGTGGTATCACCACAAATTTGCAGGGGATGCATTTTTTCAGTTATTTTGGCCCTGGTTGGAGATACATCAGTCCCGGTATTGACTCCTGAGGGTACCACTCATAACTGGCCTCTGATTTGAACTACTGCTCACTTGAACACGGCAGTCCAATTCGGATTTTTACCCATGACTACAGAGACTTAATCATTATAGTGATTATAATATAATATATTTGGGTTTATTATAAATATTTAATATAATATAATATAATCTTGTATTTTGGGGTTTTAATATAGTTTAAAATGAAGGCAAACAGAATGAAAATGAGAACACTGGCATGCTTTCCAGAGTTGAAATGGTGTTTCATCATACTTTTAAATGGGTGTAGGTTATTTTGATATATTCATCTTTCCTTTCTCTGCTTTTAATTTAAAATTAAGAGATTACTAGAATCAACTTCAAATTTATTTCATTTTTAAATAAAATTAAGTAGTCACTGTCTTGATCTGTTCTGAAAGTAATATTAAGACACAAATATGATTCTTTGAATTTTTAATGAACAGATTCAGGATATTTTTTTGTGTTAAAGCAAAAAGACAGATATGGTTGCCAGCCTGGATCTGAGATTATGAACACCAAGGAATGATAATACACTGTTGCTCAGTTTTCTGCTTTCATTGGCTTGCTTGAGTGTTATGGCTGCTATAGAGCATCAGTTCTGCTGAGATGTGTTTGACAGCAGACAGATAGGTTCCCTCTGCAGAACCGACACAAGGCTAGCATCTAAGCTGCTGTTGCTTGAAATTTGACAAGGCGTTTCTCCAAAGCTGGTCCAAAGGTTGTAATGGTCAAGATTTATCTTGGTAATTTTGGTCTTGGCCCATCAGAAATGTTTTTTAGCCTTCAGACATGCTGCTGGTCAAAGCTTTCCAATGGGATATGAGCCATAGACTTTCTCAGTCACCATAGTTGAGTTATTTTGCTACTCAGCTATGCAGAAGCAGCAGGCCTTTAGGCTAATTAATATATCATCAATGCATTTGTGGTGTGAAAAATGAAATATTTATGCTTGCCAGAGTAATATTTCTGTCTTGCAGCCCCATGCTCTGTTGATGCCTGATGGAGGATGAAGTAAATACCAGCTGGTGTAGAATGAGCAGAATATAATTACTTTCTACAAAGTTAACTGAATATCAAAAATAGAAGTCAGAGAAGCTGGGAAAAAGGGGAAAAAAAACCCCAAACATGCCTGAAAGGCAGGGCATAGCCAAAACATGAAGGAACACTTGCCTAAGTAGTGTCATGGGGATAGAGAACCTGCAGGATCCATATTGTGTAAAAATGTGTCACACAGAGGTCTTTTTACAGCACAGTTAGTGACTAGCTGGATAGTTAAAAGGTCTGAAGGGAAGCCAAGAATGCTCTAATGTTCTGGTTGGTCATCATTAGGGGACCAGTGAAGGACTTAAAGCATCAGATGTTGTTGCTTTTCAAAAATGTGTCCAGTATTAAAAGAAAGAAAATATTGCTTCTAGGTTTTAAGGCAACCAGGGGCTAGTTTTGTTCTTTGTGTTCTGACACAATAGTAGATTAACAGAGCTGTGCTGGGTGTGATTTTTGCAATCACTGTCCCAGTCCTTCTCCACAGAGTGAATGTGTGAGCACCAGGCCAATCAAACCCCTTGAAGAAAAACATTCTCATGTAACAGAAAGAGGATTTAACCCCTTATTTGAAGAGGAGCCTCTTTACAATAATGAGCTAAAATCGATCTACACAAAAAGCTGATTTTACTTGCTGGCAGTTACAATCAGAGGGATTGAAAGGGCAAGCCATCAAAAAAACTATCCAGACAGGTGAAAGGATAGCACTGTGCAGGTCAGACAGCAGCCTTCCCCCATCTGCCAGTTCTAATTTCATGTATTTTTTTCCTAGACAATTTAATCTGAGTCTTTCCCTTTGTTTTATGTGCATAGTCTAAGGTTCTGATAAAAGCCAAATGTCCAAAATCCAGGAAGAACATTTAATTTCTGTGAATTTTTTCATTTGCTTTCACAGCCATGAGAGATTACATTGTTCAGGTGTTCAAGTTCTGTTGAGCAAATGATCTTTCGAGTCTGTGTCTGAGCCAAACCTCAATGCTAAACCCTTAAGACTGGCAATACCACCTATTATATATCTTCAATTTTGGTGATTTATAGGAGAGTCAGTATGGAAGGGCAGATTTCTAACACGGATTATTGATCTGTTTTCCAGTGAAGCATTTATTTTAGAATAGCAAAGGAACATAGTGTTCCTCTCTGGTCTTGACATTTCTGAAGTCAGGCAAGGACCTGAGGTTTGCACACAAGACAGGAGCCAGCTCATCAAGCTGTTCCTCTTACAAGGAGCATTTGGCATCAAGAGGAAGAAAAAAAATTTACAATTTGTGTTGTTGGTGTTTTTTTTCTGTTAAAAGTTCACTGTATAATATTCTTATAGCATGACTGTCATTGTTTAATAATACAGTTGCCCTTGATGTATCACCAGGGCCATGTTATGATTGACTTTACAATGTGGCATAAAGCTGTCTCAAGGGCATATGCTTTCTGCCTCCAAACAGCTTGCTGGAGGAGTGGAGGAAGCTGGAGTTTTTGCCCCTTTCCTCCCTATCACTGTGAGTGTGCAAGCATCAGGGCAGTCATGAAGAGAGGGAAAGTGGCAGACAAGAAACTGAAAATCCTGTTCCCACATGGCGGCAGCAAATGTGATGCAGCCAGGTCCCCTCAATACTCTTACCATCAAACTGTCTGCTAATTACAATTTGAATGAGCCAGTAGTATGGGTACAGAGAGGGATGAACGTACTCTTTTGCACTTGTCTGCCAGAATAAAATCAACTGTGTTCAAGGAATTTGAGAAATAGACAAATATTTCAGGAAGAGGTAAATTTGAGATCTTCAATTGCTACTTTAAAAGAATATTTGAGAATGTCCCTTTTAAATAGAAGAATTACAGAAGCAGCAAATGATATCTCTTCTCCGTTTTCCACAGGGATTAGAAGTAAATGTCATATTTTAGGTCCGTACTTCGTATTTGCTTCTACAAGAACAGACAATTTAAATGTCAGTTATTATAGCTTGTCAATAAATTCCAGAATCTAAGCAAATCTGGCAAGCATGACTGACAGCTACAAATTAATTTAGCTTTGTTAAATAACCAGCCAGCACTACGCTGCCATGGCTGACATGCATCAGATTATAACACTAGTAATTCAGAGTGTTAGCTGTTGTGTTGTCGTGAAATACAGATTATGCAGATTCTGCTCATCTCCTAGGAAGAGAGAAATCTTTGAGGCTGTGCCGCCCTTTTGGAGAAGTAATTAGTAGTCCAAAAAGCTCTATGGTTTTATACTTAACAGAGCAGTAGTATGGTTTAAAACAAAGCAGGCTATCATCACTGCATAAAGTTATAATCACTAGTGTGGATGGTAAAAATTAGTATTTGCTGCTTAGAAAGAAATATTGTGGAAATTAAGGCCCTCACAAAGTTAAAAGTCAGTCTAAAGCCAGCAGGAGCTACCACTAAGTAATCAGAGCTTTTGAATGTGAAGTCATTTACTTAAGCACTTAAATAAAGTCACAATGGACTAACTACAGGTGTGTGTGAAACACTAGGCTATAGCCACACTGGAGTGTTGTACCTGAAAATAAGAATAATATTGTTAATCTTCCAGGTTAAAATTACCAGATGCTTTTGTTGCATAGTATATGATAAACTGTTTTCTTGACAGGAGTATTATTAATAAAAGTGGAAGGAGATGTTCTATTCAGCGCAAATGGCCAAATAGGGATGATCTAAAAATTCCTCAAATACATCTTTGACTAATGTTGCTAGTTGGCTGCATTGGGTCATACTCATACCCAGGGAAAAATGGGTGTTCCTCTCACTGACATAATTCAACGGTCTTGTCTTCAAAGCTTTCACTCTCTTCCAAGGGCAGTAGGCTGTGGCCCTGATGTTGTAGGTATCACCCACTATCTTCAGCAGGGTTTGCCATGAAGCCCAGTTAACAGGAATTCAGAACCTCTCCCACCACGTGAAACACTCTTTGGAGTTGTTCTACACCTGCTGAAGATTTATTGGAGCTGTGTGCTTACGCATGTGTGTATGATTAACTTCCGTGCTGTGCTTTACATTGCTGCAATTTTAAGGTTTGGTTCTTTTTTTTTAAGTGTATTTGGTTCTAGTAATGATATGTTCTTCTCACATAGATGTTAGTGATTAACATGGGTAGCATCTTTCACTGTTCAACACTGCCTTCAGTCTTTCCTGTTGTGCATTTGTAGCTTGAACATTTCTTTGATACAGATAGTACAAGCTTACTAATTTATCATGTCAAAGATACAATAGAGCTATAAAATCACCACTGATATAAGTTGATCTGGAGCTACTGTGAGATCTGGCACAATATCCATTTCAACACTGATTTGTAGAGAAACAGGTGCTACTGTATGTATCTTGCTCTAATTCTCAAAAAAAAGAAAGACTTGTTTTGTTTTGTTGGGTGTTTTTTTAATTAATTTTTTATTATTTAGAAGAGCATTATGAGGAAGGCAAAGAAATCTAGCTGTACTACCATGTGGCTACTCCTTTACCTGCAGAGAGATTCAGGCAGATATATCTTCTCCCACAGAAAGCATAAAGCCCTTAATCTACAAAAATACAGAAGGCTTCAGTTAGCTGGCTGTTAGTCCCAAGGTTTAATGATGAATATGATGGTGGTGCAAGTTTCAGCAGTATTAATTATTTAATGGAGACATCTAGCAATGTTTCTGTCATATGAAGCATTTTAAGAGGCTAGTCAGCAAAAATTAACTTTGGGACTGTGAAGGATCAAATAATACTCCAATTAAAGATTTCGTACTTCAGTAGAGAATCTGAGAGAGTATAGCAGGGGGAGGCATTATTTGTGGATCTCAGAAAGGAAATAAAGATATTGTAGGAGAAATAGAGGGACTGGATCATTTTAATAGTCAATTTTATTTGAAACTGTTCAACCACAGTATGACTGATGTACTCTATAATTCATTTGGACTTTAAGTGTTGGTATGAGAGTAGGTTTGAAAGCACTTGGGCAAAGCACTCTACTCTTCTGAGGGGAGAACGTGGCAAAGTGGTTACAGTTTCTCGGTGCTCGAGCAGCCATCTCATCACATATTTTAGAGTAAACCTTTCTCATTATTTGTCATTCATCTGACTCAACATCCTTCAATTGGATTGACATATGATTGTAGTACCAATTGGATCTGCCTGGTGCTGAGGAATTTGAAACTTCAGCTGTTTCTTTAAGGTTCAAAATAAGAGGTGATCTTCTTTTTGATGAAGATTGCCTAGGTGGTGATATCCACAGAAAGATTCTTTGAAAGTCGAGAAGTATTTTGAAAGATTTTGGTGCTAGCTTAGGCCATTTTTACCTGTCTGTAATCTTAATCAACTGAAGTTGTTCTATGAATTTTAGTCTTTTCAAGTCTTTTTTAGTCTTTTCAAAGCTGTTTCAATTGCAGGAGCCTTATCACATTATATGTAATGACAAATAATGAAATATTTACCACTGTTAACCTGTTGGGTTGCCAGGTTCAGTGTTCCATCTCCCCTGTCCAAGGGCTCAGAGTCACTGTGCATTTGATAACCTTTGTAGTTAGCTGATCAAGTTTGCATGCCATAAACATGTCAGGGTTTAGGGTTTGTTCGAGGTTAGTTTCTCTAGTTTGGTTTTTAGTATGCTTTTTCTGGTTTGGTTGTTTGTTTTTTTTCTTCCTGAGAAAACAATCATCCAGGGAAAAAAAGAAGTATGGTATAAATAGAACATGTAATGAAATTGGCATGAGTCTGAAACTCATCAATCTGGAACTCATAAATGCTGTAAACCCAACAGGTAGTAGATAAAAGATCATCCCATTTCATGGACATTGCTTTAGATAAAATAGCTGTTAGAGTTAATAATTCTCACTATAAATCTTACTGACATAAAGAACTTGGTTATACTACTGTAGTTATTTTTACATAAATGACCTTAATTATTAGTATGAACCCTTCACTGTAACAGATTTTGCTCTGTCAACTGTATGCCCAGAGTATGGAAGTCCCCAAAATGACCACTAGGGAAAGGAGTCAGTATTATTACAGTATTTCATTTGTATCAGATACCTTAAATCTACAACAGAATAGATCTATCATAATTAGGCTCACCATCATATCACATTGCCAGGAAACCATATAAAGCACAGTCAGTTTGAATACAGCCTGGTTTCAATCCTGACTTACCTTGAAAAGAGCTTTCAGACCTGAAGAGGGACCTGTGTAACTTCTTTTGTGCTTTTAAGTGGTATGAGTTGGGCTAATGAGAGCTACCATCCTCACATACAAATCTGGCTTCTCTATAAAATCATGTTTACACAAGTTAAATCCATTAATTAAAAGTAAGATTAGGCTTGAGCAACCCTGTGGTCATTACTTCATATGGTCCATGTTTAGTCTGCTTACACTACCTGAGTTTTCAGGTCTAACATAACCTCTCATTATTCTGAAGCCATAGAGCCAGACTATCAGAAAGAGGGTAGCAAAGAACTGAGGTGGTCAGTGTTTAGTTTGAATTTAAGTCCAAGTGTCTGGTCCTGAGGTTGTTTTTCTGCATTATGTGCAAACATAGAACATATTCTGGTTTATAGAAATCCTACTTTCTTTCTACACTGCCTTGTGAAAGAATTAAAGTTTTCTGTTTGCACAGAGGAAGCCTGAGAACCACTGTGGGGGATCAGGGGCTAAGTGTCGGTAATTCACCTTAGTAGGCCTCCAAAATGAGCTCACTAGAACTGATCACAAATGCAACGTATGTCTCCTGTAAAGATTGTCTTCTTTTTTGCCTGGAAATAAAAAGCAGGGAATTACAGGGAAGATTTCAGGTAATCTCTAGGTTACTGCTGTGGTAGCTGTGACTTCTTTCTGGTATTGTGTTTTACTACTTGAAGATAAACCTTCCTTCGCTCTTAGATAATCAGTTTCCTTTCATATCATCAGACAGGGCCTGCTGTGGGTATCACATCAGTCATTTGTTCCACAACTGACAAATTCCTGCTCCTTTGCTGCTGTGTTCATGAGAGAAAGCTGGATTTGGGGTTAGTTTTTGAGGCTTCAGGACTTAAAGGTCAAGAGGTCTGATTCAAATTGCTATAATTGTGCAACCAGCAAGTGTCCACTGCATGTGTTTATTTTCCCATTTCCAACCAGGGGGGTAGGATGAAGTTTCTTACTTAGTTTCTGAAAATAGGAAGAAACTGTTGTTGCTTCACATCTTACACAAATGAGGCGTATCACATATGAAACAGGTCAATAAATTCAAAAATTACTTAAAGATGAAGGGGCAGACAAAGTATACGGTCCCTTAGGTAACAGTTGGTAGGTGCATTGTCAACAATAGCTTATAGATGTGAGGAGGTAAAGTAAATTCTATTTTTTGGACCTTCAAGCCTCAAGATTGTAATTTCTTTTTTTTTCAAGACAACAAGAAATGACAAGAAATAAAATAAATTTTGCATTACAGTAAGGGACTTACATGCAAAGTACCTAAGAAGACTTTGAAATGAAAAGCAAATAAAAAATAACTTATAAAATATTCTTCGCTTACATACTAGGTTTCTTGGTGTTTAGTTAAAGGCAGAACTATGTGAACTGTTGTTGCTTTATTAAGTGACGTTAATAGAAAAGGAGCTATGGGAAGTAAAAGCAGAAGAGTTGTAAAAAACTAATAGAGTTAAACTTGTGAATTTAACATGGAACATTTCAAGTTTTCTCAAGTAGAGATAATCCAACCTTGCTAATCTATTTTACAAGTTACCACAGAGGGATGACTATATTAAAATTAGTTCTTTGTATAAAGTAGGATTCACTACCCATACTAATATGCTAGATCTCTTAAACTATTTGCTTCAATGAATGTTCCTTTATATGGTTCAAGGCATCCCAAAGCTTGCAGTGAACTGAGAAATGTTGCCTCTTTGAAGACTACCAATCAAATTAAAACAACCAGTCACACTTTAACCTGTAAAATAAATTGTTTTTCAAATGTTCTCTTTTAATGATAGTTTCTACAAAATAATCGATAATTGTCATCAGTCCACACTGAAGAAATTCAAACTCATTTGAAGACTAGGACTGTGATGGGCCCTTCTTCCAGTGCTCTCTGATCTTTAGAGCTATGATTTTGGTAAGAACATGGAATTAGAATAATGATGCTCTCTAAATTGGGTTGATGGCTGAGATGAACAAAATAGCCTGAAAACAAGTCCTCTTCTGACCACCATGTGAAGACTTCTAACTGCAGAATCAAGAGTTATTCTTCCATTGTTTGTTAAACTCCAGCACATTCAGGGGACTTTCCAGCATATGCCTAGTCCAAAGCTTTAAGAAAAGTTACTGCATTTTAACCATGTTTCGGCTGACTGCAATTGCAACCCCTGTTGTGACAAGTTCCTCTCCTCCCTTCAGGTGTTTTGCAGCTGGGATCATCCACATTGCAGGATGGTCCCTGCACCCTATCATCTTCTGTGGCTCTGGAGGGACCACTGTTTTGTCTCCTCTTTTCAAAGTGTAAGGTGATCTGAGTCAGCAGATAAAAGAAGGATGTATTCTGTAGCATACTCTTACAGTACACCTAGGTGACAGCAAATACATCGTATATTTTTTGTAGTATTTCACATGCCACTTCTCTAAAACAATAACTTTAAGAGAATTTCATCTCTATATTGACAAAACTGGTAATTAACAGCTTATTTAAAATTCTTCCATAAAACTTCCACATCACACCTTTGGTATATGTAATAATGCCTATTACTCATATTGATTTAAGCCTAAACATTGGCAAAATGTCTATCAAAAAAACGTGGTGGTTCATTTAACCCAGAGTGTTTTCCAAGTATAGATGCAAAAGCTGTAAACTTTGAGGATATCCTGTCTGTCCAACACAAAATATCTAATTCTACATTTATTTTTACACAAATGTGATCAGTACCTTTAAAATATTATTTTATTGAAAAACAACATTAATCTGAAAATGTTTTTAACAATAAAAGGCTGCGTATGGCATGACACCACACATGAGATAGGGGTGATCTGCTGGATCTTTATTCTGGTCTGATTTTAGGAAAAAGTTGGGGGTCTCGCAGAATCACAGAATGTTAGGGATTGGAAGGGACCTCAAAAGATCATCTAGTCCAATCCCCCCACCGGAGCAGGATCACCTAGACCACGTTGCACAGGAACACGTCCAGGCGGGCTTTAAACATCTCCAGAGAAGGAGACTCCACAACCTCCCTGGGCAACCTGTTCCAGTGCTCTGTCATCCTCACTGTGACGAAGTTTCTTCTCGTGTTTATATGGAACCTCCTATGTTCCAGTTTACACCCGTTGCCCCTTGTCCTATCATTGGATGCCACTGAGAAGAGCCTGGCTTCATCATCCTNAAATGCTTTACTGAAGTCAAGATAGACCACATCCACTGCTCTATCATCTTCTATCCACCTAGTTATGTCCTCATAAAAGGCTATCAGGTTGGTCAAGCATGACTTCCCCTTGGTGAAGGGGACCTATGACCAAGTAGTTATTTAAGAAATAATAATTAGGCATGTTGAAATAGTTAACATACATAATTAGTTTATATTTATATAATACTTTTTAATCCAATATTAATGGTGTTCATATCAAATCTGTTTGAGTCTGAAACTCAGTAAAGATTTTGGTTACTAATTGCTTAATTGTTTTTAAAAAATAAAACCCCTTTCTTGAGTGTTGGCACCCTCTGAGCTCCTCATCATATTTCCGAGACACTTTCACACCATTTGCCAAGAAGCTGTTGGTGGAGCAGCCATCCTAATTTTCGGTGCTGTGGTGTGAGGAGCCACACGACAGCAGTATAAATTGCCCGCTTTGGTAGGCAGTGCCCAAGACTGCACCCCCTTTGCCTGTATGGACTAAGTGATGGTGACTTATAGCAATAATTGCCATATCCACTTCTCAGCCAGCTGAAGCATCCCAGGGCCGAGACAAGGAATGATCCTCCAAGAGCAGTTGGCACAGTAACAGCACTAGCTTGCCTTGTTTTTCCTTTTTTTCCCTTTCTTTTTTCTTTCACTGTGGCCCAAGAAAAGGATACAGCACTGTACAGCTCTTTGGTCTGGGTGTATTTGTGTGTGTGTGTAGGTGTACTTATTACTTGAGCACCTGCAGTTGTTAGTTAATGTACACATTGATGTCAAACAAACTGAAACAGTTATGGTGTTGTGAGTCATCTTAGTGTTCCTTTGAATTTAATTATTTAAATGACCTGCTATTGTTCCTAAATTAAATATTTAAGCTTGCTAAATGGCTGCCATCCTGGTTTAGTTGTTAATGTATCATGATTGGTACTGACAGAACTGGAGTTGGAGATCTCAACTCTTCGCTGTTTTCTTAGCGCTATCACCATCACTACAAGGGCTAGTTCAGCATCCCAGTGCTGCATGGGGACAGCACCTCCACAGAGACTTGTTTGCAGTGTTGTGGCTGGGCAGCTGAGTTTCTGGAGCCAGATAAAGCCTCAGGTTGTCCTCCTGCACCCACACAAGCACCCCAGGCACACAAACACATAAAATGTGATATCAATGCCCTTGGAGAGCTATAGCTCTTCACACCAAATGGATGAGTTCAGGAGAAATGGCCTAGCTGTTCGTTCCATGGGCACATGGTGGAATGCGCCGGAGCTGCTTTTTTGGAGTTTCAATAGACCCACCTGGTGCAGGAGATAGGGCTCTAGAGTGCCCACTGCAGACTCTTCCCCAGCCCTTGAGATGAAGCATCAGTTCTGCTCATGGCACTATCTCCCTTCTTGGTGAAAAAATAAGTCAGACTTCATTCAGGGAGAATAATAGCAGGTTATTTGAGTCATCATAAAAAATTTTTTTCTCCCATGTTACCTGAGGTTTATCAATCTGTAGTTTTCACTTTTCTACTGTTTAATAAGGTAATGAAGGAAAGTCACTAGGGGAAGAGAGTCAAATTAGTATTCCATTAATTCTTTGATTTTTATGCACCTAGATGTGAATTTTACGCATCTATCAGTTATTCTAGTTGTCGGTTTCTTTATGTAGACCACCACAAAGTCCTAAGACACTAAGGCTACCTTGTACTCAATTTTAATTTGAAATGAAAAAGTAATAAAGTGAAATATCAGTTTATTCCAATCGTGGTTCTGAACAGAAAGGCCTGGGAATGTCAGATTCATCTTTGTTGCAAGCCTTCTGTTTAGGTGTTAATTAGCACAACAAATATTTGTGTGTTTTTAGGAGGCAGATGTTTAAATTCCAGCTATATGTTTTCTTCTTGTTGTTTTGTTTTGTTTTGTGTATTTTTTGTTTTTGCATGGACTTTGAAACTTTTGAGGCTGTGTAGAGGAAGTGTAAAGGTTTTACAGATTATTTTTTTAGTATGAAGACTAGAGGACAGTCTTGTTTAATGTAATGAGAGAGATTCTAATGTTCATTTAAGTTATTCATAAAGCCTAAATAATTACTCACTGTAGTTCATTTTTGAGTGGACAGACAAGGAATATAAACTACAAAACTAAGGTCAGAATTCAGTTTTAGGTGTTAAATAGCATGAATGTATTTATAAAATGTATCTTTTAAGAGGTCTACCTTGTGTTTTTAACAGCACAGACACCATATATTTCCTCTCAAGTCTTATATCATCAAACACTGATTCCATCCAAGCAGAAGTTAATGGTTTTAGCAACCCTCATATTTTTAAACTCTTTCATTTGCTGATTATGTCATGGCAAGTGTCTGAAGGAGAACATGAGTCTAGCCAGGCTGCATTAGCTCAACAGACCCTTATCATATCTCCAGTAGACACCTGGGTATGAGCTTAGGAACAAGACAAGTGCAGACCGATGTCCTCAGAGTACTCTGCCACCCATCAATAATTTATATGACAGCTAATTTGAGCCACACATGCCATCTTTTAATTTCTTTGTCCTCCCTGGATTTTTTCTCATCCATGGCTGTGTCTTGTTTAGTTTTGATTCTCTGCAGCTATTTAACATCCTAAAGTGAAGCTTTTTCTCAGAGTAAATTCATACCAGGTGAAGAAACACTTTCCTTTGTTTTGAAACTAGCAGCCATCTGCTATTCCCTTTGATTGTTCCTAATCATTGTATTAGAGAGAACTATGACTATTCCTGACACACCCCCCCATCACTTGCCCAGATTTTATCATACTCTACAAAGCCTTAGTCATGTTTCACTTTGTAATGGTCTTGTTTAATTAGTCCTTCCAGGAAAAGGTGATTGATACCAAATCATCCTTAGTATCACCTTTATTTTATCTTCTCCCTTTTATGAGATGGAGCAGAGGAAGGAAGGCAGCACCACAATCAATAATCATGATGTAGACAAAACAGAGAGTTATGTAATGCCTTATGATGGTCTTTCTTTGTGCTTTGTATTTGGCCTAAGATTCCTAACATCAGATTTCCTTTTTTCTTGAAGTTGTTGTCTCTCTGTTAGCATTCTGCTGATGCTGCCTCAATGCTAGCATGCATGTATGATGTTTCTTGGTGGTTAGAGATGGTACAGAAACAATAATTTTTTATGAAAAGCTGCAGGGGGGTGGGAAGTTTTCTTTAACTGAATTTTCTCTGCTGTTTCTTTATCTCTTAAAATAATTTTCTTTTAATCATTTCAGTGTCACTAAGTCTCAGTGATTCTCTCTGTGGTCCTGAACATGTGCCCCTCTCCTTTAAGAACCACATTTACTATCACAAGTGGTTGTCATCCACTCCCCATTAAGCCACTTTACCAGTCATTTATGACAGTATATGCCTGCACTGGTACCTGAAACCTTCCCTGTAGATTTCATCTCTACTGTAAAAACTGACACTCACATGTCATACTGGACCCTATTCTTCAGGTTCTTGCCTGGAAATGGTAAAAATTCAGAATGACATGAAAGCTGCTATTTTCCAGTTTTTATTTCAGGTAGATCATCAGGTAAAGGGTCTGCTCAGCCTGGTGGCTGAACTACGGGAAGAAGTTGAAAGGCTAAGGTGCATTAGGGAGGCAGAACAGGAGATAGATTGGTGGAGTCAGGCTCTGCCCACCTTGAAACAGGAGTAGAAGCACCCACTGACAAGCACCCAAGATCCTAGGGCCTCAGTGTCCTGCCCCTGTCAGGCCACAGAGAGGGACCCAAATGATGAGAATGAGTGGAGGCTGGTTCATGGTAGGGGCAGCAGGTGAAATCCCCACTTGTCCACCTCAGCCCCCCAAGTGCCTCTACGCAACAGATATGAGACCCTGGTAGAGAGGGGGTCAATGAGGATGGGGACAATGGGGAAGCTACAGCTGAGGGGTCTATGCAGTCAGTCAGGCCTACTATCCACGTTACCACCTCACACAAGAAGAAGAAAAAAAGGGTTTTAGTTGTAGGAGACTCTGCTCTGAAGGGTATAGGTGTCCAACATGCCATGCAGACCCCCATCACAGGGAGGTTTGCTGTCTCCCTGGAGCACGAGTTAGGGACAACACTAGGAAGCTTCCTAGCTTAGTGACATCCTTGGACTATTATCCACTTCTAATTTTTCATGTGGATGGAGATGAAGCAGTAGAACGTACTCCAAGAACAATTAAGAGAGACTTTAGAGCCTTGGGAAGGCTGGTGTAAGAATCAGAAACACAGGTTATTTTTTCATCCCTCCTTCCAGTGGAAAGCAGCAACAATGGAGGGAACAGAGGAATACACCACCACATCAACATGTGGCTCCGGAGCTGGTGTCACCACCACAATTTCGTGTTTTTCGATAATGGGGTGACCGGGAATGCTGACCTTAAATG
>VYZX01027724.1:3957-16857 GCA_013401335.1 Brachypteracias leptosomus | reverse complement strand
AGTCATTTTCCCTAGCAGCAAGCATTAATGACTTCCCTGACTAATGAAAATTAATTGCTAGCCTGCCTCGACAATTACATTGTGATCGATCAAGTTTAAAGGAGCTGTAAGGGTCATTTGCTGCAATTCTAATGCAATCCATTAAATCTGCAGCAGATGATAACCTTTAACTTAGTTGCATATTAGGGAATACTAATGGCAACTCTAGATGTCACTGTTTATACAAGAGGAGATACATCATATTGTCTATTTCTCTTAATGCTCTTGAGGTGTTGTTTCTCAAACGACATGAAAATTCCCCTTGACNCCTTGACATCAGATTACAGCATATCTATAATCTTATCTAGGTGCTATAAAAACAGAGTTGTACAAATTTAAAAAACAGTCTGAGACTGTTCAGCTCATTTCAGGATAAGACTCCTGGCTGTTACACAAAACTGAGTAGTGAAATGAGAGAATGCACTGTTAGAGAAATATACCTAGAGAATGCATCATATTTTACTGGACCTGCAGAAGCCATCAGCTGTGCTACACCCTTGAACGTGATCTAATGTCTCCTAGACAAAATGGAGTTGTAAAATAAGGTTCAAATTTGTGAAAAGTTATTGAAGGGGTTCATAATGAATAACAAATATACTTGATACTAGAAAACCAGAACTGCACTGTGCATTTCTGAATGCCTTTCCAGGCACATCATCCAAAGGTTTACAGCACCAGTACACTGAATTACATTTTTTTTCAATAGGAAATAAAGGAATTAATTTTTCATAGCTCCACCAAAAATAAACTCAGAAATATGATCATAGAATCATAGAATCATTTAGGTTGGAAAGGGCATCTAGGATCATCAAGTCCAACCTTTGCCCAACACGTCCCTGACCCCCAGGCCATGTCTCAAAGTGCCCCATCTACTCATTTTCATAAAGAATTCACAGATGCAATCTAAAGAGTACCATGAAAAAACTTCACAAATTATTCCACTTTGAAATGTAAAACAAATACTCTAATGCACATTCTATTATAACATTGTCTCTCAAGTAGACTTAGGAATTATTCTAGTTTCTTCTAGAAAGACTAAATTATAAATCTACATGAAAATGTCACAGTCTAGGAAAGAAAACTGACTTCCTCAAAGAAATATTATCACTCTAGATTTATCAAAGAAGATATTTTTTGTACAAGAATTCTCACTCATGAGAAGCTGGAAAAAAATTTCTCACATTTTTTAATATCAATGAAAAAAATGACACAAAAATGTAGATTACCAACCATAAATAGTAACTCTGAAGCTGTAAATGAACAAAAAGGTAGTTACAGAAACTAGGGTTAGCATGACAGAACTTTTGTGAAGTAATCAGCAGCACACTAAGAGCCAGTGTTCAGTAAGGATTAGAATTTTTGAAATGTACCTAAAAATATTATATTTAAAGGTTTTGATGCTACAGGAAAAGAAAAGTTACTTCTTTTTAGATTTACTTCTAGTGTGGCCAAAGTATGCACACAAACCTATATAAACTGGCAAGAATTCCATGAAAACCAATTAGATTATTGTATATTTATAGAGGTATAACCAAAATCAGATGTTAGTCTATGGAAATACATTTGAAACAACACAGAGATACGAGCTCCTTCAGACTACAGCAGTTTCAGTTTTCATGAAATGAAATGTGAGCACTGGGTTAGGTTTGGGTGCAACAGACTGTTGTGGATTACCAATGGTCTATAAAGTTTCCCATAAGTATCATTAGGGAAGAAACACACTGTTAGCTAGGAGATAGTAGGAAGCTGCAAGATTGCCTGTTACAGCATGACTATATTAAGCACTGATAAAATATTGGCAGCCTCTCCAGACTTTTCTGCTCCACTCGAACACTCTTGGAGTGTTAAATTTTTTGAAAATATTCATGTCATCTTTTATCTTTTTGGCAAAACCACTATTAGAAATAATATGCACTTCATCTGAGCTATAATTTGCCTGAGATATTTCTCATCTTAGCCAAAATCTACTGCTGTACGTTGATCATGGAAATTATTTTAAAACCCATGTTCCATACAAATTTTTCATATTTCCAATTACAATGTAAGAGTCCAAGCTTGCTGAAATCCATGAAATGGTGTCATAGGCCTTCTTTTTACCAAGACTGAGATATGAGTAGAAGCTTAAGATTTAGCCATGAAAGCATGTTATCATATGCCTAGTTTATGGGTGAAAGCGTTTCCACTGATGTCAATGGCTTTCATATTCTTCAGATTAAGCATGTGCTTATCTACTGCACTGAATCAAGACTTTCATGTCTATTCCTCAGACAAAACTTTTGCCTTTTAGTCAAATCTCAGCTCAAGTATACTTATGGATTCTGACATTTTTAACTAGCCAGCACTTAAAAATGAAACCTCTGACTAGTTACGGTTCTGAAGCACTTTAGAAACTGTGGCATGCAATGTATATAGTCTCGTCTCATTCAGTAAAGGTAAAAATCACACCATTATCAAGTGTGACACTGCTGATGTGGAAAAAAATTAAGTATTGCAACAGGTTATTAAATTGTTAATGGCCAGATTCTATTCTCAGGTTTGTGGTTTGATGCAGTTTGGGCAAAATGTCAAACTGTATCAACATTAACAGCTTCTGACAAGTTCAAGGGAGAAAAAAATAGCTGAATGAATAAGCTGCTCTGTAAATAAAGAGACATTGTAACCTTTTAAAATGAGACAGAATTTAATTAAGAAAATTAACACAGATTTTTGAGAGACTGCAATTTTCTGGATCTCATTCTTCTCTGTCAAGATAAAGTTATATTCCTTTATAATAAGAAATAGTAAGCGCCTACTCTCCAATCAAAAGTTAATGACATCATAAAAAAAGGATAGGAATGAAGTTCATTAATTGCTTTTTTCCACGTATCCATTTTTAGTTTATATTGCATCAGCATCGGTGTTGAGAAGCGTGAGTACAAAATAAAATGTTACAATATTTTTTAATCTTAGAAACACCAATATTAAACCATTACATCAAATGGTTTCTCATTTCAGTTTAAATTGGCCAGGGCAAAAATCAAAATTTTGTATTTATATCTATTTCTTGTGGTGTACCTGAGGATCAGACTGACTTCTAATTTCGGCTGCTAAAATTTATAAGCTTCTTACTCTCCATCTTATATAAAAGAATGTGAATTTATGCATTTTTAAAATTTTAGTACTAAATCATTCTATTTCTCAGAACACCTTTCTTTCTTAGTTGCAGCATTTTGCCCTATGTTTTTCCCACTTAATAACTCCTGGACAAGGAAAATCATCAGTATGTCTTATCAGTTATTTGGTGAATCAGTTAATTGAACTATTTTATAAATGATGTTTTAATAAGGTAAGTAATTTTCAGCATAGATCAGATGTTAGAACTTTGCAGAAAGATTACTAGACTACTGAAAACTGAGGTCTGGATAAACATGCTTTTGTTTTTTTCCAAAGAAGAAATGCAAGAATGAATTATGGATGGAGAGAAGAAAGGAAGAATATGGAAGGGAAGCAAAGAAATGGAAAGAGGATAAAGAAAAGATGCATATTAGTGTATATTTATGTTTCTTCAATCATCAATTAGGAAATCATTGCATGGATTTTTTTCTTTTCATTTTTTACATTTTCATCACCATTCTGTTAAAAAACCCAAAACTTATAGACAGAATAAAATCATCAAGATAAATTTAATCCAAGCATTCTAATGAAGCAGTGGCTTCTATCTATTTAGTAAACAAGATAAATTTTGGGTGTTAAATAAGGGAGAATGTTGACTGTAAGGGTAGACACTTCAGGTTTGCATAGCCTTATTGTTCTTTAGACTCCAAGTATGTCAACGAGTCTACACTGACTACAAAGGGAGCTTAGACATCTTGGCCATATATGGAGACATTTATGAGAAACATGAGACATCTGTAGTTAGGTGTCTAAATCCAGAATCAAATTGCACCCCAAATGATTACATGCACAGTTTATAGTTTTGTCTCTGTACCATTTACAAAGCTAATCTTTTATGTGTTTCCATGTAGAGTTCTAATTCATATAGACAAGGAAATAATCTCATCTTGAGAACAGCTCGGCTGTCTTTGTATCAGGAAGCTGACACTGTTCTCTGCTTCTAATCAATCTTATTCCATCAGCTCATTCCAACAGCTGGAAAGGGTTTTCCTTCTGAGGACTGAAGCAGCAATGCTTCACTAATCTGACAATATTAGATCTTTACATCTGGTAGATAACAAGAGCACGTGTCACCTACGCTCCAGCTTTCCATTGTGCTATGCAAACTTGTCATGGAAGTATCTCCTCTCTCTTCCCTTAAAAGCACCAAGCAGGCAGACTGTATTCCTCTCTTGGAAAACTGCTTCACACCACAAAGCAGAAAAGGGTTGTTATTGGACCTATGTATATCTTTTATGCCTACAAAGTTCATCTGTAATTAATTTCAGTTTCTATTGAACATCTTCTCATTACAGTGCAGTATAAACATTAAGGAACAATGGGAATTTTGGCTCTGCAACTGCATTTCTTCATAGACACTGAGACTGTTGGGGTTTTTTTCTGCCTGAAGCTGATGCTGTTATTTTCAACATTGAATGCTTTGTGTGATAACATCTTAAAAATGTTATTGATCCTGAAGCTTTAATGTAGAACATTTGTTAGCTTTATGCTCTACTGTTCACTCTGCTGTTCACAGAGATGTAACTGTTGTGGAGGTTCCCTATTACAGAAGGTTTATCATAGTAATTTATTTGGAGACTGATGCTTCAAGAATGTGAGCTAGTCCTGCAGAATATACTAACCATCCTTCATTTGCTTTGATTGTTGACTGGCTTTATCACATCGCTGGATCAGATCACAAATATGCAGCTGTTCTTTGAACTTTTGTATGTTTTGCACCACCGTATTTATGGCAGCTGTAAAATGCTGTGAATCAGTTGGGGGCTAGGCCAGAATACTCTTTAAAGAAACAGGTTTTATTCAATGGTCCCAGAATAACTTCTCGTGAGGGCAACAAGGAATAATTTTTTTCTTTCTTGGTAACCACACTGAGATATAAGAAATTGTTTCATATAAAACAAATATATAAATTGTTGTTGGGCCTTATGAGAATGTAAACTTTAACCCTCATGTTCCTTTCAGCTAAAATCTGGAAGAACCTCAGTACTTCTTTCCAAGGTTTCATTGAATTTGTAATACCAAGCCTTAGTTCCGATTGTGGGCACCAACATGCCTACCAATATTATAACAAGAAATAAAGAAGAGAATATCATTTTTCTTGTCTTGTTTTTCTGTCAGATTACTGAGTTATTAATTTATAGAAGTTCCCTGATGTACCTTCTTCTTATCTCTTTCTAAGACTCAAAAGATTGTTTATCCAAGATAGAAAGCATAGAGCAAAGCTTCTTCTTAACCTAATGACCAATAAACAACTCATATGAACGTTATCCTTGAGTCAATATACGAAATAGATTGCAATATATTAACACCTTTTGGAATCTGAGTTAAGTACCTCTCTGAATATCTTTAAACCTATCTGGGCCCAAAAGATGGCAACTAAATGACTGAGCTGCTCCATTTAGCCAGGCCAGGAGTACTGCTGATAGCACCATTTCTTTCCACATTTTGCATACAGCTGTTTTCAGTAAAAGTGTAGCCTGAAAAGGAAAATTTTCTGAGAGTTTCATCCACACAAGGATGAAACAAAATTCTCCAAAGCTGGGTTTTTTGGTGTGTTTTTTTTTTTTTTAATGTTTACTTGTCTCTACATCACTGTGACTTGTACTTACAAGGAAAAGCAGCATGAGATCCAGAGTCTACAATACTTGGTAGACCTGTTTGATCTCTTGATCAAAGCAGTAAATAGGGATATGTTGCTTTGAGACCTAATTTCTACTCTGAATTGGTAACAGTATCACCCATTTTCCATATATACACCATAATTGTCGTGGTCAACGGGGCAGAGTCCGGTTGGNGCATCTCCCTTATGAGGAAAGTCTAAAGGAGCTGTGTCTCTTTATCTTACAGAAGAGGAGACTGAGGGTAGACCTCATTAATGTTTATAAATATATAAAGGGGGAGTGTCACGAAGATGGAGCCAGGCTCTTCTCGGTGACAAACAATGATAAGACAAGGGGTAACGGGTACAAACTGGAACACAGGAGGTTCCACTTAAATATGAGAAGAAACTTCTTCTCAGTGAGGGTAACAGGACACTGGAACAGGCTGCCCAGGGAGGTTGTGGAGTCTCCTTCTCTGGAGATATTCAAAACCCGCCTGGACGCCTTTCTGTGTAACCTCATCTAGGTGTTCCTGCTCGGGCAGGGGGATTGGACTAGATGATCTTTTGAGGTCCCTTCCAGTCCCTGACATTCTGTGATTCTGTGATTCTGTGATAATCTTTGACCTATTTTCTATGAGCAATTTATATTATGAGAGATATAGTAACTTTTTTTTCATACAAATTTGTCTGCAATAATTTGGCAATATATATATTTCTTAACCACTGCTTTCTAAATCCTTAAAGCTAGTGTCAATCCAAAAATATTTCTGTGAATGCTTTACCTTAAAATTAGTTTTCAGTACATGTCTTTTTTTTCTAACTAGTTCAGTGTTTTTCTTCATTATTGATTGTTAATTTGTTTACAAATTTATTATTTTGTTTTCTTTCATAAATTGCTATAAGTTAAACTATCTATAAATTCCCTAGAATAATCACAGCCAAATTCTGATTCTTTTTATTGTGTTGTGAATAAACAGATTTTTAGATTAAATTGGGAATTATTTTCCAAAGAATAAGACTAAATCTCAAGGAATCTAAAATAATTTTGGACTTCAATATACCACTGAACTGTAATGTCCATCTGTTTAGAATATTTTACACTTTATGGTCTAAAGCAAGATGCTCGTATCCGTGAAAGTGAAAGAGCTTGTCAGGCATTAAAAGGTCAGCAATCTGCTGTGAAAGAAAAGCAGGATGTCAGCGTCTTCAATAATGAACTTGAAGACCGTAGCATATTTGAAATGTGCTTTGCCAAATAAAAGGATGGCTTTCTAAATCGCGATAACTACCAGTAGAAGAATTCAATGTCTAAGAAATACACTGAAACATGAGTCCTCATTGATGCAAACTAGACATACATAGAGGGAAGACTGGAATAACTGTCCTATCTTATAATTTTTTTCAAGTGATTTATGTGCTTCAGGTGCAACTACTGAAAAGCCATGATAAAAGGTACACTTGAGAAAATTAATAGGCATGGCCTTATAGTGATATATATCTTTCATCTCACTTTATATATAAAGGCACTGTTTTTGTTTAGTATTGAAATTTCTGTTTCTTATATCTTGTACACAAAAAATTCATGCTGCCAATAAATACTCTAGCAAGAATGTTTTTTATATGTAGAAGAGCTTACCATAATTCACTAAGTTTCTGTTTGAGTTACTTTACAGATCAAATGACTTGGGAATCAGTTCTTCAGACAGTATATACTGCACTTATTTAGATACCTGTAAGATGCCTGTAATGAACCTCACCAATTTAGGTTAACTGAGAGTATAGTGTTTAAAGAGAAGATATTTGACTGTTATCAATTGTTTAGAAGCCTCTCAGAATTTGAACTTTTCAGAGATATCCTAAAAGGAATGTACAAGCCAGATTCGTTTTGTGGCACATGTACCTTGCCTGGCAATATCATGGAACAGTTCATCTTGGAAGCTCTGATAAGGCACATGAAGGACAGGGAAGTAATTTGAGACAGTCAGTNTGGAGCAGGTTCAGAGGAGAGCAACAAAAATGATCAGTGAGCTGGAGCACCTCTCCTACGAAGACAGGATGAGGGTTGTTGTTGGGGTTGTTCAGCTTGGAGAAGAGAAGGGTCCAAAGAGAACTTATACTGGCCTTCCAGTACCTGAAGGGGACCTAAAAGAAAGCTGTGGAGGGACTATTTACAAGGGCTTGTAGTGATAGGATGAAGGCCAATGGTTTTAAACTAGAGAAGAGTAGATCTAGTAAGAAATGTCCTTGCTGACTGCAGGGAAGGTCTTCCAACCCAGTGCATTCTATCTCAAGCAGCCAAGTTTCAGCCCAGGAATCTTCATAACTCCAGATGATGTGAGAACCAGAGAGATGACAAGTTGACTCTTACATCCCAGATCGTTCTGGTAAAGCTGACCCTTTAAAGCAAAACCAACAAAAATACTCATCCCATGCTTTAAATTGTAATGAGCAAGCTTGACCAGGAGCCATCAAGAATCAGCGAACATGAGACCTCATTTTATTGACTGAGAAGGCCAATTTCTGGCCTTGTGTATTTCCTTTGTACTTCCTGAACTGTATCAAGGTAGCAGATACCAGCTATAAATCTTTAGATTGCTACTAGTTTAAATTCCCCAGCAGGCATAGATCTGACATAGCCAGCCTCCAAGCAGGCTTTATTTCTTAATGGCTCCAGCCACAGTACAGGTTGTCTATGTTCAGCTGGCATCCTGCGTGCTAGTGGTTCTTGCCAAATGATACAAAGTTTTACTGCTTCCTGGAGTTGGTTCTGGGGCAGAGAAATGGGGAAGTGACACCTCTACTGAACACAGGAGAAAAGACAAGCTGGAATATCTTTAATAAGGCTTAACAATAAAATAGATAAATCCTGGAAATGTAAGTCCAAATGGACTTTTCAACACCCAGAAGGGTATCTAAGCCTTAATTTATAGATAGTGGGTGGATATTTTATCATTATATCTCTGCTTAGAAATAGAGGTTGCAATTTGTCAACACAAGAAAACAAATAATCTACTTCAATAAACTCTATCAGTGCAGCTCAGATAGATTTCAAAATGTAAACCCCAAAGAGTTACAACTACCTATGGCAACCATACCATTCCAAATGTTAAAAACCATTTATTCAAATCCTTTGTTATTACCTTGATTGGAAATTGAAGTCTATGTTGTTGAAGAAAGAGTACAATAATGGAAAATTGAAGTAATATTCCCATTGGGACAATATCTGTTGACAACTAATTCAGACTCATTTGGCCCCAGGCATCAGTGTTTGGACAACACTGCCTGCAAAATGTCAGCCACACATTCAAAATGGTAAAGGAAGAAGAAAATTTGGCCTAAAATTTGGCATGTTTTAAGCCAGAGACTTGGGAACACTTGATTTTGGGTTGAAGCACCACCAGGTTGACTATTCTTTAAGCACAGAGCACACGTAACCAACAGACAGCTGTGAATAATTTGCTCTACCCTTAACCATAAAATTCAATGTGGTGTGCCAAGAATCCGAATTATGAGGCAAAGGAAAAAAGGGAACAGGCTTCCAGTAATGAAGTGTCACTCACAAAAAGAGAAGAAAAATAATGGAAAAGCTATGGTTATCTCCAGTCAAGGAGTTTTCAGTAACATAGGATGAAAATTATTGGTGCATGAATTCAACCCAAAGCCATGTGTATGGTCTTGCTTCAGTCTTGCAAATTGTAATCTATTTATGGTGGAAGGTATCCTGCTGAAACAGAAAAAGTCCCATCATTCCCGAACTTCCATTTCCCATAAATCATGTTTTCGAATTGATGTAATAATACATTCACTTACTGACATGATTACAGTTGCATAGATACTATTTACACTTGCAAAAAAATCTGAAACAGTCATGAAGGAACTAGGTTGCGATATCTTAGGTGAAGAGGAATGGGGGAGTGATGGAAACAGAACAGTTAATATCTATGTCTATTTAAGTTTCATTTTTAAAACATATTTTGCCTTTGTGTGCCCTCCTAACCTTCTGATAGGACAGTTTGACAATCCTTTAATAAAACATCCTGGTCCTACCTGCAGCATTAAGAAAACCAAGGACCATTTTCAGATCAATTGACTTTATTGTCTCTACACAGATTTCATAGTATTGTTTGGGTAACGAAGCAGAAGAGAACTGCTGGGAGAGAACAGCAGGAATCTAGACAGAAAAAAATAAAAGTGAACTGAATTATGTCTCTGTGAGGCATGGAAGCTCAGTAGAAACCAACCTACAAAAAGGGTACAAATGGTTACTTGCCAGGAAGAAGTGAACAATTTAACTAGATAACAACAGGTTTAACCAGCTAACAACAGAATTTATTACTACGTTGTTTGTTATGATGTAAAATCTTGAGTTTCAAAGAGACAACTCTGGTTTAAAAGAACTTGTATGTTAAGAAATCAATTTAGATGGAGGATGAAGGACTACCTACAGTGGTTTGGACATTTTGAAGAATTCTTACATAGAAAATGATTAAAAAAAATAAATAATCTGGTTTTCAACAAGAAGCTGAATAAAAAAAGTAAAATATATTTCCCATCTTTAAAGAAAAAAACAATCTTAATTTTTGACAATTCCAGATGTACCAACTCCACTGCACAGATTGTGATTTCCTATGAACTATGATGAAATTACATCAGGAGGTCAAAAAAGGAATTTCTAGAAACAGTATGCACTGAAGTCACATTTCTCTAGCCTTAGTCTAGTCCTTCAGCTAAAAAAATACTATACTCAGACATTACAATAAACTTGGTTTTAAATCTACTTTTAAAACAGGCTTACTTATTCACATTGCCCTTTGCTCTAACAGTACCCATCTCTGCAGATTATACATTGCAATAGTCACCTCTCATTCAGTTATATAGACTGAACTATTTTCAAGTCCTTTCTTGCCTCATTTGTTATGAAATTAAAAGATGAAAGTAGTAATGCAGACATACCTAATGCAATATTTCAGAAGCAGTAATTTTTTTCTCCTTCCTTTTTTAAATTAAACTGCATCAGAATTATTTCTGAAGAATGTTTCATCTGTTCAGTTATACTATTTTCAGGAAGATCTGTCAAACAGTAATAAGTAAATTAGTTGATAATAATGTGCTTTTAGCAGACAGTCTGGGAAAAAAAAAAAAAAAGGAGAAACCAAACTTTGTAGCTCAACTATTTATATCACTTTAACTTTGTAAAAATGCAGCTCAGGACTAGAATTAGAAGTATTTCAGAACAGTAAGATGGGACAGAGTACCTTTTTTTTCACACGAAAATTTCAACAAAACATGTATTCCATTTCTAGGCGATTCATCATTTTCCCTTCCAGATATACACAGGCCTATAGAGTATTAAATCAATTCCAAAGTAATTATTTTCCATAAAGATTGTTTTAAGAACACATCCACGGTCTAAACATGTTTGGATCTGCAAAACAATAATAGTCCTAAAATGTTTTTGCCAAATTAGTTCACAAATATTCTAATTGTCTCCTCAGTTTTTCTGTAATTCATAACTAAGCAGTACCATTGCAACTGAAAACTGCTACTGACAATCATACCTTTATATAGCATCTGTCATCTGGAANTACATAGTTGTGCTATAACTATATATAGGGGGTTATTTTCGTTGGTTAGTTCGGGGCTTTTTCTGTTTGGATTTTTTGGGGTGTGGTCAATGTATTTTGGAGGGGAGGTGGGTGGGTTTGCCTTTAAAGATAAAAGTATGAGCAATGAAATATGAATGGGTTTAAGGTTAGGGTAAGTTCCCAATTAAGTCAATTGGAATTGCATACCCAGAACTTTTGATCTTTTTAATGAATCCCAAATACTTTTTTCAAATATTTGCTCCTTGTTTAAATCTTTTGTTTTCCTAGACTTTGATAATCAAGAGGACTAAAAAATNCTTTTATTACTTCAGTGCAGAGGTCATTCATTTCCAAATGACAGTTTCTTTATATTCTCCTTCCTGTGATGCAAGGATATAGAAATTAAAGATTCAGTGAGCTTTCAGGCTAAGCTATATTGCTTTATACTTTCCCTTTATGATTCTGGGTGACTTCCCTCCCCCATCCTTGCCCAGCAATGAAGGGATGTAANCGTATCAAAAAGACACTATGATCTTACTACTGCACTAATTCTAAAAATTTTCTGTAGTAAGACCAGAATTAGAAATGATCACATAGAAAAGCCTTACCTTCTATATAAAAACATATGTAACTTCAATCACTTAGAGTTCAGTTAAGCCAGTAGCTACTCTATCATACATGATATAGGAGAAGGAATTATGCTTCAAATATTATAATACACATTTACTGAGATCCATCCATAAGATCACTGTGAGAGGGTTTTTTCACCAACATGATGCCTATTGAAATGATTAGATTTTCAGACCTGTATATTTAGTAACATTGACTGACCATAAGATGTGCAGCAGTGTTAACTGCTTTACAAAAGGATGGATTCTCTGTGCTTTACACACTACATAGTTACATAACCTCCAAGCATTTTTCTTCAGAAAATACATTAAATACACCAAACTTTAGGCTTCTTAAAAAACTGTGTGACAACGAAAGAATGGAAATTTTTAAATGACATCTGAATGTAGAATGTGAACTTAGAATGTTAATTTAGTTGTTATATTAAATACATTCTGGAATCCTTTTTTTTGGCATAGAGGCCAGGTGACCTAGAACAGCTTGCATCTGTGTTCATCCACACCTTTCCCTCTAAACAGGCTGGCTGTATGCAAACTATTGAGACTAGTCCAGAAGCAATCCAGCTCCTGAATACGCTTGGAAATTCTCCAAGTGAGCAAATGACACCTTCCAAAATAATCTCAGGAAATAATCTAACTGCTTGATAATAGAGACAGTGATGTTCAAATGATAAGTATGTTCCTGCATATTATTTAAATTATGATTATACCACAGTCAAACAAAAAAATCTTTTAGAAGAGACAATAGTGGAGGATTAGTTGACTAGACTGTATTTTTCTTTCTTAAGCAACACAGTTTTCCAAGTACTTACTGATATTTATAGGCATAGTTCTGTCATTGAAACTTCAGCAAAGCGGTTCCAAATCAGCACCAATATAACAGCTAAATTAA
>VYZX01027723.1:23647-51765 GCA_013401335.1 Brachypteracias leptosomus | reverse complement strand
AATTGCCTGGCAACCCATCTGTACAGCCGTGCCACCTCCCCCCCAGCAAACATATCCTTCTAAAAACCTGTGAACTTCTCAGCACAGCGAATATCTGTGAAATTCTATTTTAACTTTTATTTCTTGCAAAACCAAGACCAGCAACACACATTCTCTCACCCATGAACTGAAAGTTTGTAATGGCAGACAAACGATCAAACTGCAAAATTCCCTGTCTTAATTCTGCTCCAACTTGCTAATTACTTAATTAAATGAGGATGGGATTTAAGAATGGGAATGATTAAAAATAAATAAATATAAAAATAACAGCTTTACTATTATCCACTACACCAAGATTTTTAAAGATTCCTTTTTTAAAACCACTAAAGAGCACCTTCCAACAAGAGGATGGTGAAAACAAGATAAGATACCCAAGTTAAAAAGTAAGGGGATAGGGCACAAAACTAACATACTGATGCAAAGATTTCCCCTGAAGACACACAAATGTTCTGTAGATTCTCGGGACTGCAGATGGAACCAAAAGGGAGACTTAAGACCAGATTGAAAAGACTGATCAGAATGATTACAAAAATAATGCACTAGAGATTCATCACCAAGAAGAAGAAGAAGAAAAAAATATTCACATATGCATTCCCTTTGGAAAAGGAGAAAAACTAACACACTTAGGGCTTTGGCAAAAACTAATTTTGACTACCTGTAGTTGTCTAGTGTAAACTTCATATTTTTTTCCACCTCAGCTATTTACTTGTGCAACTATATAGTAAGAAAATAATTCTGTCACCAGCTTTAGTTAGTCATATTAGCTAGTCCTTCCCATGACACAGAGCAATAAATGGGCAGGAAGAACTGTGTTCCAGTAAGTAACACCACTCACCAACCTACATAAGTATCTTTGAACCTCTGTATTTTTGCATCCTGTTCATTAGCTTTGCTAATATTTTGTATTAAGTAGCCTCCGGCACTGATAAACCACGGCCACAGGATGCTGCAAAAAGATTTTATTTAAGGAGGACTTTTAAAAAAAGTTTCTATTGCTGGACAAAAAGGCCCACATGCCATAAGCAAAAGTGAAAGAAAGGTGGAAGCCTTGTTTGCCACGGGAACAAGGCATCACAATACAGCCTTTTTGTTAGGCAATAGACTTGGCTTAGAAAAGTTTGGGTGAAAAGATTCTGGTAGTTACCAAAGAAGTTTATTCCAAAGAGTTTTTACCGAGTATCTGCTGTACTTGGACAATGCATTCAAAGTTATATTTCCCAAAAATGTACACTCTTAGGAAACGTTAACAGCATTAGAAATACACCTCACACTTCTAGGTTTTGGTTTTTGGGTTTTTTTTTCAGAAACATTGAAATTAACTGTCCATTCTCCACACAAACTTGACAGACATTAATACAACTCCGATAGATCCTGTGTATAAAACCAGTGTTGCATGGTGCGCCAAAAACAAAAGGAGAACGATTCCAACGGCTGAATCAATGTATACAAAGATCCAATGATACGTGTTTACACACCAACAAAAGGCAGGATCTTCTGCCTCACAAACACAGAGAATGCACAAAAATAGCAGCAATAGAAACATGCTGAACACAACAAAAATCATGTGTACCTTTGTCACATTTTGACAAGGAATGCAAAGATGACAGTAAAACACTGAAGACAATGATGTGAATCAAATTACAACTTGAAGACAATGTTCCCTTGGTGCCAGAAACAATTATATCTTTAAAATTCTACTGTGCCTCTATCTCAAGTATTTGTGGTGAGTTTTGCTGAAGAGACTAGGAAAACTAGAATCAATTCCTTATTAAGTTGTACAATTATTGGTTATTCTGTATAATATATTATGAATCATGGTACACTAAAGCAAATTTTGTCTATTTTGGAAAAGATTCTTTTGGTATTAGGATGAAAGAAGAAACAATAAAACATACTCGTACAACTTTGGACAGAAGTTTAACAAAAATTCTGTGTTGGTTTTTTAATTTAAAATCTTGGAAATAGAGAAACTGTGTGCTCAACAAACTTAACATTTAAGTGCATAGAAGATAACTGACCCAGATCTGACCCCATCACGTGTTTCCAGAACCACAAGAATGCAATGTCCAGGTGGATAACCAGCCCTGAAAGACTTCTGTATGGCATGGGCATCTCCTAACTCTCCAGAGTAATTTCTGCTCCTTCCAGAGGAACCAAACACCAGAACCAGTGGCAATTCCTGGAGAAGCACCAAGGCTCAAAGCCCACCCACAGAATCATTTTCTTTCTAACCAGCTCATTCAAAATTGAAAACTTAAGATGAATGAAGAAGCAGAGAAATTTTCCCACTTCACTCCATGAAAAAACAGGATCTGCAACACCTAACATCCTGTGAAGCATACGGTACTCAAACCAATTTCAGCTCATTAACTCTTATGAATATTTTTTATTTAAATCCATTAAATAAATCTACGCTTGATGAGCATTTTGTACTTAACTAAAAGATGCAAAGGTAGCTTTGCTTAATAAGAAAACCTTTTGTGCATTTCAAGTACACTGCAACTACATCAAAAGCTAACCATATCACAAGCCACAAGTAAAAAATACCTAATAAGCAAGAATATGACAAGCATTATTTACTATTTCCTAATAAAACCAAAACATGTGTTAAGTTATTCAATATTTAAATGCACACAGACAAGTATATGCACCTTTGAGAAAACAGCAGCATTTGTTTCAGTGAAATGAACAAACATTTAGACAGGAAAGCTTTATTTTGCTTTGTTTCCCAAATTGAACCAGTTTAACACATTCAGCAATAGCAAGTCGGTCTTTCACTAGAAAAAATAAAATGACAAGAACAGTAAATAATTAAAATTAATCACTTACAAACCAAGCTTTCCTGTTCAGTAAGACAAGTTAGAATCCAGTCAAGATGTAAAACAGAGCATAGAAACTGTCCTCCAAACAAAAGCAAAATCTATTCCCATTTAGGGAAGAATAACCATACCATCCTCCATATCTAAAACAACAGCTTTAGAAATTATCTTTCAAACGTATAAGCATGTCTCTCAATCTTGAGATGACAGGAATGTAAGTACTGTCTCACTTCCCAGCCATGGGAGTCATATCTCATAGCCATGTAACTAGAAGTGCTAGAGAAATCAGGTAGTAGGTCTCAGAATCAATAGTGAAGACAGTTTCTGAAAAAGATCAAGTATTTCTGTAAATCAGAAAAAGAAATAATGCTAATACTCTAAAGACTGAAATATTTAAGCAATGGATAAACTCAGTGCACTATCCAATATAAGGACAAATTCCTCGCAAATCAAAGCTACCCCCTTCTTTTTTATGGTGGTGGTTTTTTTGTTTTGTTCAGTTGGGTTTGAAGGGATTTTTTGAGTAAAAAGCAGAAAACAGAACTTACAACTCTGCAAAGCCCTCCTCCCTTATCTTCTACATGTTGAAGAAAATTTCATTACAAAAAGAAAGACGTGTTATAAGAAAGACCCTTTAAGGCAACAAGAGGGGGTGGATTTGCCAGGAAGTGAACCTGGATTACTTTTCTAAGCTTCTCCTGGTCAGCATCCTTTAAGTAATTAACCACAGCTTTTGTGCTTGGAAGAAAGAGAAGGTTTGGGGGAAGACAAGCAAGTGCTGAAAATAGAAAAACTGTTGCAGAAAACATTTGCTACCTGATAAGCATTCTTATAGGAAAAAGGACTTCTGAAAACCACAGCTTTTTTCTTGAAGAACCATAGGGATTTTACAAGAAGTCTACTGAACAGAGCAAGGCAACCTCTATCTAGATACAGGTATAGTCACTGAAAATGATCCTGAAATTCTATAGCAGATGAGAGGACATGCTAGTTTTGGTAATGAAGAGACTGTGCATGAACATTGTCTCCATCAAAAACTCTTTGTAAGTGGTTTGAACTGCTTTAAAACTGAACTGTTCTCTCATCACGACTAAGTGGTTGTCTATCAAAGTAACATCTATTCAAATTCGGAAAAGTATTTTAGCCTCTAATTACCCTCCAATGAAAGTTCTCCTACCCAATTTCTTAAACATCATGCAAGATTTTCATAAGGCATATAATTTTGTTTCATTAAATTAGATCTATTTGGACAATATGACAGTTGTTTTTACAAAGTTAAACAATACTCATTCATCCTCCATGGTTGCACTGCCGGTGTGAGCGGCAGGGTTTGGTTTTCTATGTTCACAGACCTCCCTCTAAGGACCAAGAATTGCTTGGACAAGGCAGGATCCATCTGCCTATGTGGGGCAAAATGATCTGGGGCAAAAGGCTGTCTGGCCTGGTACGGAAGCTTTAAATCAGGAGAGACAAGGGCAGGAGAGAGTGTCCATCAAAAAGTTGCAAACCACAATGCGAAGCAAATGATGTGAACAAGAACAACCTTGAAATCAACAACATAGGGCCGAAAGAAGCCCTCTTCAAGCATATCCATGTAAATAAGGCAGTGCCTGCACGACAGTGTTACGGAGAAAGCTTTTGCATATTTTGAGGGCATCAGCAGGACTGAGTGCATGCAGTTACAGGGCTATGACTTCACTGGGATCATAGAAACACGGTGGAAAATGTGATGATCATGTGAGGATCCCAAGGACTAGAAGAAAGAATCAAAGCTATCCTCAAGATGGGGAAGGAGGAGGAGATTCCAGGGAACTAGAGGCTGATCAGCCTCACCCCAAGCCCTGGGAAAAGGTGATGGAGCAACTAATCGTGAAAGGAACTGTTTTCCAGACACAAAAAGCACAAGAAGGCGGTTGGGAGTGTTCAGCATGGATTTCCAACGGGGAAATGATGCTTCACCAAGCTGGTAGCTTTCTACGAAGAGATAGATGACTCGCTTGGTGGACAAGGGGAGACCAGTGGCTGTTCTTTATCTTGACTTTAGTAAGGCTTTCAGCTCTTTCTCCTGTGGCCTCCTCAAGGACAAATTGATGGAGTATGAACTAGGTAAGTGGACAGCAAGATGGACTAAAAACTGTCTGCACCACTCTGAAACCATCTGCACTGCTGGGCTCCAAGTGTTCTGATAAGTGGCACAAACTCCAGGTGGAGACTGGTCCCTACTGGCATATCCCAGGGACCGATACTGGGTCGAATCCTGCTTAGTGTCTTGTGCTAATGACTTGGATGATGGCACAGAGCGTATCCTCAGCAAGTTCACACACAGGACGAAACCAGGAGGAGTGGCTGATAGACCAGGTGGGTGTGCTACCATTCAAAGGAACCTCAACAGGCTGGAGATGTCTCATGACCAACAGGAACCTCATCAAGTTCAACAAAGGGAAATAACAAGTCCTGCACCAGGACTGGAGTAATGCACCAGTAGATGCTGGTGACTGAGCAGCTGGCAAGCAGCTTTGGAGGGAAGGGCCTGGTCCTCCTGGTAGACGTGAAGCCAAAAGCCAGCACTGTACTCTTGTGGCAAAGACAGCCATGGGCACCCTGGGCTGCACAAGGCAGAGCATTGCCAGCAGGCCTCAGGGAGGTGGTCCTTCCCCCTTTATGCAGCCCTGGTGAGATGCATGTGGAGTGCTGCATTCAGTTGAGCTCCCCAGAAGGAGAAAGATGTGCACATACTGGAGAAAGTCTGGCACAGAATCATAGAATGGTTTAGGTTGAAAGAGACCTTCCAAGAACATCTAGTTCCAACCTCCCTGCCACAGCAGGGACAGCTCCCACTAGACCCAGGACCTCATCCAACCTGGCCTTGAACACCTCCAGGGATGGAGCATTCACAACTTCCCTGAGCAGCCTGTTCCAGTGTCTCACCACCCTCTCAGTAAAGAATTTCCTTCTAATTTCCAATCTAAGTCTATCCTGTTACAGTTTGAACCTATTACCCCTCGTCCTATCGCTGCAGGCCCTTGTGAAAAGTCCCTCTCCGGCCTTCTTGTATGAGGAGAGTCTGAGGGACCTGGGACTGCTCAGCCTAGGGAAGACGAGGTTTGGGGAAGGGTCTTATCACTGTCTATATATATCTGATGGGTGGGAGTAAAGATGACAGTGACAGACTCTCCTCATTAGCGCCTAGTGAAAGGACAAGATGCAATGTACATCAATTGAATTTTAAAAAATTCCCTTGAAATATGAAGTCTTACATTGCTTAAATACAAGGAAAAGCTTCTTTACTGTAAGGACTGCAGGTTGTCCAGAGAAGCTGTGGAGTCTCCATGCTTNTCCTCAAGATGGGGAAGGAGGAGGAGATTCCAGGGAACTAGAGGCTGATCAGCCTCACCCCAAGCCCTGGGAAAAGGTGATGGAGCAACTAATCGTGAAAGGAACTGTTTTCCAGACACAAAAAGCACAAGAAGGCGGTTGGGAGTGTTCAGCATGGATTTCCAACGGGGAAATGATGCTTCACCAAGCTGGTAGCTTTCTACGAAGAGATAGATGACTCGCTTGGTGGACAAGGGGAGACCAGTGGCTGTTCTTTATCTTGACTTTAGTAAGGCTTTCAGCTCTTTCTCCTGTGGCCTCCTCAAGGACAAATTGATGGAGTATGAACTAGGTAAGTGGACAGCAAGATGGACTAAAAACTGTCTGCACCACTCTGAAACCATCTGCACTGCTGGGCTCCAAGTGTTCTGATAAGTGGCACAAACTCCAGGTGGAGACTGGTCCCTACTGGCATATCCCAGGGACCGATACTGGGTCGAATCCTGCTTAGTGTCTTGTGCTAATGACTTGGATGATGGCACAGAGCGTATCCTCAGCAAGTTCACACACAGGACGAAACCAGGAGGAGTGGCTGATAGACCAGGTGGGTGTGCTACCATTCAAAGGAACCTCAACAGGCTGGAGATGTCTCATGACCAACAGGAACCTCATCAAGTTCAACAAAGGGAAATAACAAGTCCTGCACCAGGACTGGAGTAATGCACCAGTAGATGCTGGTGACTGAGCAGCTGGCAAGCAGCTTTGGAGGGAAGGGCCTGGTCCTCCTGGTAGACGTGAAGCCAAAAGCCAGCACTGTACTCTTGTGGCAAAGACAGCCATGGGCACCCTGGGCTGCACAAGGCAGAGCATTGCCAGCAGGCCTCAGGGAGGTGGTCCTTCCCCCTTTATGCAGCCCTGGTGAGATGCATGTGGAGTGCTGCATTCAGTTGAGCTCCCCAGAAGGAGAAAGATGTGCACATACTGGAGAAAGTCTGGCACAGAATCATAGAATGGTTTAGGTTGAAAGAGACCTTCCAAGAACATCTAGTTCCAACCTCCCTGCCACAGCAGGGACAGCTCCCACTAGACCCAGGACCTCATCCAACCTGGCCTTGAACACCTCCAGGGATGGAGCATTCACAACTTCCCTGAGCAGCCTGTTCCAGTGTCTCACCACCCTCTCAGTAAAGAATTTCCTTCTAATTTCCAATCTAAGTCTATCCTGTTACAGTTTGAACCTATTACCCCTCGTCCTATCGCTGCAGGCCCTTGTGAAAAGTCCCTCTCCGGCCTTCTTGTATGAGGAGAGTCTGAGGGACCTGGGACTGCTCAGCCTAGGGAAGACGAGGTTTGGGGAAGGGTCTTATCACTGTCTATATATATCTGATGGGTGGGAGTAAAGATGACAGTGACAGACTCTCCTCATTAGCGCCTAGTGAAAGGACAAGATGCAATGTACATCAATTGAATTTTAAAAAATTCCCTTGAAATATGAAGTCTTACATTGCTTAAATACAAGGAAAAGCTTCTTTACTGTAAGGACTGCAGGTTGTCCAGAGAAGCTGTGGAGTCTCCATGCTTTAACATATTTAAATTCCACCTGGACATGCTCCTGACCAACCTGCACTAGTTGAGTAGGGAGGGTTGAACTAAAAAATTCTGAGAGGTGCCTTCCAACTTTGGCTATTCTATGAGTCTATGATCCTCAGAAATCTATCCTACATATTCTTTACAGTGAAGAGTAAATATCTTAGGTTGTGTTCTACAAGTACCATTTTAAGAATCAAATAATGTAAAAACATGGCTCACCCCTCAACTAAGGGAACGTGGTACATGCAATTTTGAGTTTCTCATAGAGCCAAGTCTGATAGAAAATATGATCTGATTGACAGACACTCTGAGTGACTCAGTGCCGCCTTTAACTTAGGTCACCGCTTTGCTCTGAAGAAAAGGATCATTTTGAAAGTCTCTGAAAGAATCTGCTCCAGATACGATATGTTGTAAGCCTCTCTGATTAAGAAAGGAGGAGTTCCTGTACATTTAGCTTCCTAACTGTACTGGGATGTTCAGGTTTCCACCAAGCTACTCAAATGTAAAAGATGAGAGATCAGGTGTATATAAATGCCTAAAGTGTTCACAACTGTACTTAAACAAAGCCTGTGGTGAAAGCAAGTCTTTTTAGGATTGTCCAGATAAGCAAAAAAAAAAAAAAGAATCTGCTATGAGTCTTGCTGCATCAAAGAGAAGTAACAGAGTAAGTTTTTCATCATACAGGAGCATATACACAAAGTGATGGAAAACTGTTGCTGCAAGTAGAGAAACCTTAGTCTTTGACATTCTGCCACCTTTCCTTGTTACGACTGATAACAGAGAGATACTCAACAAAGATATTCCAATTCCAAAGAACGATGAAACTGAATGAAATGAGCACTTGTAACAAATGAATATTCTTACCAAGGTACCTATGCAGGACTAAATAACTACCAGTGCTCAAGGCTCAGAAGCTCACAACCAAATTTGGTACTGATCAAAGTAGTGAATGGGTAGGAGCAAGGCAGGTACCATCTCCAATACGCCCAAACACCAGCTACTGTATTAACAACAGCCTCTTCTGTCTAGCCCCTGTGGCAGCTCTTAACGGCCGCCTTAGGTGGTATCAAGGGAAAGAAAACAGTTTCAGCTCTATGTGGGACACTTAACCTTTCCTGCTTCAGGCAGGACCTAGTGATTGCTCCAAGGATGTGAAAAGACAATGAGGAACATGCATTGTTAATAGCCTGAAGTCTCAGTCAGATTTCCTATTTGTTCGGTGTGACCTCTGTACAGCACTTGATGAAGCTGGCTTGGATACAAATAGAAAGAGCTCCTGAGAGTCTGTCAGAGTCAGGCACAGGTTTTTTTAGATTATCTCTTCAAAATGAGCTTCCTGAATTCTCTAGGTATGTCTGACAAAAAAAAAAAAAAAAAGGANAAAAAAAAAAAAAGGAAGATGGAGCTCCTCAGGACATAAAAGGCCCCCAAAAAACAAAGTAAGCCTTTAGAAAACACGTCACAAATAAAATCTACTGGCCTCCCAGATGATTATAAGATGCATGGCTAATTTTTGCCATAAAGTCAGATCTCAATGTAGAAGTAGTTTTTTGGGGTTTGTTTAGTTTTGTTTTTCAAAAAAGCTCATTTAAGGTTTTTAGCTATTTTTAAACTAACTACAAAAGAAAATTGCTAGTTAACAATTCCAAATTACTTGTTAAATAGGGCTTGCAACTGTAAGTCAGGAAGATGAACTGTAGGGTGGATTGGGGCAACTTCACCTTCCAGACTTTTCCTGTAAGGACATATAGGAAAAAAAGAGCCTACATCAATGGAAACTATCTACAGACATCCACAATAACATACGTATTATAGACACTTAAAGGATTTGGTTTAATGGAGCTCCCACAGAAACCAAAACATGCTCCATAACACAATTTTTTTGAGTACTTCAATTGAGAAAAGCTGAGTTTCATACAAAAGTAAATTCCTGAAAGGGACCACCTTAGTATCAGCGTTAAAGATTTCAGCAGTTAACGGTCAATTGGTCAACTACCTGAAGTTGCCATCTCGGGCATTTTTAATACCATTTGTGGCCTGTCTCATAAACACAGATACTTGGCACTGTTTTTAAAAACAAACCAGAAAGTTAGAAGCTTATCAAAGCATCCAATTTAATTTTCCAGGACCATGAACTCAGGCAAAGAAATTACAGTTCCAGAAGTTACTTCTATGCATTAGCTTGTCGTTAAGCACTCCATGTACAGCCCACCCATTTCAGAATTCAGAGTTTCGAAATTAATAGCAGTATGGCTTCATTGCTAATGAAGCTAAGTTGTTAAGCTGTCATTGTATAATACCACAGGATATGGATTTATTTGTTAATTGTAAAGAATATGGAAATATGAAGACTAGGAAAACAAACAGATGTATTTAACCTTTCAATGTGACCCTCTAGGAATCCAATCCAAACGCTGACTTTTAGCCGCATATCGGATTAAAGTAGTGGAGTTTTGCCACTCACTCAATCCACATAATTCACCTAAAACGATATTGCTCAACAGGAATACATTTCTATTCTAATGATGGAAAAACCTTAATTACAAATGCAACTAAAGCATGCTACCTTCATAAATCCATTACTGCAAGAGAGGCATGCTGATTATTTTTTAAATCCTTAATTTGTCATTTAGACCTACTGTTATCTCATTTGTAAAGAATTCAAAACACATTTGCACAAAACTAGATTTCTAAAACATTAACAATGTTTATAAATCTCTCACTACAATTTGACAGGATTGATTTTGTGCTACATACTTTAACTCAATCAATCTGACTTTGGAAGTTTTCATTTAAATTCTTCATCCCACAAATTCTGTTAAAGAAAGAACATCACAACCTAAAGGTTTTGTTTAAACTAAAAATATAGCTTAACAGGCTTTCCTACTTCTTATTACAGGAGTTTGAATCATTAATAAAAAACACAGCTTTCACTCATATGCAAAGGAAGCCTTCTTTCAAAGCTCTCTCTTGCTCTTACTTTTCAGTTTAAATAGAAGGCACCAGCACTAATTTACATTATTGTCACACCATTCATTCAATATCCTCATCAGAATTATATCTGAAATGAGACCTACAGGGCCCTGAGATAAGTTTTAGTGCCAACATAATCATCCAACCACAAGCACTGGTCGACTGTGGCTTGATTTCATCAACTGTTATTATAGATACAAATGTTGCTAAGCTTCTTTTAATGCCTTTAGATTACTACAGGTGCCCAAAATAAACCAACCAACCCACCCACTCCCAAGCAGAAGGAAAGACAGGGATACACCGTAAGAATAGAAATCTCTGTAGAAATTTTCTGGTATTCTAAGACCTGGTTTGAACTAAAAAAACCCCAACATATATATATATATATATATAAACACAAAATCACAGAATCATGGACTGGTTGAGGTTTGAAGGGACCTCTGGAGATCATCTGGTCCAATCCTCCAGCTCAAGTAGGATCACTTTGAGCTGACTGCCCAGAACCTTCTCCAGACACCTTTGAGTATCTCCAAAGATGGAGACTCCATAACCTCTCTGGGTAACCTGTGCCATGGCCTGGTCACCCTCACAGTAAAAAAGCATTTCCAGATGTTCAGATGGAGCTACCTGTGTTTCAGCAAACAAAACAAAAAACCAAAAATCTATCAGTCTCACCATTAAAATGACACAAACACCATGATAAAAGGCCATACATATTGCCTTTAGAGAATAGAAGAATATCAAGTGTCTATAAAAAACTCAAGAATACTGTACTTGTTGCTTATTAAAAAATATGTTAAGTCTGCTGTGTAAAAAGTTTGCCCACCAATCTCCAGGACACTGAAACATATTGCTGCTTTCTGACAAAGGTAATACTCATTTTAGTATGCCCTGATGAGCTGCAAAACAAGAGATTTGAAAGGATTTTCTCAGGAAATACACATGCAATATGGCTGATAAGAGACATCTGTTCTCTTTTATAGGTCATGTTCTTTTCTGAGGCAGGGTAGCATGGAGTCCTTTATGTTTATTAACCTAGACTTCTATTTTGGCCATATGTACACATGAGCATTTATTGGAAGATACACACTTCACTATTCAAAGTCAAGAACCAACCACAATCTGACCAAAATCAATAAAAACATTATCCTAAAATATTACCTAGAATGCACTTTATTACATCTTTCTCAAGCTTATGATTTTATGATACTGGCAGTTACCATCTTAAAAAAAGGATGAAGTGAACCTTGACAGTTCATCTAGTAGCCCATCAGTGTATGGTTATCCAGGTTAACTACATTTAACTGCATGTCTAAAATGGGTGAGATGTCCCATCCATCTGAACTACTATGATTTTTCTATTTCAGCTCTCCCTTTTCATAAGCAGTTGCTCTGCTACAATCCATCACATACGAAAACTGTCACAAAGCTGAAATATGGCGAATTCAAAGTATTTGAATATTTATTTGATTAAAGTATAGAAGATTATCCTTATTTGGTTAAAGTACAGAAGATTATCCAGTAGAAGAGAAAGGTAATTAACATCTAATTTCAAAGCTTTTCAAATAAGCCTCATCCCAACCACACTGTAAGAGTTCTACACTAAAGAAGTTTCTCATTTTCATTCAAAAAGGCACACCTGGCAGACCAACAGTAACTGTACCAAAGAGAAAACAGAAGACAAAGATACATTCAGATCAAGTGAAAAACATGTTCCCCGCTCTCTTCCACATGTGCTTCTAGCCATATCATCATCTAAGTAACATCTGACTAAATGAGGTACACTCACCTTAACAGAGAGGGGTAATTGAACAGGTTAGATAGAGGAGAAAAGATACTTAAATTGCCTGGAAGTTGAGCAATAAAAACAACTTATAAAGCCTGTAGCATACAGACTTCTAGAATGACTTGAAAAGGGTTTGCTGACACTGCAGGTGGTTGAACTTTCAAGCTTAAACAAAACCATCATGCAGGTAATTTTTTTATAACAGCAAAACAAAATATGCAGTCTAAGCTGGTCATTTACAATGGGTCTGTCTTCCACTAGGTTACAGAGTCAAGCCCCCTAGCACTGCCACAACATACTTGCAGTTGGGATTTCTGCAGAAGATGTTGCCTACTTTGAGAGAACATCTGCTGTCTCTGGTATTAAACATTTTTATTTCAGTATACTGCAAGCATCCTTTTCTCCTAAGGCTTTTCAGTGCTGCACAAAGCACCATAAGCCTTTCAAGTAGGAAAGCCAAATGACCAACAAAAACTTCTGTGGGATCCTTCCAGGATATGACAAGTTTTCCAGACACCTTGGTAATAAAAGGAAATGGTTCATATATTAAAAATACCAAAAGCTGTTACCAATACAGAAACTCTACATGATGAGAATAGTAAAGATACTGACTAGTAATAAGTCTTCAAAAACTGGGCAAACTAACATGGAGTGAAAGTCAGTTTGAGGCTCATGTCAGAGCCAAGCCAACTTAAAAAGCAGAGATCTGGGAGAAACTTTAAAACCAGCAAACACTTTGTCTTTCAAAGGATGACATTTCACAAAATCCACCTCTGATTCCAACAGAAAGCAATATTTGAGGGGCTTGCGAGGCAGACATCTTCCATACTAATGTCTCCCTGTAGAAAAATCAGGGACAGCTGTACCCAAGAAGTGTAGATGTCCCATGAATCTAGTCAGTAGTTCCCAGTGAATGTTTGAAAGGAAGAGGTTACAATGCTTTGAGATAAGCTGTTCCTCACCCCCCCCTGCCAAAATAACAGATATACCTTGGAGCAGAAGCAGCTTCAAAAAAATACTCCAATTGCTGCTCCTGCTGTGGAGACGGGAGTTTATGATGGGCTACAGGAAGCACCCCACTGACCTCAACTCTGAAACACCAATGAGGACTGCATCATAAAGGACTTGCACACTGTGAGGGACTGCCAAGCATACCATAAACCAGGAACACAAATTACAATCTTAATCTTGCTTTCAAGCCCTGTGTTTTCAGCCCTTAGCACAGATTTTCCCGCCACAGAAAGCATTAAGTGTCAAAGGGTTCATAGACTTGGCTCCCTGATTGATTCCTAGTCTAACTGATTTGTAAGGCTAATTAAGACATGGCCAAACTGTGTCCATGTCTTACTTAACGTTAGTGTTCAAGCAAGTTTCACACAATCTGATTAAAATTGACTAAAAGTGTCTTACTTCAGTAATCACTTAGAATGAATTTTACATTAGCAGGATCAAGCACACGTCAGGCCTCAGTGGAAATGAAAAGGGCTTATAGTAATAGGATTTATAAATCCATCACATTAGGTTAATGGCTAAATGATTTACATGTAACTTTTCCCCCTCCTCCTCACCCTTCAACTCACACACAAAAAAATCCTGTATTTGGCACTTTTGAGTGCCAAGGCAAAAGCAGACATTCTTTTTAATTAGCTGAAAATTAAAAGCCATGAGTGATCCTTCATTAACTCCTTCATGGCAGAAATAATCAATTAGATTTCTATAAAGCCAGAATGCTTGAAGACCCTAATGACCCAATTCGAATAAACACAACGAGCTATCTACACGCGCATAATGAGGCTCCAATGGTTTGAACCAATAAATATGCAACTGATAAAAGCGAGATCCTCATTCCTTATAAAATTGGCAGTAATGGAGTTCTTCATATGACTATTTTCAATTGCAGAGAAGACTCTAAAAGCCTTTGCTCTTTCTCAGCCAGCAATTCAATCCAACAGTTAGTAGCAGTTACTAATGACACTGGAATATAGATGGCTTAAAGCCAACCCTCCCTCTTTGCAAGTGCTGGAATGTCTTACACCATGTGGTAAACCAGGTGCTTTGTTTTGTTCTTTTGGCAGCTAAAGCTTTCATTTTCTGCAAATTTGAAAACAAAGCCGCTCAGCTGAGCCCCTGCAGCAGCAGGCACTTGCATCTGCTCCATTCACTGGATATAGGCAAGGAAGAAGTTAATCTGCAAGTCCTACCTGTCCCCCACCTCTCCTGAAAGCTAATACCAGGTCAGGTGAGAAGAGTGAAAGTTCAAGTTAAACACACACCACCCTTATATTCAGCAAAATTAATTAAAAATTTTTGGATAACAAGGTCAATATTTCTCAATGATACAGTGCTTTGCATTTTCAGGTCACTGTACAGCCATTAATAAATGAATCCAACACCAGGATTAAGGTTAACTGCCAACACTATATGTTTAAAAATAACTTATCAAACATCCACCCGTTGTCACCAGGCACAATTACATTATCACCACCTCACTTTCTTTTCATGGCATAAGGAGATCAGACAGACAGTCAAGCAGCACCCCTTCCCCTCCTTTACAACCCGGCTCAGGAACACAGTGCCTCTATGCATCCAGGGGTATCAAAAAAGTTAGGGTTTATAGACATCAGTCTGCTTTGCTTGGGAAATTACTGCAATTTATTTTTGTTCCAAACAAGGGCTGTGTTAGATGAGAGCACCTCAGAAGGAAGCTGCTTGTTTTCCAGCCTCAGCTCAGTGGCCCAACAATAGCAGCAGCAGAGCCCGTCCCTGGTCCTCCCCTCTTCCCCAGTCCTCTCCTCTCCCCTGGCCGTTGGGGTATCGGGTTCGCATTCTTTCCCCACAAACACTTGTCTGGTGTCACACAAAAGAGTGACCAACAAACCTGATACAGGGCCATTAAATTCAGACAGCAAGGCACCACACAATGACCTTTAGAAGAACGATATTAACAGGTGGCTGGTGTCTAATACAAATAATTATATTACACTTCATCAGCAGGTACCAAAGTGGAAACACATTGTCTTGTCATCAGCAATTGAATAAGCCCAAGTAATGTTACCAGAATACCCTTTTAACACTCCTCTCTTACCTCCTGAACGACGGAGAACATGTCCCATTGCAGAGCATGGCTGATGAGCTCCTAAACCCATCACAGGGTATTTCATTTGAAAATTTCACCAGGGTATCCAACATTTTCATCTCTAAACGAAACCAGCCCTGCCACCCTTTGGAGATCACACAAGAATCCTTCACAATTAAATTCCAGCACTGCTTATTAATTTACCTTGCCTTTCCTCTTGGAAATAGTCCGCTGAAATTATGTCCATACTTCAATTAAAAGGAAAGAAACTGGTAACAGAGTTGCTCCTCAGCAAAGTTCTTCAAGACGTGGAAGAGAGACTACACTACAAGCAGTCAAATTAACTGCCCCTGCTCATTAATTAGTTTTTCCAACATCAATCATCTCAAGTTAGCAACAGTTTTCATCAACCTTTAACCATGAGACGAGCCACTGTTTTGACAAGACAGACAGCTGTGGTAAACAGCCACAACATTTTGGGATGGACAGTAATTTCTGACCACGTCCACAGCTGAACCCTACCGTGCTGTGGTGCAGAGGGGACCCAGGGTGCACACCCTGCAGCCCTCACAAGGTTTGCACACCCCAGGCACATGCCACGGGCCAGGCGGGCTGCACCACACGGGGCCAAGCCGCAGATCAGTTTCCTGTCAGCTGCGACACTTAAGCTGCCTAAAGGTTTCTCATTCTTCCCTTCAGAAAGGGGAGGGCAGGTTCAAGGACACTCCAGCCTGTCTAGTGTATAGGAGGGAGAGAGCTAGGAAATCACAGCTTGGAACAACAGGGAAAGCGGTCACACATGGCTCAAACCTCCTCGCATGGACCGACGATGGAAGCACTCAGAAAAACAACAAAAAAACCTGCATACAGAGAAACAGATCAAAGAAAGACGCTGCTAAATCTTTCATGCATTGGTGCGAGTCATCTCAGCCTTCTGCTCCTAAAACAACAAGTCACAAGTGGCATGTTCATTAGTTCATTAAGGAGCTGCCACCAAACACTTTGGTTAGGCTGGAAGAGCAGCGCAGGGAAAGAATGGGAGGAGCAGTGGTGCAGGGTGCGGTGTTGGGTACGGCTCTGGAATTGCAAACCACCATGCCCAGCCAGAGCATCCTGACAGACCTGGGACAACACCCATCCCTTCCTTCCTCTCAGGGGAAAATCAGGTCCTTGCTCTCCAGGTGGAAAATGGCCTCTCCGCTTAGACAGAAAGCAAACCAGAGTGTGGTCAGCAACGCCCACTTTTGTCCTCTTGAAAGAAAAACCAGTTTGGAGCAGCCAGGTGGCTGGCATCTGCATCACTCTGGAGTTCATCAGCAGCCTGTCCTTCCCTCTTGCCCTCTGGCATCCCCTCCTCACCCACCCTACACCCCAAACACCTCACTTCAATTAAAACAGGTGTGAGAATTGAATTTTACACAACAGCTTTGGGAACCTAATTCCAGTATCCCACTTTGATATATAATCAACATTGTATTCAACTAGAGGCCAAAACACAAGAGGAGCAGTGGTGATGACAGATTTAGGAAGTGACTGGAAATACAAAATGTAGGTGCAGAAGTGAAGTTAGCTAACATTTTGTGGGGGATGGAAGGAGAAAGAGCTATTAAAACAAACAGGAATTTGTAAAGAAAACAAAATCCAGTTGTACAATTATGCCTCCAGTATATTCTTATACAGGTAAAAAGACCAGCTCTGAAAAGCTTTCCTCCACTACAAAAAAATCCCATCCCTATGGAGTCAGTGGCACCTTCTTCTCCTTTTTCTGCCCATTAAGGAGATACGTGAGGAAGTTATGGCTCCCCTGCATCTATTATATGTGGGGTTTTTTCTGGGTCTTCAGCTCTTCCTTTATTCCTTTACCTATTTATTCTAATATTCTGAACGCTGGAAACAACAGCAAAATCACAAAAGACCTACACCAAACAAGTAGGGTCAAATAAGCAGCATCCAGAACATCAGAACAGTGACTTGGTTAAATTACACTGTAACAATATGCTTGTACGTACGAGTCAAAGCATCACTTCAAGAATTAATACTTGACTAAAGTATATTAACGTAAAAAAAAAGGAAGAGAAAGGAGGAAAAAAAAAACCCAAAAAACTTTGTCTTGATTATGTGACACTTGGGGTAAGAGGGCCCTTTATTTTCTTTTTTTCAGAACTGTGCTCAGGCCTTCAGGCCTCTCTGACTCTTGAATGAGGAGGTGCAATCCACCCAGGACACTCTCAGTTTTTAGTAGCTTAACAGAAGCACACTGGAACCTGAAGCAAAGCACATCTGCTGAGCTTCTGAAAGATTACAATTACAAGGAGTATTAACTTGATCATGTCTGGGCTCCATGAGGCCTCTCTCTCCATGCCTTTGTGGTCAGGCCTACTATGGAGAAGTCAGGGTGGTCAGACTGAGTATGTAGATAGACAGGAGTTTTCTGAGCATGTTGGACCTACTTCACATGCAGAACTGCCTGCACACGCACCATCTCCAGTGACCTGCCTGCAGCAAAATTTCAAGGTGTGTGAACATTAGGGTTTTCCAAAGAAACTGCAAGCCCAGGGTTTAACATCAGCAATCAAATATCTTACATTCTTTATATACTGCAAATTTTTTTAATTCAGATCTCCAGCACAAGCTGATAAAGTGGAGGAAAGCCATAAGAAACTTATACTGTCAAGCATTTGTTCTCAACCACATAGAATCATAGAATGTTTTAGGCTGGAAGGGACCTCTAGAGGTCATCTGGTCCAACCTCCCTAGACAAGTAAGGACATCTCTACCTAGGTCAGGCAGCTCAGAGCCCCATCAAGCCTGACCTTGAATGATTCCAGGGATGGGGCTTTCACCACCTCTCTGGGCTGCTCATTCCAGTGATTTATTGCCCTCAAAGAACTTTTTTCTAATATCCAGTCTAAATTTAACCTTTCCTAGCTTAAAACCATTACTCTTCATCCTATCACTGCAAACCCTTTTGAATAGACCTTTCCCCACCTTTACGTATACCTATCATACAGTTTTGGTGCAAGAAAGGATTGGTTTATTGTTCTGTTTTCTTTTTAATTAATAAAGTCAATTTGTACATTAAGACATTTTTAAAGGAAATTAGTTGTCCTCAGTGGAACTGAATACAATTGGCACATTGTTTTACCTGATAATGTAAATGGCAACACAGCCCAACCAGAGCAGAGTTCTGTCAGAAGCCATAACTTTGCACATTCAAGATTGCCATTTTCATACTAGCTACTAGACAACCAGTTTTTATATGCACACGCACTATATACAAGAGCCACTGAAGCGCACATAGATCAACATAGAGTATTTTCTGCTCCACAGCTTTGCAAATTAAAATGGCATGAGTTCAATACTTATATAAACTATTTTACATTAAGAAATACACAACCACACCTTGACAATGTGCTAATACCTATGCAAATCACAAATTAACCCCAAAGCCTGCCTATTGGTTCAGAAGCATGTGCTAGAAACACATCAAAGCATCAACATTCTTCCATATAAGGAATATATATAAACAGGCAAATGCTTGTAAGAAGCACTTTTAAAGCAATCGCTCAGAATTGTGACAATAAATAATACTGCATGAAGAAAAGATATTTGATTCACATTTATTAATAGATTAGCAACAGGTATAACTTACCACATCCCACAGAAGACTCTAAGCTTTGTAGGGATATGAATACTACTTTGAACCACAGACAAGAACACAGGTCTGAAGAACACACCTTCTTCAGCTTTCTCAGTGGTAACAGTCTTAAAAAAAGGAGAAGATTGCAATGAACTCCTTGGGACTCTCCTTTGGGCTCAGGCACTGGTATAATAATGCTTTGGCTGCTCATCGGCAAATGTCTCTGGCCAACCACTACATCCAGAAGACACATCTTGCTACACCAGAGACAGCTGTACCCACTGCAGTGGGACAACACAGTCCTTAGTCATGGCATAATGTGGAATTGCACAGGATCCCCTACCTGCAATTCACCCTTCTTCACAAGGGCATATCTGCTATACAGAAAACATTGGACCATCCCAATAGCAAAAACTCTTCAGTCTCCAATGTATACCTCCAAAATATTCCCCAACCTGTACAAGAAAGCTTATCTGAACAGACTGCAGTCCAACTTATCTTCTGGTCACAAATGCCAATTTCATCTCAGAGCCTGAAAACCAGGCAACCTGCAGCGAGCATTAGAACAGTTAAAACCTATAGGGATTCCTAAGTGTTAAGACATTTCTGTTTATTCCATTAGGAATTTTTCCTTTTGGAAAATTTATTTAATCCCTTAAAAAATTCATGATATGAGGTACTATCCAGAAACCAGAAAATATAAAAAGCATACAAAATTTCTTAACATATTCAGAGATGAAATTAATTATAGTACAAGCAATTTGATCCCTTCTAAGAGTGAGTATGGTCTGAAGAAAAAGACAAACTGATAATGAGAGTTGTAACTATATAATAAATAATAAACATTTCAAGATTGAACTGAGACAAGTGAAGCATCCCCTTCTCCTTGCACAATGCTTTACAGAGATGTAGACTATAGCAAACAACTTCCTTAAAACAAACTAAGGATTCCAGATCATGCACACCTGGGAAGGAATTATGGGAAACCTCTTATAAACATCCAGTGCATGAACAAAGAATCCCCTGAGCATTAAAGGTAAATATTGAAAGGTCCAATCTAAGGGATTACCGAGTACCAATTTTTAAATACAAATATTTTTATGCTGTGCCAGATAGGTAATATACACTGTTGTTCTCTGGCTGAGCACATAGGACTTCTTATGACTATGCAGAATTACTTTTATCAATCATATCCAATTCATTCAAAATCTACCCAATTCATCTGTCACATAAATGATAAGATTTCCATGTGGCAGAAGATTTCAGTGATTCCTCACTGACCCTCCTGTACAGCACATGGGCTGTATAGTTTTACTAAATAGTCTCTACTTCAAATCTGTAACTTCAGGTTGAGTGACAGCATAATTTTTAGAAGCAAGGCACACAACCTTGATTTAACACAAATAGTGGGAATTGCACCAGCTCTATGCTACTCCTTTGCCACAAAGCTAACAAAAAACTGAAACATGGTTCATTAATGTTGCCAACTGCAGCAACTTTGAATCTGCACCAAAACCCACAACAAATGGATCACGTAAGAGGACTTGTATGACAATGACGTGGAAAAGAGGAGGAAAACATGAATTATAGATGCTGATTCAAAACACACACATTTGGGACATCAGAATTTTACAGATTTTTGATTCTTGGCTCCTCTGACTGGCCATGGTCTCTGCCACAGCAGGAAACCCAAACACCACAATTACTTCAAAGACTTTATGGAGCAAAACTGAAGCAGCCTGCAGTCTACTGCATGGCAAAAAGGTCTAAGAAATCCAGGACTAAGTCATTAAGTCCAGCCCAGAAAGAGCACACATCATATAATCCTATACATAAGGATTTATAAGATGAAGTTGGTGGGTTTGGTTTGCTTTTTGTTTGCTTTTTAACTTCACTGGCCATGACAAACAATTTGAGATTCGTATTTTTTTCCTCATTGAACCTCATTTCAGGGCCCCTAGCACTATTGCCTTAAAATAACCTATGTTTCAAGGGAACTCATGGTGAAAAAAGTATTTTGTTGGCTCAGAGAAATATTGTCACCATGGCTGCTCAATTACTCCCTTGAGGCAGACAGACTAAGTAGGAGGCTTTATCATTATTCAAGCAGATGGGTTATTAGACACATGACACCAACAATTTTAGTAGATTCAAACACAGAAACTTGGCTTCAGGGCTGAAATATCAAGATGAATCCACTGCTAAGGAAACCTCGGCATTATCAAGTAGATGCACTTGATAGATACCATTAGAAGTATCACATCTACAGTGTAATGATTTGACATTCTTGCTTTCCTTCCTTACTGAAAAGTAAGGGTATTTTGAAGACCAAAATAAAATGGTCATTTAGGTTCCTCTTTATCTTCGCAGGTAGCATATAAATTAAGCTGCAGTGCCCTGTACTTCCACATTTATAACTCCTCACCTGAGAGTAATGGTTACAAGAAAGTTCACGAGGATGGTTTTTTTCCTGCACTCCTCAACTTTCTGGACAACTACAATCTCTTACAGAAGAGAATTAAATGTCAAAATTGTAAATACTTAAGATTAGAACAACAACAAAAATCCCTAAACTGTAGGTTTAATACTTTATCTTAAAAAATTCCAAATTAAAATCCTGTCTTCAAAACTATTCCTATAAAGTTGACCCACTGCATGTGTGTCAGTGTTTAAAGTCTTTATAATGTCTCTTATAATGCATACTCCAGGCTCTAACTTGTAAGCTGATACTACTCAAAAAGGGCAAAATTGCTATGGCTACAAAGAATCATCCACGGAAAAATTTCACAGATGCTTCTAAAATAAACATACTAAGCAGCCTAGCATATAAAGTACTTACCCACCCTTTTCACTTGAAACAGTGACATCTTTAAAATTCATACATGAGACATATCCATCCACAAAGTACACGCCTGAATCTGTTAAACTTCTTCTTAATCTCCCCTTTAAGAATATAAGTGACAGAAAGAGTAAATTAAGGGGATTTAGTGGTAAAGCTTTTTCATTCCTGGAAACAGAAGTTTCCTGGGATGAAATAAATACCTGACCTGCTGTGTGCAGTTCCTGAAAGATGGTCCTAAATAAAGATTTGCATGCTGGCTGCAAATAAGGACTTAAAATAGTATCAGAACCCAGATCAAGACACTTAAAAATCTGGAGATTCAGCACTTAAACCTTCTCCTGATGGCATTTTGGAGACAGACCAACAAGAGATGCACATTGGCACTGCTTAGTCATACTGCTATTCCACTGTTCCACCATTGTAATTTTCCCTTTTTCCACTCCTGAAAGTCATCTTCGCTTGTAATTACTTTCTGATATAAGCCCTACCACCCTAAAAATGAGCTTAGGTGTTATATATGTATTACTTAATAATGCATTATAGTTACTAGATAATACTAACCCAGTAAATTTATTTTCTCTTTTATCACACACTTGTACCTGATATAAGCCACATTATAGTACACCAGTGGCATGTAACAGAATAACTATTTAGGGGTTAAATTCCTATAGTCTAGCAATTCCCATCACTCTAGATTTTCTATTTTAACCAAATCAAATGTCTGTTCAAAAAATGTTTAATGAATGTGTATGCCAAGTATTTAGTCTATTCTAGGAAAATGAGAGATGACCTTCACTCTGGTAGCAACTGGTCTATACTGTCCAGCTATGTGTACAAAGGCATTCTGTGTTTGCTTTGATGGCTTGCACATGCCAGGGGTTGATGTCATTGATAGATTACGGCTATTGACATTGCTATCTTTCTCACACAAAAACTTGATTAGCATAACAGAAGATCTGAAAATGTGCTATCCCACTTTCTAAAAATCCTCCCCATCTGCCGCTGGGTGACATAGGTAGACTACCTTCCCTTGCCTGTTTGCTGGAATACAGCAGGCGCTCAGACTCCGCAGGAAAGGGTCTGGCCGCGTCTGTCTTGCCAGCAAGGCTATTGTTTATGAGATAATTACTCTGGCCTTGTTAACTTGCAGCAATAATTGAGAATGAAATCACCTAATAAGCCAAGTTACCTAGTAATATAGCACATTATAACAGCAATGATTGCATGTAAACTTTGAACCCCCTTTACTGCCAATTAATTTCAAGAGCATTAGCATCAACAGTAAACGAATACGAAGCAGTTTAACTAATTAAAGCTTACTACATAATAAACTCATAGCTTCAATTATAATTTTTCACTTTAGCCATCTGAAACAGTAATGCTATGTACCAGCTAAAAAACATTTAGAACAGGGCCTGCCTAGTCCCAGACCAACAGGTATATGGAGCAGTTTTTCATGCATTTTCCTAGAAAAAGTGCTAACTAAGCCTTATCAACAGAGACAAACAGCAGATGGCAACAAATGTGCCAAGAGACATTTCATCCTCCAGGAAGAGTTCAACACAAGGCATCAGCAAAAAGGGAGGAGAATTGTAAGCACAGCTTCCACAGATCTTACCCAGCTGCTCTCTTCTGTAGGAAAAACTGAAGATAAAAAAAACCCCAATCACAAAAACAAAACCCCAACCTAGTCAAGCAGTGATTCTTACTCTTGTGTACAGGCTTCATGTGTAGCCCTACATGAAGACTCTACATTTCTTTCCCAGCAATTCCAGTACCAGGTGCAGGCTGAAGCCCCTTCCCCTACAAGAAGCTTCCTTCTCAGTAAAGGAATTTCTTAAAATGCAGACATTGACTCCGAAGTTTTACTTATGAAGAGCTCAACATTTTTTTGCTGTTTTAATTGTATGTATAGAATAGAACTAATTACCCAAGCTTTCTTGACTTCTTGCACACTTTTGGACTCAAAAGACAAAGCTGCTTGCCCTTTAGTGTGACATAGTGCTTCTCTTTACACATTCTGAGCATTCAGTGTTTCAAGGTTATGTTTGTGATTTGAAGTCCGACAGCTATCTTCTCCAGATCATTTTATTTATTCTTGATGTTCAACTTCTTAACACACTGTCTGAACTTAAATGCTGAGGTAAAAGTCATCTTCATGTGTCTCATGACATTTTACACTTCACGTGTTTCAGCTTAAACGCTCTGAAGTTATCAGAGAAGTTGCCAGAATTTTTGGACAAATAATCTCCTCCTGAACTACCCATCAACAATTCCACTCCTGCCTTCATTCCACTCTCATCCACAAGTAAGTACACACCAAAAAGGATAATTCACGTACTTGTCTGGGAAGAAATATGGAAAATAGGAAAGAGGAAAACAGAAATAAACTAATAAAAAGTCAATCAATTAATGCTGTCTAGGAAAATCTATTTGCAGCTCATGCTACTCTTGTTTCCAAACACACTAAGTACAGATGACTTAACATTTAAGCATCTGTGCCCATTGCATTTAAAAAGCAGTTAAAAGCAAAATATACAAAATAGTTCCTTCACTACAAGTATGCATATTGGGCTCAGGTTTTCCCAAACTCCACCTCCCCCAGCTCAGAACCTGAGAATGCACCAAGTTTTCCTCCCGTGGAACAAGTGCGAGTCACTGGCCTCTTTATGGTGGATAACTGTCATTCTAAAACAACTACTGGCCATGACACAAATATTGAAAATTAAAGAAAAAACCCAGTACCTCCATGTTATGCAAAGCATGCAAGAAGTTGTTTTGGGGTTTTTTTTAAACTTAAGAAAAAAATATCACACCAGAAAAATCCAAACACCACTAACGATGCCTGCTTCCAACACTGTCTGTCTGAAGAGCTTAAATGGTGAAAGACACATCATGTTATCTAAAAACCCTTATGCTCAAGAGCATACAGCAAGTCTGTGGTGTTCCACATACAACAAACTATTAATAAACTATTAACCCCAGTTCCTCTCCGAGAGAGGGGCAGACAGACAGTCACAAAGTAGGCTTTCCTTAGGTTAAGATGGAAAAGACCAGGGACAAATACTAAGTCAGTACTGATACTTGATAATTGTGATAATCTACTACCACACATGCCTCACATGTTCTACGAAGCAAAAAGGAGTTGCTTGGCTTAGCAAGGTGGCTCTCCCCTATTACGCAGGCCAGCTGAGCCAAAAGCTATGCAGTACTGTATGGAATAACAGGAGGATCATTTCTGGAATAGCCTAATAAATGCCACTTCATACTGCTCTACCATCCAGATCTCCTCTGGTAGATCTACTCCTTTTTCCATCTTAAGAAAAAAAAAAAGTGAAGCAAGATCTATGTGGGGAAGAAAATAACTGACTTTAAATAAGCTAATATAATAAACATCAGACAACAAACACTTATTCCTACAGTGAAAATTAATGAAAAGGAAACTGGGACAGCTGCACAGTCCAAAATTGGCACTGACTTTCAGAGAAGGAATAGGATCCCTGAAACTATTACTAGACGGCTCAGGAATCCCTGGCAAAGAATCAAACAGTTTCTTTAAAAAAATTGCTATAATTTAACACAGTATTTATGACAGAGCAAAGTGACACAAGCTTACACTCCAGGCTGAAAACTGAGAGACACAAACAAAAGCCACAATTTCTTAATCTTCCCTTGGTCAGCATGTCAGAAGCCCATACTTCTGGAGAGAGGAAAAAAAAAAAGCCAAACTAGATGAGGTACTCCTATATGAAAGGAGAGAGATTTTCATAATTATTTTCTTTAAATATTTGAATGAGCAAAAAAGTGCAAGGTGCGAGATCCACCACCAAAGTATCAGATGGCAAAAGTTCTGTACACTAAAGGGAGGAGGTGGGAGAGGCTGGGTTGGTTTTTCTTGAATGGAAGAAAAAAAAATAAATTAATATTTGTTATGTGTTTCTAAAATAAGCCAAGATTAGGACTGAATCTTCCACAGAAGCCCAAGAGCAATCAAAACCATTACAAACACCATCAGATCCCTTTAAAGTGCTGGTATCTCCTAGCCATAGAAGTAGCTAATTAAGAAATTACTTGGAAGGAAGCAAAAAGAAAATACCTGCCCCCCTCCCCATCAGCACTCAANGCCCCCCTCCCCATCAGGCATCAATTCCAAATACTCTAAGACCAGCTGAGGAGCTGGTCTTAAAGAAACCCAGAAATTGTAGCCTACTGCAAAGAGATATCAAGGAACATTGGTCCAACTTACCAAATAGCATGCAAACTGAGAGGAAAAAAATTAATGTGTGCCAGCTTTTTTCCCCAAATTTTTTTTTCAATTGGTGGGAAGTTTCCCACTGTAGGAGTATCACAACTAATTCAATTTATACATATGTCAGCTTTTATAATAAATCTTCTACCCTTGATTCAGCAAGACATTTTTATTCCACGCTAAAGTGTTTCAAGTCCCCTAAATTCAGCCCAATCTTGTTACAAGTCAGAAGTATTGTTCTGTGATTTATATAAAAGCATTTTCACTGAACAAAGCAGGAACTGACAGACAGGGTAAACGGGTTCCAGATAACATTTAAATAGCTGTTCTAGTTACACCACATAGAGACAGGAATATAATCCCCTACTCACATTCTCAGAGTAACCATCAAGAACATTAAAGAGAAAAGAAAAAAAAAAAATGGTGCGAGCTATAAGATAGCATGTAAAAAAATTTTTAAAAAATCCCAAACAATCTGCATAAAGGAGGTAATCTCAACTAATTAGATGCCATAATGATCTTCTCAAAATCTGTTAGAAGCAAGTAGTAGTTAATAACTTCACAGATTTTCTCCAATCCTTTCACCAGGAAGGAATGGCAGTTTCTAAATCATTACTGCTCTGTCATCCTGGACCACTGCCAAGAACGTGGAACTTCAGGACACCTGTCAATTAACATATTCCTACTGAAGACACGCTCATCTTCTGTCTTTAAATTTATTAAAAGACAATGTATTAAAAGCAATCAGATTAAAAAAAATTGAAATTAGAAGTGGCTTCTTGAAGGACAACAGTCTTCAACAACAACAAAAACATGAAGAGTTGTGTCTCTGCTGAAGTAACTATATACATACTTTGGAAGACGAACTACATGATGTAATAGACCTTTTTCCATTTCTAGCATCTGCAGTATATAGTATTGGATGCCAAAATGATTGGCCACCTGATGGACAATTGTGTATAAGAGTCAGATCTAAAGCTTTTCTCTAATCAAAGCTTTCTGCAGGGGTTCTCGGTCTAAGTACAGGCTTCTCATTGATTTTTCTTCAGCTCCAAGATGACTACTTTTAACTCTAAGTTGAAAAATATGAAGTTATGCATTGAACCAAAAAAAAAAGGTACAATACATATTAAAACAGTGAGGCAGAGGAGCTATTACAATTTAAAGAAACTGATAGATTTCTGAGAAGATACAAAAAGTGATATTTGCCTAAGTTCAAAGAGGCTTATCATGCTGAGTTCTGAAGGAGATGGGGAGGAGAAAGAGAAGAAATTAAGGAGGTCACATGAAAACAAAAACATCAGCTGTCATTCATTTATAGCTGGGCTGTTCAAAAATTAAAGGGTACAGCCAAGGAAGTTCTAGATTACACAAGTAAAATTCCAAACAGAGCAAAATCAACTGGGTGATTGCAATACAGCTGAGCACAGGGCTGAGATGTCCCTGTGGTTTTGCGGCAATCTTCCAAGCGCCAGTGCGAAATTATGGTGCAACAAAGCCTGTGAGAGTTTGATATCACACTAAAATTAAAAGCATCAGGGAAGAAGAATGAAATTGACACCAAAAACATACTTTGCACTGAAGGTTAGAGAAAATGGAAAATAAATTATTATCATGCCAACTGTGGTATTGTCTAATAGAATGAAGCCACACACGGAACAGTTCAGAACACCAAACTGAATGGCAAAACAGCCCATGTATAGTGATTTCCACAGTTTCCCTTCTCCCTTGCAACTATTCTGCAGATTCACTTTCCTTGGATAAAAGAAAGTACTTGTACCTCGAGGTC
>VYZX01027721.1:87854-167276 GCA_013401335.1 Brachypteracias leptosomus | reverse complement strand
AGCCCTGCTAATGTGATGCGGTACTAGTAGCCTGCAGGCTACTGACTTCATTTCAAACATCTCCTGTTCCTGTTTACTTTGGACAGAGCCCAAGGCCTTCTGCAGCTAGCAAGACCTAGTCTTTGATACATGAAGTTTTTGAGATAAATGTCTAAGGCTAACATGGTAGCAGCCTTCTTTGGCACATGAACATCTTACACACCAGTTTGTACTAGCTTGGCAGTGTGTACAGTCCTGTGCAGTCAGGCTTAGCAAAACACTATTCAGACTCAGCAAAGTATTTAAGTATGTGCTTAACTTCATTGTAATTTAGCAAATCGCATAAGAACCTTAATGCTTTGTTCAGCAGTGGGCCCTAGTGCAGGAATTTAAGTCATTTTCCTGATCGGAGCTCATGTTGTTTCTTATCAAAAGAAATAAAATACCAACAGAAACTCCTGTTAGTTCCCAGTTATTCAGTTGCTCCAGAAAACACGGCCATTTCAAAAGACTTATTACAAGAATACTGTTGTTAATAAAAATATGGACAGCAAATAAGGTATAGTCTAAAGGGCCATTTACTTCTACAAGAACAGCGGGGTTTGGGCTGCAGTGATTACCGTGTTCTTCTCCTCATTGTGTTGCTGGCTGACATAGTTATTTGCTATCCCAAAGGAGAATTTGTCTAAAAGAAGATGTATTATTGTATTTTTGGCAAACAAAGTTGGTTTTAATGATTTCTTTTGTTTGCGTGAATTTATGGAGCGCACTTTCCCAACATTCCAATTTTACTCTGTATTGGGTAGTTTTCTTTCAGTGCATTTTATTTGCACGCCAGCGTCGCTTACAAATAGTGTATCTTGTGCCTTACTATTCATTATAGGATTGTTTTTAAGATCTGGCATTTTCATTACTTCTTTGTGTGTGTGTTTTGTTTTGGTTTGGTTTTTTCTTTTCCATTTGGCATAATTATGTGCTCATGATTATTACCTGCATAAGTCAGCAAAGCATTTCTTCGCATGAATATTAATCATTCTCAATTCTTCACTCACTAAGTGTGAAGTTAATAGTATTGCTGACTGGTTTCTGTGTGGCTGCATGCTGAAAAACATTTCACATTAACAGGGTAATTGAAACTGTAGCTAATGTATTGGTCAGAGTTGGTAAGATTTCTAAAGGCTTCTCGCAGCGATCTTATAGAGAGGTCCTGTGGCAATTATCTTCAAGAATAGACAATGTATGTAGTGAGCTATTCAGGCTGGAAATTGAATGCTTCACATGCCAGTTGGGCTCTTTTGGACATTGGGAGGACTATTGGTGCAGTAAAGTCTTGCTCAAACAGAATAAAAGGCACTGTAATTTTGCTTTGTCCTGTCATGAATGGTTCTTATGATTCAATGCATGGGTCATGTGTGCATCCTGTGGACTTTGTTTTTCATATTTTTTGCAACTAAGAGTAGTTTTTTAAAGTCTGTTAAATGTGAAAGTTTTCAACTCAACAGAGTACTGAAAATCCTTACATTTAAACTCATTCTTGTCCTCCACCTGTTTTTAAACTTAAGGGGCATGTTTGCTGCTGCGTTACTAAGGGTGAATTTGGCTTTCTGTATAACATCTGTGTTCCCTCTGTCTCTCCCTTTAGCTGTCTGCATAAGCCAGTTGTCTGAAATTGTACATGGCTTTGAGTTTTCCCCCTTGGGGAAGATGGGAAAAATGAGAAAAAGAGGTACAATCTGTCCCTCTCAGAGTTAGCAGCAGAACTCTCTCATTGTAATAGCACAATATCATTCTAATCTCTATGCTGATTCTTTTAGAAGATAGGGCAAATTGGTTGACATAGATTGCAAATTGTTTTGATAGATTTTATAGACTAAGCCCTCGCTCATTACACGAGCCTGAATCACTGGAGGCAGCAGTGTGGAAAAAATTGGATGTTGTCCTCAACTTTTCTTTAAGAATAAACCTTAAACCAAGGAAACCTGTGGAATGAAATGGATGCTGGTTCAATGGTCCAGTTGTGGGCTTTTACACCAGACCTCTGCCACTCAAATGACTGGAGTAACTGGAAACCACAGGCTGGTTGGTAGGGAGGGGAGTCTGATACAGAGGTGAGCAATCAGAGGGAGAAAGAGTATAAAATGAACTTGGATGGTTCCCTGCCAAAGTTGGGCTTTGTTTTGGTTTTAAATAAAGTTTTATGTTTGTCCTGGGTTGAGCTAGAGGAGAACTAATTCTGTTCAGAGATTTTACTTTCAGCTCAGTCTCTAAGTAATGGCACTTTCTACAGTTAACAGCAGATTTCCACAGACGGTGTCTGCTTCTACCAGTAATAGCACTTGATGTTTAGAGTTACTACCAAGGATTGGTGTGTGCAGAAAGGCTCTTGCTTAGACTTGTTCCTGTGCAGACCAAGGTCACTGCTAAATCCTATATACCACACTGGGGGTGCAGGAAGTCAAAGGCCATACCTTCAGGGACAGGTGACCTTAAATTGACCAACAAGGGATTCCATCCCATATATGTCATGCTCAATATAAAGCTGAGGGATCATAAGGGTCAAGGTTTCTTCTTCAGCAATCAGCATCTGAGGAGGACTCTGTCTATTCTGCCTTTCCATGTGCTTCTGAATCCAGTTCTGGAATCCAGCTCCCATCTGGTTCCCATCTGCCACTGAGTCCAGTTTGGGACTTCCCCAGTGCCTGCTCACAGCATCAGTGGTGGTGGTAACACAGTTGACTTCAAAAGGTTGGGTCGATACTGGTGTGGCATATATTTTATTTCATTATTATTTTAATTAAAACTCCTTTGTTTTTTCAATCCATAAGTCTCTCTCCCTTATTCCCTTTCTATTCCCCTTTGGGAAGGGAGAGCGGTTAATAGAGAGCGTCTGTTACTTGTCCAGTGACTGGCCCATCCCTAACCCTTCACAGGTCTCTCTAAGCTCTGTCCGTTGAAGTTTTTAAAGCAAGATGCAGTATCTTCCCAGAAATGTCTTCTGGTAAGCTACAATTACTAAGTATATAATAAATATTACTCCAAAGTACTCTGGATGTGTTGTAGTATGGTCAGAATGCATTATTATAGTGGTTATTTCTGGGTTTGGACTGCTGCAATCTTTCCAAAAGTAATTTACCTTGAGGGCATGGAAAAAGGAAGAAATTCAAATATATGGTTACTTTAGCATCTATGGTTTTCCTCATTTATTTTATGCTGTGGATGCTATACGGATCAGTGCTCAAAGTACCCCAGTCCTTCCTTTTGGTGTCCCATGTGCATATTGAACAGAGGCATGATGGAGCAGGCTCTGGGGAGCTCCTCACAGAGGAGCCTCAAAGATTGCAGAGGTGCCTGGTCCTGTTTTGTCAGGGGAGCCTTCGGAGTCACTGCAGCAATCACAGTACTAATCCAGCTTCTCAACATGGTAGCATGATTTGCTTGACTTCATAAAACAAAGGAAAACAATAGTATCAGGCATGTGCAGATATTTCTCAGTGAGTAATAAAGAAAATAAAAGCTTCTAGCCCCTGGGTGTTGCCAGGGAGAAGGAAAATCAGCGTTATATGCACATGGGCAGGGGCAAAGAGCCACGTGGTACCAGGTAAGGATGTGAAGGCTTTCCATTCTCTCTGCAGCCTTTCTACATAGCCTGAATCAAAAAAAGAGAACAGGCATTGGTAAGGATACAGACACTAGAATACTACATTTTGAGTAAGGACCAAACTTTGAAATATCAAACAACTTCTGCCCCTTAGAATGAAATTGATGTTTTCAATCAACAGTAGCCCAAATAATCCCCTTTAACTTTCTCCTAGCCATAAAGAGCCAGCACCTAATAAGGCCAGAGCTCTCCCAGTACCTCTAGGAGAATACTGAACATGACTTTCTCATGACCATGACAAATTTAGTCCTAATCCCATTAACCTTCTCCAGAGTCTGGACTGATGCCTGGATGACAAGTAGTCAGAGTCATTAGGCTGACCCTGAATAGAGGATTTTTATCAGCATTTACATGCATTATAGTAAGAGTAATGAAAGATTTGTCATCACTGCAGTTCTCAGTTGGACCTCCAAACACTTGTTTTCAGGATTCCTCCTTCCCCTTTATAAAGATTTGTTTTCAAGAAGTCCCTTTGAAAGGGCCCAGAAAATAAGAGCAACAAGTAGTTATTAACTGGTTCTCTTGATGGTGAATGCACGTATCAGTTTTGGCACTGCAGACACTGTATCTTTTCTCTGTCAGCTCCTATGAAAGAGAAATTTGTCTTCACCTTAGGCTTAGCAAAGTTCCTTTGACATGTAATTTCCAAATTTCATTGAGACAACACCTTGGATCTGGGCTCGGGATGGAAAAATGAAGATTTGGAGTTGTTTTCACAGTTCTGGTGGAATAGTCTTTCACTTTATTGCAGTAGCTTGTCCCGTCAAGGTCAAGAAAGCTTACTGCTTGCTGGTTGTTAGCATATCAACCTGCAGCAGAGCTGAAAGGTAATCTTACAGCTCAATGAGGATTTTACAAGATATTTACAGTATTTTAAAGCAGTTATCAGGAAGAAGTTTATGTTTAAAAGAGAAAGGTGTTAAGGTACAAAAATTGGAAAAGGTGAAAAACAACAGTGCTCCTTAACTAGATGCTATTTGATTTTCTCTAACTAGTTGTCTTTATCAAATTCAGTATGAGGTTTTTTTGGAGAGAGGAGATAGGAGTGCTTGGAGACAACACTACTGATAAGGTAACATTTAAGACCCCAACATTCAGAATTCCCTTCCATTTTTCACTATTGGTTTCAGCTTCTGGTTTTTGTCAACTTCCCTTCAGTCTTGCAGGCATCCATTTGAAGAGCTAATTTTCTTCCTAGACATAACAAAAGAGCAACTGGGATTGTATCTGCTGGCAGATCTTGCATTAATAAGGACGTTTTCTGCTGCAGAACATTACTGGTACACTCAGATACCCGAGTAGCTTCATCCAGCCACACGTTCCTCTGTACACTTGGAAAAAAAAATAAAGCAATTATCCAGCAAGAGCTTTCCAGGTTGTGCACCAGTTCTTCCTTTCTGTAGTTACTAAGCATGCTAACCAAAGAACAAAGAGCAAATCCTGGATCCGTTGTGGATATAGATGAATGTGTTGTCTCCTAAAATGAATTAGGCTGGTAGTCTAAAAGGATCCCAGCAGACTACTGGAAATTAAAGTCAATACAAAACGAATGGATAGTTATGGCATGCACACTCCTGCCTTTCTCCTGCAAACTTTCCAGCCTGAGTAAACTGTATATTTTAACTATGCTATGTTTACCTTGTATTTAACTTTTTTGTTTTATTATTGATGAAAACACTGCTGATATTTAAAGAAAGCCTAATAGCTGATTGTGTCCTTGCTTGATAAGACCTTTGTTGTAAATTGTATCTTATAGATCTCCAGTGTTGTTGAACATATACATAGGTGAAAAATATGCTAGATTAGAAGCATGATTTTATACACACACGCACACACACATATATAAAAGTAATAATTTTATGTCATGGATGATATAATATACAAGTATTTTATGCAGCAGTTTATACAATTTCATTAATAATCATCAGTGGTATACTGATAAATTAAGTCAGAGCAAGATTTACCATAACTATTTTCTTACTAACGTGATACGTAACGTTTAAATAAAATAACAATTACATTATTAACACTGATATATAATCAGTAATTCTAATATAACAATTATGGTATTATCAATGATATAGAATTGTTATTATATGTATCAGAACACTTCAGAAGAAAAGAACAGAACTTTATTTTTGCAAGGTGAAGGCTAGAAAAGGCAAATGTTTGATGTTTAAGCTGAGTTAATTTGAAAGCATCTTGGTAGGGGTGAGGCTTTGTGATTGCTAATAGTCTCTTTGATTACTTAGTCCTTTTGTTATTGTTGTTCTCCTCCGTGTTGTTTTTTCGTGTTCATCAAACACGCTTCTGACTTTTACTTGAAAACTTTTTTAATCCTCTTAAACTTTTTAAAGACAATCCTTTATTTTCTACTTCTTACTTCAACTACTTGCTGGAAGACCGTAAGCAATATGGAGTTAGATTCTCCACTACACAGATTGTGTTGAGTCTCCCCTTACTTTTAAGGGATTTCAACTGACTTTATTAAAATAATAGAGACAGGCAAGGTCTTCTGCAGAGAGAGGCACACCCCAAGTCGAAAAAGCTTGATTTGTCACTAAAACAAAGATGGAAAATTTTGGAAATAGAACTTGAGAGCCTTAGTCATCATCTCTTACCCATTAGAGGTGTAAGGAATTGTTTGATGTGTTTTCAATCGGCAGGGATTGAGAATGTAAAGGCTGTGATATTCTAGCAGATTTGTCAAAAATGCACCAAGAATACAGCACAAAACAGGTTTGTTATTCCCAGATAATCTCAAACATGATACTTTGAGCAAAGGGAAAGACTAGTCTACAGCAATCTGTTACAGCTGAAGACATGTGGGATCTTGACAGCCAATATTACAATTGCTCCAAATGTTACCCTGGTAATTACAAATTCCTTTCAAAAAATGCCTGTTCTCTCTCTGGATCAGCTGGGGGAACAGGATCTCTTTCTTGAGGTTCCCTTTTCAAACAGTTCAGGCAAATCCCAGGCTCTAAATGGCAGTTGTTTACATTTCTAAGCCTTTCCTGGACTCCTGTCCTAGCACTTATTTTGGTATCTTTTTAGCTGCCTCTTTTCTAGCTTTACAGTTAACTCTGAGCTGCGGCAAACAAACCACGATAACATCTATCTCTTACTTGTTAGTCATGTCCAGCCCGCACCCTTTGCAGACAAAAGGAACATCCACGTCACTTCCTCATTTGGTATAATGAGGTTTTTCTGTCAGCATATTCACCACCAGACATCCCTCTGGCTGCTACAGCTGCAATCTGTGCGGGCTGGCACGCGAGGGCTTTGGCATAAAGATCTCTGGTGTGTGGGTCTTGCTTCCAGGAAAATGACGTATGGGGTCTTTTTTTAAATTTTTTTTTTGCCCCCCTCCCCTTGTAATTAAATCAGCCCATGATGATGATTACATTATTGGCCCGAATGAAAAAAATCCATCTTCTAGGAGGTTGGTAAGGTAGCAGGAGTGATTCTGTTTATCCTAGGGGTAAACTGATAGAAAAAAAACCTTCTCAAGACTTTTGGGCAGCAGCATACTGGCAAATTAAGTCAGAGTGAGCTTTGGCATAACCATTTTCTTGCTAGCATCCAAACGGTGATGACATGGTTGGTAGAGGAAAGGTAACTCTTGTAACCATTGTTAAAGAAGGGACAACTTAGATTAAACCACCTAAAAATAGCTCTAAGAAGTAACCTACAAAAATAGGTTAATTAAATAGTGAATGGGCATTGGGAGAACAGACAGGGACTAATGTGATCATTAAGTTGACTCTATGCTAAATTTATTCAGTAGCAGAATTTGTTCTTTTCCCCAAGGTTAAAAAATGATAATTCAGGAGTGCAGAGAGCTGTGGGTCAGCTGATGTGAATCCCTGTCCTCCTCCACTCCCCAGCACAAAGTCTTTTGGGATGGTAACTGTACATATATATATTTTAATCATAGTGCATTGCATGATTATAATTGTAGGGATTTCTCATCACTATTACAATTTAAAAGGTGGGTATGCATGTTGTTATGGGAAGTTCACAAAGGCCTGTAGTGATAAGACAAGGGGTAATGGGTTCAAACTGGAAGAAGGTAGATTTAGAATGGAAATTAGAAAGGAAATTCTTTACCCAAAGGGGGGTGAGAAATTGGAACAAGTCGCCCAGGGGATTTGGGGATGCTCACCCCTGGAGGTGTTCAAGGCCAGCTTTGAGTAACCTGATCTAGTGGGAGGTGTCCCTGCCATGACAGGGGATTTGGAACTAGATGATCTTTGAGGTCCTTTCCAACCCAAACCATTCTATGATTCTATGAAGTTATGTCATACACTGGTCAAATGGGTCTGCTGAAGCCTGTATTTGTAATTCAATATATTGGGAGGAATGTCAGCATTTGGAGCTATTCCTGTATTACCTTATTTATTAGTTTTTCAGAGTTATTTTTCTTTTAATGGTTGATGTTGGAGTATGTTTTTTTACCTGACAATTCTATGATTCTACGTGAATAGATGGATGTGAAGCCTGTAAACTTCAGTTGCAGATATGATTAGTGATTTTTATGCCTGTTCTATGTGAACACACAAATAACAGATTAGATGAGGGAAATGCAGAACTGTCAAGCTTAGACAGCCCAACATGGCTGAGCTCAAAGGAAAGAGGAGAGAAGCAGGAGATAAATTTTCATTTTTTTCTCATCTTGTTTTTATTGGGATCTTCTGAGTGTCGCTGTGATCCAGTCAGCAGCACATCAGCTTCACCTTTGCTGTATCAACTAGCTGTGAGGCACCTACTCTGCAAGGGAAATGCATGTCATGATAGAATTATGTAGTGTTCCCACATCTGAAACTGGAGAACACATCTGTTATAAGAAATCTCTCTTTCTGATCTTTCAACTGGCCACAACCCCTGCAAGAAGGAGTGCTAGTAGTAACTGAGTTTGGTGACCTTGGAGCACTGATGATATTCAGTGCTATAGCTCAAGATCCAGCAAAGCCTGGGAGAATTGCTTAATGCCTCAGGGTTGAGGGTGAAAGCTTCATTGCATGGGGCTCCCAAACCAGAAAGGCAAAAGAGATGTTGCAAGTGAGCTTAATCCTGCAGAGATGATGTTCTTCTGAAACCTTGTTTTCCCTTAATATTGTGAAAAAAGGGAGAGGTGCTGTTTGCAAATGCAGGAGGTGACTGTACTGGTGGTAGACTTGGAGGTGCTTGGTGAAGATAGCTGGAGAAAAATTTATAGGTGTGACCAAAAGTAGAATTAGACAGAGTGGCATCAGGGTTGTGTGGAGAACATCTAACAGTCATCTCTCTGGCAGAAACCATGATGCTCCATTGCTGTGTCACCTTTTAGTCCTTGGCCTGTGACTGTGGCTGTTTCTCTAGGACAGGAGCCCCCACCTGCTACCATGGGGTAAGAGCCAACCACTGGCTCAACCTTCCAGCCTTGGCTGACTCTTTGCAGGCGCGGGGACTGCTGAGCTGAGAAGTTGCCTGTGGCTGTTTGTTTCTGCTTTGTTAGGGAAACAGGATTTTAATGTGTGGGAATTTTTGTAAGTTAACGAGATTATGTTAATGGTGTGCCTGATTCATGCTGCTGATTCACTACATCGTGGAAATGACTCTATGAAGCCCCAGCTTTGGGCTGATCTGTGAGGACAGAGTGCTGAGAGGAAAGGCTCTCTGAAAAAGCTGCTTGTCTTGATGCTTTCTAAAATGTCTAAACTTAGAAAACTCCTTCACAGGTAGAGCACACAAGGCTGTTTCTTTACTCCGTGAAGTTTGATTAGTAGAGTACAACTTGTGTGGGAAACTTCCAAAAGGTTATTAGAGGTCTTTTCCAGAAAGAAACCGTGAAGGAGAAAATCGACAAGCATTTGTTTGATAAAACATAATCCAGCTGTGGTAATTAGATCCCAGTAGGATGAGTTCTGGGTTTTTATTTGTCTCCAGCCAAAGGCTGGTATACAGTTAAGATGTCATCTCTTCAAGGATGCAAATAGAAATGGAATATTTAATAAAGATCAGGGTAGCAAAAACAAAAGCAATTTAATTTTGCACTTGGGAGTGTATCAAAATGAAAATTAACCCTGAAGTTTCTTGCCTCTGTATTCTGCTAACAGGTGAGAAGGTTTCTGCCTTTTATTTCCTTTTTGTAAATAGCTGAATGTTTTCTTTAAAGCTTCGTAACCAGACATTGTCTGACCAAAAGCATTTCTCACAGTGAGGGCTGCTTGTTTTATGGGGTTCAGTATCAAAGGCAGATAACGTGGCTACTGTTAATGAGCAGCTGATGGACATTAAGTTTTACTCTTGAAGAAACAGGAAAGTAATAGAGCTTCACAGGTGCTGTGGAAGATGTATCTGATAAACTGATTTACTGGTGTTTGAAATCACCAACAATACCAGCATCCCAGCCCATCTTGTACAAGCTGCTGCTTGGCAAGAACAGGAGCTGGGCATCTGGAGGTGAGACTTCACACCAGTAGGGAAGCGAATCCTTGAGGAGGTAACACGGGTGAAGGCCCTGGGTGTATGGAGCTGAAATTCTTCTTAAATTGTTAGAGGAAGAACTGATGTTTTTAGGGGGAAGCTCAGCAGAGTGACTTGTTTCTTGTGTATTTTGTTTCTCAGCTATTTGTGTGCCTCATGAATTCACTTTTTCTCTGAAAATCATATTCTTATGAACAGATTTTTGAAGCAAACTTTTCAAAATAGTAAAGAAACCATTTATTTCAATAGCAGAAAATGGGAAAACTGGCTGTTGTGAGGAGGCAGCTGTACAAAGTACAGACACTGAGCGAGCAGAGCTGGCAGCCTGAGCAGCGTTGCTGTTGTTTGAAGGCTGCCGGCAGCCTGAGCACCTCAGACTGTGCTACAGCCAGGTTCTGAGAGCCAGGTAGTGCTGGGTCAGTGCTCAGGCTGTGTGTCTGGAAACAAAACCTGGGGTTTGGCAAGATTTGTGTTTCCTCTGCATCGCTGCTGTCAGTACACGAGCACAGATCTCATTTCATCACTGCTGGGAGCAGAGGAGCTGGCTGGACCAGCGATGGAACTGTACAGTGGTGTGATGTGCCGCAGGGTTGCCTTCTAGGTCAGCCAAACTGAGGGGCAGGTGTGTGCTCTTTCCAAAACTTGTTCTTCTGATCTAGCTCTAAAAGGCAGGATGCAAGGGGAGCCCATCAGTGATCAAAAGGAATGTGCAGATTTCTCTCCAGCTGTAGCAAATCTGTAGCAAAAAAAAAAAAAAGATGACTTAGGCAGCTCTATGTCTAACTCTGATAGGAGTTTTGTTCACATGTGAATACCCCACACTAGGAAATCAAGTTGCTCCTATTTTAACTGTGGTTTGATGGTACAGTAAATCTATTTGGGGGCTCTCACTGCTGCACTAAGGTTGCCACAGCCATGTGCTGAACAACACTGTTCTGGCATAATATCATTATGCTGGCTCCATTTTGTAAACTTTGTCATATTAGGTGTTACCTCTCTGCACTTCACTAATTTTATGCTGGATTAGACTCCGTCAGCTATAGTAGAGCCAGCTCAAAGCCAACATAAACTTTGTATCTGGTGTTCTGGCTCCTCCAGCTGAAATGCAGTCATGAGTCCATCTGAATCCCAGTCAAGTTTATGCCACTGATGGATCCAGATGTCCACAAAGCCTTGTCCAGCCAGCATTGTGTGGTCGTGTGGTTTGGAGAGTTGGAAAGGCCCAGGAAGCTGAGGCACACCCTTCAGGAGAGGCTTAAAGTGACATAGTTCATGCTGATGACTTGAATTGTGCTTTTATGAACTGAACCTCAGCAGAAAGAAATGCATTAATCGTTAAATTGTTAAAAATATATATCCAAGGGAGAGTAAATGAATTAAAAACTGTCTAATAAGTGAGGTTGATGATTTTTGAATGTCTGCAATGGCAGCTTTAAAAGAAGACTTTAAAATCTATCTTTATATGCAGAGTATTATTATATTAGTTCCCAAGAACTGAATGGACTAATTGGTAGCTCAGAGAGCTTATCTTTCCAAAAATGTGCGTGAGATAGAGATGAGTGAATAAGAATTCTTTTGTGTGCTGAAGGAAATACTTTGCAAGCTTCAAATTCATTTGTGTTTGGAAACAGTCTCACTGACACTTGTTTGCCCCTCTGTCTTTAATGTCATGGTGTGCTTTTATAGCAAAGCCTGTTTATATGTAAATAGTTCCTTGATGGATAAATTGACTTAGTCAAGAGTATGCAGCAGCCTTCCCAGGGCTTGCAGGTTTTACAGGGCCAATAAAGTCTCTTATCATGATGTACTGCAGATAGATTCATTTGAGTGACATATTTGTAATATTTAAATCCTTGGAAATGTTGATTTTTTTTTTTCCCCCTCCTCTTCCCTTCAATAAGGGGCTACTTGAGACAGTAGCTCAAACGGAAAATTGCTCCTAGATTAGGGGAGATTCAGCAAAGCCTATTGCTGCCATTCTGGTATCACCCAGAATAGGTTTTTCTTAAAATGTGAAAGATAATGACCTATTCAAGGAATACATTTGGGTCAGGATCATATTTTTATGTATCTGGGTTGAAACAAAATAAGCAACGTCTGCACTGAGGCACCTCTGCTGGAAGTATTTCAGATGATGGCTTTTGAATGCTCTTTTTCTGTAGGGTTTGCAAATGCCCAACAAGTTTGGTGTGTTTATTATTGCTGGGTTTTAATTTTGGTTAAATGTAGAACAATGCTTACGTAAAGCTGATTTTCATGTAGTATGTGTAATCCATGATCAACTTTACTTCCTCAGTTGTTCTGTGTTGAGATAGAAGTGAATATATTGGTGAGATTGAAAAATCTTAATTTTCTGTGGCTGAACTACCTCTGTATATTCAATATATGGGAAATGAACATGGTAGTGACAAAAAAGCAGCTAAAGTAAAATGTTTCAATGGTATCAGAAACAGAATACACCACATAGGCATAGCCATTGGCAGTCCCACGTGTGACAGGATTGGCTTCGTCCCCACAACACGAACAATTACAGGGAAGAAGGTCCTCTCCTATTATTTTTATTTGAGCAGATCACTATTTCTACTACATAAAAGCCAATATGGCACAACTGGAGCACTTAAGGCTTCAGCACAGCAGCCTCCATGTCAGGAGAAGTGAGTACTGGGAATGTCCTTCTGTGTCCCCAGTCATTGCTGTGCTGATCTTCCAACCTCTTCCATTTTGGCCAAGGTCTGGAGTCCTTCTCTGAGCGCCACGTTGCCTTCCAGCACAGGCTGTGCCAAATACACTGCCAATAGCAGGTCCCTGCCACATATTGATCCTTTCCCTTCCTGGCTTGTGCAGTAAGAGATTGTCGGGGCTTTTTGTTTTGTTTTGTTTTCTTTAAGTCAAAGAGTTGCCTTATTCTAATTAACAATGATAAAACTTGATCAGTTTGTGCTGTTTCTCATAATTTATCACTAGGACTCAGCATTTAGACCATTATATATGGATTTCATGGCAAAGTGTAGCATCTAGGTTGTGGTGAAAAGTATTGTCTATCAGCTTTTTTGTGGAGTATAATATATATTTATTTACTAGTTTCCTTTTGCATCTGAGTAATTAGAAACAGAGCAGGCAAATGGTGTCTTGTTTTGGCATGAAATACAAAAGAATGGACCTTCCTGCCCTTCATGGAGTGAGGTAAATTATTTTGCAGTAGAAAAACATTGAAGTTGTGCTGTAACTTGAATTATTCATTGGCATTAAAATGTCTTCCTTTGTTAAAGTAGATTTGGGAATTAGAGATAATACTGAGAAAAAAATTAGTTTCAATTTTGTATCCAACCATCTCTCAAATCCGTGCTCATGTACATCATCAGTATTTGGGGGGGGAATTATTTCATGATAAGGAAGAAACATAATGAAGCTATTGGTTTTGACCATTGCTTTTTGGATTTCATTCACTTCTTCAGAATTAAGTTAAAATAATCAGGAAGCTATTAATTACCTTAGTGTTATTTTTTCCATGGAAATTAGTAGGACAGCTAAATGCTCACCTGTCTCTGGAAGAGGTTGATAACTGCACAGAAGAGGTTGCAGTGCTGGGTAGCTTTGACCAACTGTCATGTTTGGAAAGCTGCAGGGGGGAGTTGAGCTGGTCCCTGGGTGCTGCTGGCTCGACTTTGAAGGTAATCATTAAAAGAAACAAAAAAAAACACCAAAAAAACCACCAAAGAGCTCCTTCCATCAACTTAAAGAGAGCAAAGACAACCTTTGTGGACTGATCCATAAGTGTTTAGGAACAAGGAGGCTTTGATGCTTATCCTTTGTATCACCAACATGTGGGGAAGAAAATATCAAACACTCTAGGAAGTTCAAACTGTTCTGGAATAACCATGATCATAAAGAATTTTGGCAACTTCAGATGCATAATGCAATAGTTCAGCTGGATTTGTGTGTCACCAGGAGTGAGATGGTCACAAATATAACTTGGCAAGGGTGGCATGGCTGGTGCACATTCACTGCGATTTGGAAGTTCTTAAAAGTATGAAATACTCCAGATTTGAAGATTGTAACATTAATTAATGATGTTTTGAGAGTATAAACATTTAGAACTGTTTAAAAGGGAATATGATGTAGCTCACAGTGAAGTTTGCACAAGGAAACAAGTAAAACTTGAAACGAGTCATCTTTTCCCTTACATGCTTCTAATATAGTGGTCTCCATTGATTTCCAGGAATTTCCTAAAACTTTGAGGTGGGGTGGATGCTCCCCCCTCATCTTATTTGCCCACATAGCTACATGTAGAAAGGTAAATTATTTTGCAGGAGGGACATGCTAATGTTATATGGATTAGGTTCATTATTTTTTCTTGGAGGTTTTGCATTAAGATAAAGTACTAGGTAGTTTATGTCATCTGTGACTGCAGCCAAACGCTCTTTGAATCTCTTTGATTTGACAAGTGTTCTTGGAAGCAAGACTTGTATCCTTGTGGGGTTTCCACTTCTCCCCTCCATCATCCCCCAATTTTCCTTAATTTGCAATTCCCAGACAAGGCTTTTCTGTAAATGGCAAGATGTCCTAGAACCAACCTTTTGCTATCCTGAATGATGGCACAGCCACGTCCTGGAAACTCTGAGGGCTTGGGACCCCATGAAGGAGTGTTGCAGCTGCAGGGATGGACGTAGGAGAAGGGTCTACAATCTTCCAGACCATGTACATTTTTTCTCTGAGTTGCATTATGGAGTTGGCCACTTTCTGTTCCATAGCATAATGTTAGACTTATGGCTATACTTGTTCTAATACAATAAAACATATTAGTGTTGATGTTAATTATGGGTGAAGCGGCAGCCAAAATCCTGAATTACATTAAAGTGCGTTTGGCTTAATCTGTATATTTTAATGTTCTGCTTTTTAGTCCATAAAGAATTTATAGGTTGTCTTTACTGACTCCAGCAGTTGAAGAGACCAAATCAGTCACAGCTGATGCTTTTTTATTGCTGGTGTATTTAAGAGTGCTGCTTAAAGACCAGGAGCCCACTGAAGAGGTGGTGTTCACTGTCATCATTTGAAGTAGGCTCAGCCTAACACCAGGTTATGTTTTGTCAAGTTATTTAGACTCTGATGTGAAAGTAAAAGGTTTTAAGGAAGAAAATGAAGGAGAGAAATGAGGAGGCTTTGTGGCCTCACTTGTGATACTTTGCTGGTAGTCAGCCGAGTTACCCCAAATACACTCCATGGACAGCTTTAAACACAGTATTTTGATATTCCATTAATCCACGTGGCACTATTTCTGAGGGGTGCTTACTGTCGTAACGTTTATAAAATCTTCTCTTCTTAAGAAGGAAAGCCAAAGACCTTTACCAGTGCTCTCCATCCTGTGGTCACAGCAGGCTGAAGCCAGGGTTGCTGTCACAGTGGTCCAGCTGCCAGGGCAGGCAATAGATGATGTTGCTTGAGGTATAGGGACTAACAAAGGTCAGGGAGCACTGCTCGATAACATGTAGTGTATGAGCTATTTCTCTTATTTATTTTTAGAACAGATCAAAACTTGACTGTAATGCCACATGTATTGGCCTCCCTCTTCTCTGTTCGCTTCCACTTGTGCTTAGTGTTGCAGTTTTTGCCCAGCTCTACCTGTCTGTCCTGGGCAGCGTGTGCCCCACTTGACTGAGCCACAGGTGGAAGTCTCAACTGTCTTCTCTGGCAGCCCTAGAGAGAGTCTCCTGCTTTATTTCTGGCACCAACTAGAGTAGGAAGGCTTGTGCTGCAGTGACAGCCTCCCTTTCATTGCCAGGTGGTATTGAAAACATGAGCAGCCTTGTTTATTGACAATAGACAAAATATCCCAGAGATGGAGAAGCTGATGGCCTTTGGAAGTTTTGGATTAAAAATCAATTAACAGATGAGGAATGAATACAAAGGATAAAAAAGCCATTCTCTTGATGAAAGAGGTTAGCAGTAGTATTAGGGAGAGCAGTGTCAGGACTAGTTTTGTTACGTATATTTCACAGCACTTCCGGCAGCATGGTAAAGAGGGCTGTAATTTGGTGATGACTCAGAGTGACTGACATTATACAGAAACTTCAAAGACTTTAGATAAAAATTGCAGAATCCACAATGGAATCATGTAAATGACTAAAACCCGGATGGGTTCTTAATTAGTTGTAAATCCTTGGGGAAAAATTTTCTGAAAGTGTTTTTAGATGACTTCTTGAAAACAGGGCTGGGTGGAAAGGCAGATAAAATGATTAAGATATGGCCAGGGACGATGATTTTTTTTTTTTTCTTTTAGGAATGTGGATAATGTGAATGCTGCTATGGGGTGGGATGCTGAGTTACAAAATAAGGCTATAGCAGAAGTAATAAATATCTGTCAAATATTTAATATATTATGACAATCAGTGTATTCAGTTTGTTCATGAAAGGAGAGTCTAAAACATCTCTTACACATTTTTATTTTGTCATAAAGCAAGAGGGCTGAGGTAGTATCTTACTTTCCTGATTTGGATGGCTGTTCACTGTGCAGGAGTGAAGTCCTTCATAAAACCTACCACAGCTGCTTCATGGGGAAATGGAGAAGGCTTTTTTGTGGCTGGAGGCAAATCCATTGAGGCTGTGGAGTGTCAGTAGTTCATTTTACAATCTGCACTGACTAGTGTGATACGTGTTCCTTGCTCATGCCATGAGGAAGCAAGAGCATGTTACACAGGTGCTCCTGTGCCTGCCACCTTCTTTCCAGGTGAGGGTTGCTTTAAAGGACATCCATGGCAGAAAATGGGATGAGACACTTGTTCTCCAAAACCCTGTGTCTTGGGCAGGGCAGAGGGATATGCTGGGCCGCCTCTGTGTGATGGAGACATTCCTTCCCCTTACAGAAAGGTACTGCAACAATCCCATGCCTCTTATATAGGTCCTTTTTAGGCTGTTTCTGGTTCTGACCTTTGCTGACGCGGTGAAGTCTTGATAAAAGGATGAGGAGGTGTTTGCTGAGCAGGAAGCGTCTCATGTCACTGGAGAGGTGAAGCACTAGCTGGTGTCTGGCCAACATGTGTCATTCTCCTTGACTGATGGTGGTGTACTGATGGCCCCAATGAGCTGCATATGCCTAAGCTGGCAATTGGCTCAATGAGCCATGGCTGAAGTTTGCTGCTTTAGTGGCTCTCCTCCTATTTGGCAATGATTGTTGTGCTGATGCGATTTGTTATTTTCACAGATTTTAGCCTACAAAAAAAAAAGCCAAAATCAAACCCTCTTGCTAGCTTGTCCATCATTTTCTGGTTTTCAGTTTTTCATAGTTTTGTGGACAGTTTGTGGAAGACTGCATGAAGGGCCACACAGGGTCTGACCAAATGCCTGTCTCCTTTGGAGCCTGCCTTTGTCATGGCCGAGAGCTGCTGCTTAGTGAGGAGTGCAAGGACAGAGCACACGCTTAATGACAGTTGTCAGAACGCTTTCCTGGCCCTGGCTTTTCATCCCCCAGGGACTTTATGATCCACAAATTTTATCTTTATGCTTTAAATCCCTCATTGGGTTTTTCTTAGGTGAATTTGTAATATTGATTTTCAGCTCCCATAGAGTTTTCTCTTTTGTGTGGCATCCACTCTGCTTGATGTGAAAGCATCTCCTTTTGTTTGCTTTGAACTTCCAATGCGCTGATTCCATTTGATATCCCCTATTTTTTTTGTCCACCTGCAAGTTTGATTTGAAGGGACCTTAGTTCTTATTGTTGTAACATAACGTATTGTCAATGTGTGTCACGCTGCAATAACATGCAATAACATAGTTTTATTGTGTTGGTTATTTCATCGGAGGGTTTTGCTGATGTGTAAAGGGGACAATGCATACGCGTTAGCTGAAAAAGTATTTTTTGTTCCATTTTTATTTTTTAACTTCAGCTGTTTGGTTTTTTAATATAGAATTAGAGCCTTTATCATCTGTTAAGTTTAATGTAGTGTTACTTAGTGCTATATTGCAAATGATTTAGCATTTTAATTCAAGTCTACAATGTGATTATTATCCAAATATATTTCTTCTCTCACAACTGGGTAAGTCTTGACTATAATAGTAATTTTGGAATATTACTGTCTCCTTGAACTGATGGCTAATAATGTTAGCTTTTAGGGAAATAAACACTTTGTGAATGTGTCTCCATCTACTGGAAAAATACTCCAAAGGACCTACACATTTTGCCCATGTATAATCTCCTCTTTGCTAGGTGATGTGGCAACAGTTTAGAAGACATGGGCGGGAGGTCTGTCAGATGTGGGTGGCAGATGATTGAGCCCCAGGTGGGGAGAGCAGAGTTTGATGAGAGGGAGGCAGAGAGGGGTAGAAAGGGGCAGAGAGACGCTTTTTCCAAAATGAAACGTGCAAAAGGTCAGAGCAAGTGTGGCAATGCCTATGTGAACACCAATAAAATCCCTGAACTAGTTAAAGGAACATTTAAGGGACTGGCAAAACAGATGGTGCATAAGTTAAAACTGTACAGGAGCAACTTACCTTCTGCGGCAATTTCAGCAAGGCAGTTATTTCCGTGGCTGTTACTCTATCATTCAATCACAACATGCAATTACTATAGCAAACCTTCTGTCACACTGCACACGTTTTCACACTTGTCAGAGGAAAAGTCATAGATTAAACAATATGGTTTAAAGCACTGCTTAGTTATGAATTTCGTAACTGTATTTTAATGCAAGACAGAAGCGTTCCGTTGCAGCAGATCGCAAAAGAACAAGAACCAGGGGAATACGCTCAGGAAGAAAAACAAGTCTCGTTGGCCATGCAGATTTCATTAGCACAAATGGAAGTTTCTCCGTGTTAATGCCTTTGCATCAGTCTGAAAACACAAGTAATTAGAGCCCCGTTTTGGAGTCCCTGCATGTGCTGAACTCTTTGCTGAAATCGATGGGAGCTTGGAGAAAAGGCAGAAAGAACCGGGGCCTTAATGCCGACGTTTCCCTCTTATACAGCCTTTACCATCACACACGGTACACAACTGCTCAGTCATTTTTTAAATTCTCTTCAAAAAATTTGAAAACAAGATAACATAAAACCAGTTTCTTAATCTTTTACCATCCACACGTGCAAGTTCTTAATTCCATTCATTTTCCTCATTGCTTTGGGATTTTGTGTGTGGTTTTTTTGTTGGGGTCTTTTTGCCCGCTCTGTGTGCTCTATTTGTTCTCAAGAACTGGTATCTCTTTGGTATACATAGCTGGTTAGATGTATATATGCTGCTTTTGTCTCTCATGCTAAATGGTTTGCATGACTGATAAAGTATTAGTAATGCAAGTGGTTGTTCCTTATAACGTTTCTTGAATAATAATGCGTCTCTGGTTTAGACTTTTTCATGTCTGTCTTTCCTTTAAGAGAAAAAAATTCAAAGCAACAGCACAAGGATCTCAATATGCTTTTTTTTAAAAAAACTGAAAAGGGCATCTGGGGGCAACTCAACCAGAAAAGACAGGGAAATCAAAGCCGTGGCTATATTTTGCTGTTCCATTTTGATTACTCTGTGTAGTTTGTTTTCATTTGGGAAGTAAGTATTTTTAAAAAGAGAGAAATCTTTTTGCCTCTTCTCCAGTTCTGCTGCTTCTACTATTTTAAAAATATACATACCAGTTATTTTCATACAACACATTTGCAAACGGGAAGAATTTGACAAGGCATTGTTACTTGAGTCAAATACAAAAATCTGTCTGGATCATTATATTAAACAGGAAGATGTAGAAAATTAAAGTCACACTTCCACTTAAAATTGTTAACCTTCTATTTTTGCAACAGCACCTATCAAGAGAAAGAATAAATGTCTATAAGAGAATGAAAGCTGGAAGAACTTAGAGAAAAAGTACATATTTTCTCAGGTTTTTTTTTTACTTTTTCAATTTGTGTGATGGCCTTTCTCGCATTGACATTGAAGTTTTATTGAGACATATCCTGACACATTTAGTGATGCCAAGTGAAGCATTATGCAGATTCATTCAACTTGGTAGAAACACTGTTGGGGTTACTCTGAATGAGGAAATATGTCAAAACTTGCAAACCTGGATTGGCCTTTCTTCAGGACTCCTCATTTCCTGAGTGCCCTGTTAAACACATTGCCACTGATTTTTTCCAAAACCTTCTTTCAGACAGCTTTCAGTTCTTTTTCCAATTTCTGAGATGAACCCACTGTACCAGAAAGGAGGCATCCAGAGGTTTTGACCTGTTTTGGTCATACTGGTGCAGTTTAACTTGTTTATTTGTGTCACTCAGCAGCAGTTTTAAAGAGGAGAAACAGTGGAAATAAGATTTGGATTGCAGTTGAAGTTGAGGCTTTCTTGCTGCCTGCAGTGGCTCTGAATCAAGCCACAGATGGTGACGAGGTTCCTGGAGCTGCTGCTCTCCTTGCACAGACGCTGCAGCAACGCCGAAAGCAATGCAGGGCCTTAGGAAAAATCTTAAAGTGGATCTGAAAGCAGATGTGCCACAGCTGTAAGGGAAGTGATAATGAAAGCAGTGAATCCAGAATGGGGCGGATGGCAGCAATCTGTCATTGGGGGAAGGATGGGAAGGAAAAAGCTAAAGTGGGTCGACAGCAGAGAATAGATAGAGAGGAGAAAAATACTGCATTGAGGGGACTCACGATAGCCATAGAAACATCTGTAGGGACACTGCCTGGAAACAGTAGAGAACGAGTTAAAAAATACAAATATCCTCCTTGGTGTTTAAAAAGCGTCTCAAATCATCTTTATCGTGATTTATGTTCCCAGACCTCAACAGAATTACAGTCGTGTAATCCACAACTGCTGTTATTTATTCTGGATAAAAAAGGCAATTTTGACTGTGATCTCCCTTGACATTTCCCAAGGTCTACTCCCGTCTCATACCTTTCATCATCATGTACTTCTTCAAGGCGGCTCTTTTACCTCTCTCAAAAAGAAACATGCATTTCAGTTGCTCACCCTGGACCAGAGTGACACTGATGTTACAGGTTAGGGGAGATCAATTGCATAGCCCTGCTCCTCTTCACCTGGGAGGATCTTTGATGTGTTGACAAGGTTGGAATCCAAGTAAGACATTAACTCACTGTATCGCAGTGGCTAAGGTGGCAGGAAGGAAATAAAACAGTATCTTGCTCAACAAGGTATCCTTCCTTTTTCATTTTACCATGTGTATCAATGGCAGTTGGAACTATTAGACCTGCATTAAAATTACATATTACTTATATAAATGGGAGCTATAAATATCACCAATAGTAAAACTAAAATTGCACTGAGGTTCAGGAGACAGTATGTCTAAAACCTACAAAATTAAGGACATTTAGAGGAAAGCCTGAACATCCATCTGCCCTTAATTTACCTCATTATTCTTGGTTGTCAGAGAATGATCTCAGTACTACATTAATGTCATTTAATGGCTTTTTCTTGCAAGGTTGGCTCAGATCTGAATCAGACTGCAGTAAAGGTGTAGTGAAGTTTGCTTGGGTAGGTTGGTTTAGGTGAAGCAGTAAGAACAGGCTAACCTCATGCTAAGGATGAAGCAGTTACTGTCACTGCAGGCAGTAAATACTTTATCTCCTTTCAACCGTTTTTATGTTAATATAGTCTTGTGGGTTCTTATTCCTTTTTCTTTTCATTTGAAAATATTATAAATGTAAAGCTAGCATTGATCTGTAGACGTGGCACAACGTTGATTTGGATCAGAGCCCTACACACTAAATTTGAGCTCGTTAAGAATGTATTAGTAAGTGTAACGACCTGTATGCTGGAAATGCTAATGCTGCGTTAGGTATGTCCCTCTCCTACCAGCCTGTGTGGGCTTGGGCCAGGCTTGGGTCTGACTGCCATGCAGGATGGTCTCATGAAGCTGGAGAAGTCTGGCCCATCATTTTTCATTAGAAGTAATTTTGTATTGAGTCAGTGGAAAGAATATTCCTGTGGTTAGGACTCGAGAGAAAGAGAGTTTGTGAATATGCTTTCTGGCAAACACTTATGATTTCCTGTGCTCAGGGAGAGATTTGTTTCACCTAAATTTAGCTTAGGTATCTAGCTTCACTCTGTAGTCAGCAATTCCCCATGAGAGCCATTCATCTGACCTGAAACAGCTGAATTACCTTCTTTATTAACTGTAGAGAGAACCTTAGGCCAGGAGTCCAGTCTCAAAATGGCTTAGCAGAGATGAAGCTGGATTCTAGCTTTGCTCTTAGCAATACCCGTGTCAGATGAGGTCAGGGGGTCCTGCAGAATCTTGTGAGTAGAAATATGAAGGTGGTGGTGAGATGCCCAGCACTGCTCTGAGGATGGCCTCTGAGGCTCAAGAATTGGAATCCCTTAATACAACAGGTTGTTTCAAAGCGAGTATGATTAAAGAGTATTATTAGTCTTCTGAAAATAGTCAATATCCTTCATTTTAGAAAGTAATAAGGACTCTATCCTCGTGAAGAAAGCTGCACATTCAAGCTCTTCGTCACAAAATAATTAGATGTTGATAGTTCAGGGACTCTAGAGGCAAACTTAGCAACTGCTCCATGCTCTGCGGTGCCGAGAGGCTGATGCAATATGGGGCACGTGGGTGAATGTCCCTTTCTCCTTCTCAAAAAGGCAAGGGCACTTCTTGTTTCTTGCTCTCTGGCATAAAGGGAGTCATAACTCTTCTCTGCTGGGGCTAAAAGCACATCACAGATGTGGTTCAGAATCAGTTTGTCATTCATTTCAAGCCTCTTTTGGCATGAGTTGGTATAGAAAGAAAGAAAGAAAAAAATAAATCTGTTCTAAGTTCTCGTTTGATGTTTTATTCTTTCCTCCTCATCATCTGTGCTTTGGCTGCTTTAATTGGTGTTTTAACTATGATGGCTTCAGAACACCCTAGGCAGATGCTGTCTTATAAACGCAATTGTTATGGTTCTGTCTTTTTTTTTTGTTGTTATGTGAGAGGTGGACTGAACATTGGCTGAGCTTCTGGGATTAAAGTGTTGTGGTCTAGCTAGAGGACAGTCACTAGTATTGTTGCCCAGAGGTTGATAGTGGGGCCAATACGATTAAAGATGTTCCTTAGTTACTTAGATGATGGTGCCAAAAGTGCTCCAGGGAGTTCTCAGACAATACCAAAGCTGGGAGGAGTGGCTCATATACCAGATGGTTGTGATGCCTTTGAGAAGTGTCCTGACAGGCAGGAGCACTGGGCAGTGGAGACCAGACCTCATTCTAGAGGTGCTTTCCAACCTCAGCTATTCTGAGATTATTTGAAATGTACAGTTTCATTTCGGATGATTTCCAAATATGAAAGTTTTATGATTTTTAAAGATGTGTACTGAACTGTTAGTCTGTGGTACCCCAATAAGCTTTTCATTCTAACTACAAATGTGCAGATAGTTCAGAAAAAATACTGAGGCTGTACAACTGAGGCTGTACTTGGGGAAATCAAATAAATTATTTGACCAACTTTCAGTCTAGATCTTTATCCAGGCAGTTAATTGAGCTATTACTTTTAATTACTGGAAGATAATACATTTGAAAATTATAAAATAAAAATTTGGCAGGATTCCCCAAGTAGTGAATCTTAAGTTAATACCATATTACAATGCTCTACAATCTTGCATAGCTCATTGTAGCAGCTGGTTCCAATGTCTTCAAAAATCTATTTTAAACTTGTATAAAGTTAGAATAAACAACTGCTAAAAATAATTGGTAAATCTTGGTTGTAATTGCTCTTTTTTTTTTTTTTTTGTCATGTTCTCGTCGTTTAATGAGTGTTCTTTGGTTGAAGTTTTTAAATATTTCAGTGAACATTAAACAGAATTGTCACTCACTGTGGGAGATGAGGCACAATGAGAACATTGCTGCTTTTGTGGCAAGCAGGTGATCACAGGTGGAGCCTCCCCTGCAGCCCCTTGATCTATTTAGTTTGATTAACAGGAAATATTAAAGATGTTCTTGTGGCCCTTTTAGCCTTTCAGGTGGCCTCTTTCAGTAACTGCCCTTGTGTACAAATAAACAGACTTAAGAAAAAACTTCAGGTTTTGTGGTAAATATTTTTCTGGAGTAGTCTTTAAATGTGGCCATTTGTTTTGGATTTATATGTTTTCTGAGTTATGATGGAGTTCTCTGTGCACTTGTTGTAGATCATTTTTACTAAATAGGAGTCCTTCAATCAGCTTTCAATAGCTCTGCAACAGATCCTCTCTCTCAATAACAATATTTGCCACCCAGCTGTTAGATTCTTATTTTAAATTTAGTTACTGCTGTGTATTTTTTTCTAAAACCATAGTCCTTCAATCGTTCCATGTTAACTTAAATTTTCTTAAATGCAAATGCACAGAAAAGTCTTGAGCCCTAACACAGAAAGGATGTTTCTCTTTGGCTCTCAATCTGAACTTCAGCTGCAGTTGCTTGACCAGCATTTTGTCAGCTATCAGCATCCTTTGAGAACCTCCACATAGCTGGTATGTAAAATAGCTGGACACTCATGTTTCTACCAAAAAATCTCCCCCTCAACTTTTTTTTGGCACTTCTGACCATGCTGAAGAGCTGGATGTTGTAGCTCATGAACCTGCCAGCATGTGAATGAGGAAGCTCGTACGAGTGCCGCAAGGTTTGTGTGTGATCTGCCGTATTCAAGAGACTCATTTCTGAGGTAATAATCACTTTTATATTCTTTAAGGACAGATTAATAAACATGCTAATATGGTCTGTAATGAAAACTGAGTTTAAACGTTCTCATATTCATTTCTTCCATTTAATTTTTTTTCTCTTCATTTTCAGTACAGAGAATTACATTAGAGTTTGCTATTAATAAGTTTTCCTTGAATGCTGGTTGCGTGCAAAATTTGTTCTTCATTAAATTAGTGTTCAGAATGATGACAAATATAGAATTTATGGCAGGAGATTGACTGAGTAATAACATAAGATTTTATTTTATTTTTCTTCCAAATAGTAGTATAAGGATTTTTGAAAGGCAACTGAATAAATAGTATTATAGTTAGTGGTTTATGAAATGGTTTGGTTCATAAGTTTGATCTAGTAAAAGTAGTGAAACTTGCCTCTGAATGTTTGATGTTACTGATATCTTAAATATGTATGCATGTACCTTGTGAATATTTTGTGCAGCTTGAGAGGTACACCAGGCCCTACAGTTCATAGGTGGATTCTGCTTTTTGGAGTTAGGTGATTTTATAGAGCATGTTGGGGTTTTTTTTAGGAACACTGGCTGATCAACAGGAGTATTGGTGTACCTGATACTGAAGTTAGCTGTTGAAAAATAGTGCTATAACGTGGTTCAGACTGTTTAGTCTCACAGAAATAAGTTAAGGCAAACTAATGGTCATGGCAAGAGGAACAGTAATTTGCTGGTTCTCCTGGTGCTCACTCACAGTACTTGATGCTAGACTTTGGGATGTCTAGTTAAGTCCCTCTTGCTGTCCCTGAGCTCTACAGATCATCCTCCTGTTGAACTGTGGGCATAGATGGCTCTGTTTGCAGTTGTGTATCACAAGTCAGTGGCTGCACAAAGGACGTGTGTCCAGGTGAATGCTGCCAGGATGGGCTTGGGTGAGCTTGAAGAGTTTCCGGTTTGTAATCCTTCTGCTTGTACATTGATGATTACAATGGTCTGGAGCATGTGTAACTAATAGTTAAGTATAATTTTCTGCTGCTAAAAGAACAGAAAGATTTTCTCCAAGTTCATCTAGGACCATGCCTTCTCTACTGTTTCACATGCCAACTTGACAACCATAATTCATCTCAAAATGTCAGCAATACCTAGAGGGAGCAAGGACTACAAAACGCACATCACCAGCTATGCAGGGGAAATGAAAATCACACCTAACTCTTTGCTGTGTTCCCATTTCCCAGCTGAGGTCCTGCATGTTTCCTGCCACTGCAACACCTCTACCACGAGCTCCAAGTGATAAACATACCCCACGATATTTCCCACCACACCTCTTCACTAGATTCAGATCATAAAACCCTGTTGTGAAAATAAATTATTCATCCTTCAAATAATTGATACCATTTAAATTAGTTTGCTTTGTGGTTTTGCTGGTAATTGGTTTTCACAGAGCTGTGCCACAGTCTTGATGACAGCACTTCAGAGTGCCACAGTGTATATGCCACAGTTTTTTGATGTTGCATGTTAGAAGACATTCACAGGGTGCTATCTAAACATGTTGTATTTGTTTTTCTGGCAGAAAGCATAGGCTTTGACCAGTAAATACTATATTTATTTTTTTTTAAGGTTGATGTGACAAGTCGTAGAGGTGGTAAAGTGCCAAGGAAACCAGAATATTATTAATCTGTGATGTTCCACAAAGCCATTACAAATGTTTATGTTACAGTGAACTTCTTGAAGACACACATGGGAACTTAAGGTGTGAAAAGTTCCATATTATGCCTTACACAGCAGACATCATTCCAGCATAGGCAGCTTTACCTTGTAATCCTGTGCTTTGCCTCTGCGGAGTCCCTCTGGCATTCGCCCTCGTGAATCACAGCAGAGCACTGTTGTCAGGGCTGCTCTTAAACAAGCAATTTTCTCTCTGCCCACTCACCTGCCACTTCAGTTCATGAGGCAATCACCAACTGTAAGACAAACAGTCTAGCAAAGGTGCTCACTGTACTACATTTGAGACAAGAACACCTACTGCACAGAGGAACTCATCTTACTGCAATATTTTGCTATAAATGAAAGAAGACGAAGAAACAAAAACTCGTGTCTGACTTTAAAAATAATAAACTGAGGCACTCTAAGAGAGCACAGCTTGGTTGAGTTTTAGGTCAGGTCCTGGGAGTGGCAGGAGTGGGCCATTCTCCTATTGAAACAAGCATTCAAGTTTCTGCTTCTCTGACATGGCACTTAGGTTTTTGGAGCTTCAGGTCTTTCTTCGGTCGGAGTGTTAGTGCTTCTCCAATTTCTTAATGCTGCTGAGGTGCTGTAGGGATAGTCTTTCGAAGTGGAAGGCAAGTTAATTGGTTTTGGTCTGTAAAAAACAGGCAAAGAGAAGTAACTGGATATAATTTTCTTGGCTGCTATGGAAGATACAGTGGCAGTGGCGCAGTGCTCAATGCCAAGACCCAGGGCAACTTCCCACTTGTGGCAAAATAAGAGGGAAAAGGTCAGAAAGAGAGGCTGTGAAGGGAAAACTCCTAGCAATGTCAAAGGGATAAAGGCAGGCAGCTCAGGAGCGTGTGAGGCTTCACAGGCTCTGGGGAAGATGACAGGGGAAGGGAAGTAGCCTAGCTTGAGCTGATACAGGAGAACATCATCTCCACCGAGCAAAGGCTGTGGCTGCTGCCTCAGGTTATGGAAAAGAACAAGGAGATGAAGAGGTGGCTTGTGGAGATCACAAAAGAGCAAGCTGCACGTTGAAGACGTCTTTTCCCAGTGTCAGTTACCTGCTCCTCTAGTAAGATGCCTCTATCACAGGTCCCAGGGTGCTGGGATACATGGGGCATGTTTGCAGTGTGGAGGCTTCACTACTGCTCCTTGGCTCCTCCAGACCAAGATGCTAAGAACAGTAGTCTTTCTTAACATCCTCAAGTTTGTTGAGGTGCAGGGTTTTCTGCAGTGGTGGCACAGGCCCTAGCTAACAAGGTGTAACCAAGAAAAAAGTCAAAATATTAAATATAGGGCCACTTTTTTTCCAAGGGAGTGTTTGTTACCTTGAAGTTGCTGGAGCAGCTTGTGGAGTTGTTTTGCATGTAACACATTTAGCTAATTTCAACCCAGATGTATTAAAAACTTTTGACTTTGTTAAACAATTAAATAAAAATAGTTTCTACTTGCAGTTTTAGTAAAAACAAAGACTTCTTTTAAAGTTCATAAGTTCTTTGTGAAGATTCAGTAATATGAGTTGCATGAAGGAATGGATTTCAGTCATGCATATTAGTTAGTCTGCTTCATGAGGTGTTGCAGTGAAATCAGAGAAAGCTCAATTTGTGTTTGATATTATTTTTGTCTGCTGTGTTATGTGCTGGAGGAGAAGTGCTTACCTTGTATGTGGCTCGGTCATGACAGAAATGGCACTGGGATGCCGGTGCAGAACGCTGAGCACTTAATTTGAAGGAAGTCCTTGTTCTGAGGAAGCATTTATTAGATCTGCAGTAGGAGGCATCTGGTCATGTAGACACAGCAATTGTATTCATCTAATGTGTAGCAGTTAATACATTGCAGCTCAGTGTGAACTAGAACCCCTTGTTGTAGATAAGCCCTTAAGTGTTTAAATACCCAGGTCTCTCTTATTGAAATGTCTCAGAGTCCAACTTGGCCTCTGCATGGTGACTATTGTAAATTTGCCTCATGAAACTGCATTACATTTCATCCTAATTAGCACTGCTGCTGTAGCCTTAGTGAAGAAACATTAGATTAAAAAGTACCAGAGGCTGAGCGCCCACATCCTCTCCTACACGAATTAAATCCATTTCTGTCTTACAGTGTTCATGCAGCTGGTGGAATTTGGCTTCTTTCTCTAGATGACAGCAGCAGCGTAGTAGTAGGAAGCTCTCACCATTACTACTTGTGTTCTACTCCAGAGTTGTATCTGTTTTGAGGGCTGTCAGGGTAGCATTTGTTATTAACCGTGAAGTAAAGCAAACACGCTATTTCAGTAGCAAAGAAATTAAAGGTTAGTCAATAAGTAGCAGTTACTGGCAACAAATTAAGATGAGAAACGTTTTATTGTGGAAATGGGAATGAATGTTTCCCACTGTGAAATTGAATTTTTCATTGAAATCTAATATATAATTAAGAAATTATTATGCACAGAAAAGGTTAGAAACCTTAACATCTTTTGTCCATAAGCCAAATATTGTAGTATGTTGATATCCATGCTGTGAGTTCCCCATTACTGCTCTGCCAGTAATTTCAACCTGGCATCTAGACTAAATTGTCTCCCTAGGAGCCAAGAGGAAACACAGTTGATATGTGATCTTGGGCATGGGCCTTTCTTGAATGAATAAAAGCACTGTCACATTTTACAAAATTACATCTGCTGGTTATGTGCTGTGATCATCTCTGAATGAGGGAGAGGGCAGAGCTCATCTAAGTTATGGCACAGACCGGTGTTCAGAAGGAGCTTGATGGGATTTTACACACTCTCGTAGCTCCATTCAGATAGGTTTCAGCTGCATGACAGAAACTGAAAGCAAGGTGATGATTATGATGTGCCTACACAGTAATTCTAAAGTCAGTATTAAGAAACATGCACAAGACACAATTGGCCAGCTAAAGCTTGCTAAACAGCCTCAAAGCAGCGTATTCTGTGCAGGGAGGTGAACAAATGCAACAAGCACCTGCCATGTAATGCTGAAAATGCAGTTGTCTGAGCTTGTCTTCTCCAAGCAGAGGAAACCCCAGTCCCCCTGAGCCCATAGGCTTCCCTTCAGGCACCCAGTAAGCACATTTCTGCTGGGAGATCTTGACAGCGTCTGCTGAGCCTATCCCTTAGTGCAGTGGCTGATCTTGTACATAGATGACCATCAGGGCTTTATTTAAATGCATCTTGCTTGGTGGCCATATCACCCTTTGCTCTCTGCAGGTGGTAAATCTGCAGTGACATGGGGGAAGCCAGTCCTCTTTTACTGGTCCAAGGGCTACGGAGCCATCCCAGCCCATAGTCTCCCAGGTGGGTGGCTTTGCCTCATGCGTGGGGATCTCAAGTCATTGGTGGTGCTGCTGCTTCCCGTAGGCGCCATGTGTGGCGTTGCCCAAGGAGCTTGATGGGATTCCAGAGGTGCTGCAGGACTCTTTCTCCTTGCCCAGACTTGTGGGGCCAGTAAGAGAAGGAACCTTGAGTTCTGTTACTCGTTCCCTGTGGCCCATAAGAGCATCTAAATCATGTGCTGTTACTCAAGTTGTGGAAAAGAATGGAAAACAAAACACTTGTTTGGAGCAATTCTCTCTTAACATGTGGATCTGGAACAGTGGGGAGTTTTAAAATCTGTTGCTAAACTGGACAAAATCATCCCTCATGCCTCCCTCTGATTGCTGGAGCATCTGTGGCCACCTCAGCCTGAGCTCTGTAACCATGTGTGTTGTTTTTTTTTCTACTCCATTCCTCATTTCCTTAAAGAGCTGATTCATTGTGATTTATTGGGTACAAACTACAAAGCTAAGTATTTTTCAGGATGTAAGTTGTAGTGGTTGTGAGAAGGAATGAGACTATAATTCTCCCTTGCTTTATTTTACTTAAGTATTTTCAGAGGGGAGGGGAGGATGTATTCTTTCCATTAGGCCTCTCCTTTCTTAATCACCATTCCCTAATTAATTCCCTGGTTAAATATAAAGCAAGCATTAGCTTTGAATAATGTTTTCCTGTGTGATTAAGTAAAGAAGAATTCCTTTCTTTTGTATGATGACTCATCGCCAGGGGATCTGGAGGGAGCCGGAGGGTGGATATTTGAGACTTTGGTCCCAGGTGCGCTTGTACCTTTGAGCTGGGTTTGCTGTCAGTCCAGAGGTGGGAGGAAAAGGTGATATCACATATCAACTGCACACAAAGAAAATTGTCTCTCTTGTGAAACCACAGCTTTGGTTTCTCCTGGTGGAAAACTGACTCTGGCTCACAGAAATGCAAATCTCTAGAGAGCATGTAGAGCTAGGAAGAACGTAAATTGTCCTTCTTGCTGGTACAGTGTTTATAACATCTTTTGTTGCATGATGTGTTTTCTTTGGTGTCCAAGCTGGCCCAAAAATGTCCCCTCCCTTCTCACCCAGTATCTTCTAGTTCCCCTCCCTGCACCAGTTTGCAAACCTTTGACTTGTACTGGTGCAGCTGTGCTGGGTCACACTATAATCCCACATGACTGAAAGAACTGAGGATATAAATGAAAGGCTCTGAAACAAAAAAGGGGACTATGGTGAAGGAGGGCATGGCAAAGAGGCAGAGGGGGGCAGGGTTTAAGCTGGCCAAGCTTATTTTACTACTGAAGAAACATTGTCTGACTCTACCTAGAGAATATGACTTTTTTTCTACCGTACTAGCTTATGGTGTTAATTTTTAGCTCGTGGCCTTAACTTTTACCTCGTGGCCTTAACTTTTAGCTCCAAAGGCAGTTCTAATAATGATTCTGGTTTCAAATGTTGCTCATAGCTCAAGAAGGGAAGAAGAATGTGGCTTTATTAACAGGGTGGCAAGGCAAACATATGGAACATGTTTCATATAATGACATGAAAATGCCTGTGAATTGACTGCCCTAACGGTGAAGGCTACAACGTGTAATCTCTGGGTGTTGAGAAACAGACATTTAAAAATACCCTTGGTTTTGATAAAAAGTTCAACAAACAGAAATCCCACTGATAACTTTTTTCTTTCATTTGTTTTACAGGCATTTCCCTGTATTTCAACAGGAATTTATGGTAAGTAAGACCTTAGATGTCGCTTATTGCTTACTCAGATTTTCCTATTATTGCTATTTTAAACAGTGATATTTCATATCAGATGTCTCGTCAGGCATTCTGGCTTGTGAATCTATTTATGCTGTGTTAAATAACAGAGACTCAAAGCCTTTGTGACTGGATGCTGGTGTGCTGGTAAGTGGGATATTGTGCAGCCCTTGGCACAACCCTTTGCCTGTGAGGTGAAGCCCACAACTGTGATTACACTTCTGCAGCTCTGGTAGCTCCAACACGCTGCTGTGGCTTCAACGGGGGGAAAATAGGATTTGGCACCATTTTCCATCCAGGAGGCAAGCAAGCAAGGCTCCCCTATGTCCAAAACTGGGGGAAAATGATGTTTTCCTCAAGCAAACTTGCTAGAATAACATGAAATTGTCTTAGTTCCCCGGAGTGGTGCTTTCACATTTTTAGTTTATTAATTTACATGCAAATTAATACTGCCTGAAGAACTGGAGGGAAAGGGTTATTATAAAAGTTCGTCACTTGCTTTGTTGTAATCTTCAGGCAATCCATCACTAATAGTCAGCGGCTTTTTTGTTGACATTGGGGAAGAAGTGGGCATGATATTTGAAGGAGGAAGAAGACAAGCTGTTCAATATTTAGAAAAAGATATGGAGAAATTTGAGAGCATGTGTAAATTACAAAGAGACAAAAATACTTTTTCATTTAAAAATAACGTAGGCTGATTTTTTCCTTCAGTTAGCTTCAGTAAATGCATACAAATTATAGTAGGTTGGATTACTTGTACAATTGAAAGGTTTTGAAGAAACATGCTAAGCATCAATAAATTAAAAAAAATACATGGTTGTCATGTAACACCATAGCTACTGCTGTGTGAAAATAACATAGTAATTGTTAGATAGTCATTTGAGTTTTGACTAATCAGATGCTGCAGATGCAGTGGGGAAAAAAGTGACAAGAATATTTAGGGTTGTTTCTTCTTTTTCAAGGAGCTCTTATTTAAAATTGATTGTTTGATGATTGTAAATCTGAATTAGTCTTCAGAAGGTAGAATCTAAATGACTGTATCCTTTTCTACTTGAATTGCACTTTCATTATTGCAGAACATGCAGATGCCAGTTCCCCAAACCCTGAAAGTCCCTGAGTGTGAATCTGTTTTCCGACAAAACTCCACCTTGATCGTCAGTTCATGTCTCCCTCTTGAACTGTCAGGAGAGCTCTGCATTATAGTTCTTGACTCTTTGCCTTAAATATTGATCTTTACACAGACACATTTTACAAAAATAGACAAGACATGGTGTGAATTACAAATTACTAATTAATGGAATATATGGATAATAGTAGTTAATTTTATTTTAGAATTGGCCTAGTTAATAGAAAAGGTCTCAGCAGGTGAGGAATATGGTTCCCTGAAATCAATAAGGTTGGAAAGGATCTCTGCTAGTAATCTGGAGTTTTCTTTTCCTGAGATAACGGATGCTTTTCTTGAAGCTAGCATTGATTTTAACTGGAAAGCTGTGGCATTACTGAAACATTATATAGCGTGGCAGATGCTTTTTCAGTAATTGTTTTGCTGTTTTCACCTTTGGAAATGAATTAAGACACATTTCTGCTAAAATACTCTGGTTTTCAGAGTCTACTTTGTTTGTTTTGGGAATACAATCTCTAACTGATTTTACTGTTTACATTTTAATAAATACTTTCTGTTCCTCAATGAAAAAAAAAGCCTTCTTTCCAGACTTTCATACGTACGGCCTGAGAGTAGTAATTGAACAGGCAGCCCTGCATCAAGCTTCAGGTGTCATTGTTTTCAAGAATGTTTGATAGCAGTTGCAGTGCTAAAATTATGCTGTGTGATGTCTTCTGAGGTGTAAAGTACACCCATAACTCGCAAAGCTCTGCTTTCATTTTTCTGGTTTTGTTGGGTTTTCCCCTTCTAGACGTGCACATTCCTTGAGATAAAGTCAGTGTCTAGACAAGCGAGTGGGTCAGCTTCATTCCTGGTGCCTGGCTGATTCCTATTGCTTTACATATCCTGCACTTTATGCTGGACTATCCCAACAAAATGTTACTGAAGGAACACACAGCCTTGATTTCTCACCTCGCATCCACATGAACAAATGCTGTCCCTTCAGAAACCCTCGGCAGAGAATTGAGTTTCACCTCCAAATGGGAGTGAACAAATGTGCAAGAGATCAACTGAGTGTATCCAATTTAAGAATCTGGATTGCATTCTGCTCCAAATTCTTGTAAATGCGTCCATCGCTTGCCTTTTCTATTATGATTAGGAGAGAGTACTCATGCTTCTCTGGAGAGCAATCCTTTCCTCTTTGCATCACTGCAGCACGCTCCTTTTCTCCCATAAAAAGGAAACCAGGAAGAAATAAGCAAGCAAGGTTTTGGCAAAGGGCAGGTTGCCTTTCATGAGGAGGGTGTTGGATAGAGGGAAGGTCTGCCTTTCCTCCCCAAACACTTCCCTGATGCTCCATCTCCACCCCTAGCATTGTGGATGTTCCAGCTTGACTGAGTTAAAGCCCTGAGAAGGCCACTTGCCATTAAGGCAATGTGCCAGGACTCAAAACTTTGATTTTAATGTCCTCCTGTTTAAAGAGCACTGGCAACAAATTGACTCATGAGGGATCTTTGCTTTAGAAGCCTGATAGCTTCAAATAAAGGATTAAATCTTAAATAAGTAGAAAGCAACCAATGTGGAATGTTTGTAAGGACTGCAGAACAAATGGTCTACCCACAGACACTTTGAAAGAGAGAAAAAAGAGGTGCTATCTTTTCCTAAGAGATCCCAATCACCTCTAATATGCTTATAAACTGGTAATCAGTCTAAGAAAGCAAAGGTTGTGAAGACTCATTTCCCCATGAATCCCAGGGTTACTCTCCTGTGTTGCAATAAACGCTCTCCTTTATATCAAGAGCATGAAGTTTCATAAACGGCACTGCTTCGAGAGGAGTAGGGAGGGCTTGCCTCACTCCCATGTCATTAAGGAGGTACTGGAGCATCAAGCAGCAGATCCTCAGTAGCTGTTTGATTGCACTCTTGCTCATGTTTGAGAATTATCTTAACCTTATCCCAGCTTTTCTATAGGCCAGCTAGATTTTTAGGGATTTTCTTACATTTTGTCTCTTTTCTCTTTTTCAAAGAAATTTTAATAGGTTCCATAAAAAAGTGCTAAAAACAAATCTACAGACAAATCTGTAGTCCAGAGGGTAAAAACTGTTGTTTCAGGCTGTAGAGTGTCAGATTTTCACCTCATACACAGTGAATCACCATTTACACATCCACTTTCCCCATAATTACCGTCTTGTTACGTCTGAGGTACTGCCAGAAGGATATGAAAAAAATAAAAAGGTGACTTTCTTCAGTAGATTTTATGGAAGAGCACCTCATTATCATGTGTTTAAGAAGCTATCCACAAATTCTGGTGTTTGCAGCCTGCAAAGTGAACAAGGATGTCTGATATGGTGCTACAAACCTTACGAGCCGCAAAATTAAAACAAAGCTCCACAGATGGATACGGGAAGACAGGAATTTTCATGTTTGTCACAATAGTCTGCTGAGAGATAATTATGGGGTAGACTACATATGGAAGGAGTTGAAGATGTTACGGTCTATGCACACCTATTTGTTACCTTCTTACTGTTATTTTGCAGTAATTCAGAGTTTGGCTCCTCTTCCTAGATACTTCTGTTGGCAGCATAAGCTGCTCTCTGGCAACATAAGCAAATATTTAAACATTATGTTAAAATTAAGGGAGGTAAAAAAGTAAAAGGGGAAAGAGAAGGGAAAAGTTAAAACTTTAAGAGAAATTTCCAGTAGGTATTTCTTTTTGTCTCGACATCAGTATAGCTGTATATTTTACCTTAGTTTGACTTTCACTAAAATGATATCATCTATCCTTTCTGAGACAAAAGATAACAGCAGCCCTTAGGATTTGTTATGAATGTGTATTTGCATTTCTTTAAAAAAACAGAGAGAGAAAGGGAAAAGAAAAGACCAAAAGCCAAGAAAGTGCAGAATGTCTGTGGTGATTTAGGTGGTGGAAATGCACAAGTTCATGACATTTTAAACACCTTTATTGCATTGGAGGAAAACTTGTTTCTTTTAGAATTGGGCCAATTATGCTTTCTTGTAGCTTTTGGCCTCATTGTGGCAAAACATTGCAAGGTTAAATTTATTATGTGTTGCTAAAGGAGAGGCTGAAAAGCAAGCTTAAAAATCAAGGAAAGAGGGGAAAAAAAGAAGTACGCAGCATGTATAGGAAATATAGACGTATAATATGTTCTCAAGGCAGGATGCAGGGAGGTATTACAGATTCTCTGCTCTGTCTTGCCTTTATCTGTGGAGAGAGGTTCCTTCAGTGTAGTGCTGGCTTGTGTCACAGCTGCCCTGACCTCCAGTGTGTCCTCCTCAGGATCCAAAGAACAATTCATCCTGCCAATCCACAGAGGGCTGGGAGCGTATCCATCAGCTCTTCTCCCTGTGAGGTGATCCAAGGTAGATTACAACAAGGGATTAACCGACAGGTGCGCTACTGAAGGATTATAAAAGCCCTCTGGAAATGTGAGTCAGAAGACTAAACCAAATGTTTTCGAAGGTAGAATAAATTCCTGACACAGGGCTAAAGGTTGAGGCAATCTATTTCCATCTTTCCCAGCTGCTGCTTCTCATTTTCTGTTGGCGTTTCATTCCTAAAATATATATTTCTTTAATGAGCAATTCTAATAAGGGTTGCACTGTCATCTTTCCAAGGAAGGACTAAGCTGCAAATTTTTCAGAGCCATTATACACAAATGTATAATAAGTAACCATGAAACAGTCTCATATTTATCTCCAGTCTGGTGCTTTGGGTCCCTGCAACCATCACAATGGCCTAATGCTGTACATGATCATCAGTATTTGAATATTATGATGTCTATTATGATGACCTAGGAAAATGGCTATTATCATATAAATTCTCTGTGATGGGGGGGAAAAAAAAAGAAAAGAAAATCCAGTAGGTCACATGAGGGAAGTTCCCATTAAGACTGTCTCTTAACTAAGCCAATTTTTTAACTTAATCAGCAGCTCCTCATCCCTCAACTCCGACTGCATCAACATTTTTGACACTGCTGTGTGGTTTTAACAGTCATTTTTTGTAACTCATTGGGGACTTAATTGTGTTTTGTTATTTACTCCATAATTTGTGTAATGTAATATTTTAGCAAAAATGAAGATATATGATAACTCATTTTTTGACACTTCTTTTGGGACTGATCACCAGTTAACTGAGATTATTATTAAAATTAATAATAGTAACAGCTATGAAATGACTATTATAATATTCAAGTAATCCTAGAAGTCTAATTACTACTTGTATAAAAATTTGTTGCATGCATTATTTAACAGCGTTCTTATCATGGACACTACACTGTCTGAAATACTAATTGGTCTCTTCTCATATTTTAAATACTAAAAAAATTATTACTGGAAAGCGCAAATCGATGAGCTCTCCACAGTCTAAAATTAACATTCATATGATGTATTTAGCAAGGGGAAGCTCCAACTTGATTCCGGACGAGAGACTTAATAAGCTCTCTTTTTCAGTGGAAATTGGCATTTTATGAATATTGTAGTTAGACTATCTAGAATTTTATCTATTCTGAAGTTCTTGCTGACTGGTCCAACCTGCAGCATTTCCCCTGAATACTAGAGGACAAATCCTGTCCTTCATTAAAATGACGTTTAGAGACTGTCCTTAAAAATTCCCCTTTGAGCACTGAATGCTCGGTTGCCTCATGACCTCACTTCTTGTCTTTTCCGCTTTTCTTTTTAGAAAGAGATAGAGAGTCTACATAGTTACTTTTTTTTCTTTTAAAATCAACAGAAGCATGAAGAACTTGAGGCTTTGTCAAGCCTGGAAAGCCTGGCTCCTTTGTTAAGCTCACTGCTCTGAGTTTATACTTGCATACATTAACTGCCCCCTTCAATCTTGCAGCTTCTGCCCACACTCTCCAACCTCACTGACTTGGTTCTGCTCTGCAAGAAGCAATTGTTTGTGTGCTCTTGCTCTTATTTCATAGTGACTTACATCTTGAAGCTCCTAGCACGGCTCACGTACAGTTGCTTTTGCAATGAGCTATATAGCTATCTCCAGACTGTTGAAGAAAAGCCAGAAACATCTCCAAAGGCATCAAAACCACATTACCCTCTGGGCACTTCTCCCCTTTTTCCTTTCACTTTTTGAATTTCTTTTCTTTCCAGGCAGACTATTCTGCAAAGCATAAAAGAGTTGGAAAAGATTTCTGGTGTTGAGAGAACATATTGCTGATGTCACAAGCAGGGCTTCAGCTGGTCAGATATAATGTTTGTTTTGGTATTTGTGGTTTTCCATTCAAAGAATTAAGAATGTCTCAAGTACCATGATTTAAATTTAAACTCTGTGTTGTTATATACCAACAGTATCACTTAATTCCCTTTTCTAAATTTTCCTGGCTGATGTCAGCAAGATAATCTTCTGTGTTTGTTCTATGGCTTTACAATCAGGAAAAGCTAAAGTTCTTTGAAGCTAATTTGTTAAAAAATGAATTTAAATAAGAAAATAAATATATACAGACCTTGTCCTGGAGACATTAAATTAACATGATATATGATGTATAAAATGCTTCATGGTAAAAGGCCCAGTTATTGCTTTCCAAAATTATTCTTTGATGTAATCTTGTCCCTTCCCCCAGAGAAGAGCATGTCTCTAAAACTGAGCTTGGAGCCTAATCCTTTAGTGAATTCTACCATTTGTATGGAATTTAATGTGGAACATACCATGGCACTGTGGAAGAAGCCAGGAACAGAAGGGTGCCCAAGTTCAAAATTAGGCAGTTTTGCTTTATTTAGCTTTAAATGTATATAGAGGAATGAACTGGCCCAAGATAACTTAAAAAATTACTGCCTCAAAGCCTTAAGAGGTTGCTAGCAACTAGTCTAATCTTCTGGATACCTATTCAGGTAATTTAATCAACCAGTTAAGTGTGTATATTGCTATTCATGACTACTCCTATATATATACTTCTAGAGAGAAGTGTGTGTATATATATATAGATACAAATGCATTTCATCTTTAGAAGTCAGCATTCAGAAGCAAAAACAAAGATGTGCTCTCTTGGAGTTCTCTGAGGCCCTGAGTAACCTCATCCAAGATTGAAATTGCTCCTGCTTTGAGCAGAAGGTTGGACTAGATGACCTCCAGAGGTGCTGTAGTCTGTCCAACCTGGGTTTTTTCTGTCATTCCCCAGCTTCTTACATGTTTTCTTCACTGACAAGTGAGATTCATATCAGGAAATCACACCATTACCTCAGATTCCTTGGGGAGATCTCATCAGGTGCCGTAGCAAAGCAGGTTTTCTTTGCAAGAGGAGAACATTGTGTTGTTGTGGGTGTCTTTTAACCATATTTGTGATTAAATGTAGTGTGACAGCTTAGGAATTATAAGAACATCTTTTTCATGCCTTCCCCACATCTACGGAAAATATTGTACATGAAATATGTTACCTCTGAGTTTTAAACATATTGTAAGAAGACAGACAGCTAGTTTAATGGTTTCAGTCAAATTTCATGATGCAACTGATCTTCCTTGAAAGGAAGGACTTAATATAAAATAAATCTAGTTAAAGAAGAATAGGTATCATCTTGACAGCTGTAAAACTACTCCTGGGTTTGAAAACTTGCACTGGAGCTGATGTGCTCTGTGGCATAACTAGTCTTGTCTGTATTCTTAGTTATGCAACACACATTCTCTAACAGCTAGAAAAAGATCTTAAGAAGTGCCTAGGGTGAGATTTTTAGTCCTAGATCATCACCTACAATCATTTTAATACTGTACAATTGTTTTATCTGACATTTGCAAATGAAAACTCTTAAATGTATTCAGTTAATTTTGAATCCCACTCACACCTTAAAACTTATTCTGTGAGAGCAGAATAGTCATACTAGTCTGTGCTTGTGTGTCCTTAGGTACCTTTTGAAAGCCCTGAGACTGTAAAGATGACTAGGAGTAGTATTTGTGGTGTGACATATCAATTAGTTAATACCTCAAAGGTATTACCTGTATCTTTTTGCACTTCTGTAGCCACATTAGTAAATGCCTTAGGAAAACAGCTCTTTTTCATTCTGTCATTCTTTCTAGTGCACAGTGATAGACCTGGCCACAGAATATTGTAGGGCTGCCCCTTATTTGTCCTATCTTTATGTTCTCCACGGAGTACGTTGTCTCTTATACCAATCATAATGGATCTAGTCAATGTTGGAGACCCTAAATCTGCTCCAGTACAAATACAGGCAGTCAGCATATACATAAATTTACATTACCAAGATCATATCTATGTGTTACCAAGATCATATCATATGTGTTGGGTGGTCACTTCAAGGAGTGTGGAAGAAGCATATGCAAGCATATTGGGGCTTTTAGGTGGCCTGTGATAGGTAAAAATGTGTTGCTGTTAGGGAAAACACTTTCTCTTTCTCCTGAAATGACAGAAAAGATCAACAGAGTAGACCTGCTATTCCGAGTCACATCGAAGTACCTGGAAGACAATGTAAAGGTGTCTCTGGCTCCAAGGGTCGTTCACTGTGTTGTCCTTTCTTTCTGCATCTTTGTTTGATAGGAATGCTACCATCTATCACTGGAAAGGGCACCTGCTGCTGAGGCAGAAGAAGAATAGCAAAGTCAGATGATTCAGTGTAGTGAATGACTAATCCTGATTCTCAACCAGGGTCCTGTTGATAAGGAGTGTTCTGCACACCACAGACCTTGGTGGTGGTTGTGTTAATGGAAGGCCACCTTGGCCCTGGGAGAGAGTTGTGCCTTTTTGTCTTCAGAACACATTTAAAGCCATTGTGTGCTGCTGACTGCTGGAAACACATTCACCTTTCTTTTGTCTGAAGATGCAATACCCAAGTGCTATACAATAGTATAAAATAGAGGGAATTACAACAGTGGAAGGAAGCATCTATTACAGTGTTCTGAACTTTCTTGAAGGAAAAGGAATTTTTTTTTTTTTTTTAAACTGAATTTCTAAGGTAATAGAGAATTAGATTTGTGCACATGCTTTGAATTTATGCAGCTTGAGTAATTTGCTGGTGGATGTATCAGTGCATAAAGTGAATTGCACACATGTGTTGCTGGGATTGAGGTATTTTTCAAATTCCATATTAGTAATTATTAATAGAAAATTGTGGAATTGTTTCCTATTTCATTAATCTGTCAGAATCTGATTATTCAATTTAAGCTAGTTGTCTGTATCAATGACATATTGAACAGCTTGTGAGAACACGTGAGGTTTACTGCAGAGGATACACAGCAAGAGTCAAAATTTACCTTTCTGTGAGTATTGTTCAGGAGAAAGTTTGAATGCTTTTAAGAGCTTCTGTAGAGAGCAGTATCATTGCAGGGTTTGTTTGCTTAGCAGTAGCGTTACACATCCTGAATTCACCTTCAAGCTTACCCTGGGTGAGGTATTCAGAAACAAATGCGCAGAAGAGTTGAAGAGTGTTAGTCAGAGGTTCAGTACGTCTTAACAAGGTGACTACAAAAATAAATGTGGATGGCCTTTTTGTGTACCTGCCAGGCAGGCAGGATAGAAGTCAACCATTTACTGAAGAGCTGGCTGGGGGTGGGGGGAAGTCACCTTCTGCTTTAAAATACACTTTGGGTCAGGTTTCTGCTCAATAGAGCTGAATTCAGTTTATTTCTGAGCTGTCACTACTGCAGAATAGCACTGGTTCAAGGGGTATTCTGAGAGGCCTAACTGTAATTGGCAATCCATTTCTTCATTTCCATGCTATAGCCAACCTTGACAAATTAATCACAATCAAATACAGACTGCGGGAAGGGGGCGACCCATGTAGCACAGAAGAAAAATGAGGCCTCACGCCGGCCTGACAGACTTAATCTTTCAATTCACCCCGTTAGACTGAATGCGGGGACTTGGTGTGCCTGTCACCAGCACCACCAGTAAACAAGCTGTTCCCTCTCGGCACGAGGGTTTGATGGGTGTGACACAGGTTATTGAGCACTACTCAGCACCTCGTCCATTGCTGCCGTGAGATGGGATCACCTGGATTAATCCTGAGGAGGAAGAGTCACTGTGCAGTGGTTCACAGGATACCTGGAGAGAGCGCAGCCTAAATCCTGTTGTGAGGAGTGATTTGATCTCACAGGAACCGAAATGGCTCCTTGGCGTGGTGGAACTTATAACTGATACCGCACAAGACACCCATCACAGCAATGATTACTGCTAGCAGAGAGATGATAGCTAGTCTCTGCAGTTGTCCCAGGTAGTAGGACCTAGGTTGATTCTAGATGGGAAGATTAAAACAGCAGCCTAAAGAGCTAGGTTTAGTCTGTCAGCTATTGAACAAACTTGAGGTCTTTTGGTAGATGTAGTTAGATTTGTTCTTAGTACTTCTTCAAATGATGCAGCACATATGTGGCTTCTAGGGTTTTATTTGGAATAAAATAATGTTCTTTATACTATGTACTACTATGATTTTAGGTTTTCATCTGGTAACTAAAATGGAAACAGAGCTAAATTCATGCTGGAGTGAATCAATATACCTTGGTTTCAGTGGTTTGCACTAGCTGTGAAATATTCCATTGCAGTTAGAGGAATAGATACAGCTTTTTGTAATTGACCCTATTCACTTTGACTCTAAATTCACTGACATCTACAGAGGAGAAATCTGGTCCAATATATTATACCTTTCTTATAATCATCTTGGGCAGAGAAGACTTTGTTATCCTTTTTGTGAAAGACTATCTGGCCCCTTGGAAAGAACATTACTTTAAAGTCTGATTTGTAAACGATTTGTGTGCCTCTCTTTTATTCCCTTCAATATATTACTTATATGCGAGAGACCGGAGTGTTGCTTTCCTATATGTTACTAGGTGATAAACTATATCTATCATTTTCCAATTTAGTTTTGGACAATGCAGCATATCACTTTTTTTCCCCCTTTCCCTTCTCTCTGTGATGTTTGAAAAAACCCTTTAACAGAAATAATGTATAATACTATTTATAGGGTAATAATTCACTGCATGTGATGCTGTGACACTGGAAGACTTTCCGTCCCCTTCTATTTTCATTTCTCTCATGGAATAAGAACATTAAACTTTCACTTTCATGGAGCTGGAAGTATCCCATATGGAAAATACCTTTAATCACACACTGTGACTTGTTCTGTCAAAAAACAAACTCTGGTTTGCTTAGTCAAATTGAGTAGCACTGACAGGTTGCTTGTTGGGGAAGGTGCTGTTCAGTGTGAATAATGTTACGCTGATTCTGAACGGGGGGAGACCTGGTTCAGGCATCCCTGAGCTGAGTAAGAGACAGGATAAATGTCAGTACATCGTTCCAGCTGCCAGCTGTGTTCCATGTTTCCTGTATCCATTTTCCTGTTTCTCAGTTTTTATGGTCAGAAGCCTATTTCTAAAATGGCAAAGACAACAGTGGAAACTGTTCGGTGTTCTGATGAGAAAGACACAGAATAGGAAGACCTAGAACCTGATCTTAAAAAAACAAACAGTTGTATCCTTAGGATAAGAGTAAATCGACTGTTCCGGCAGTGACCAGTGTGCAATGCGTAGTTGAAGCTTTATGTACCAGTTCATTATCCAGTGTTGGAACAAATGAGTATCAGTTTTATGCAGAACGCGTACCAGCGTAAATTGCCCAGTGTAGGCTGTGAGCTGTAGACAGTGCAATCATAATAGCTTTCCAACCGATCCAGTTTTATGGCTTCAGAACATTAATCATTTTCTTATGCCTTTAATTACTGTAAGGTAGTTATACTTGTGTCCGTAATAGGTGCTAAACATTATGCCACTGATAGGTTTTTAACTGTTCCTTTTGTCGTAGCTAGTAAACACAATCTAGCAGACCATTATGAGTCCAGAACATTTTTTTCTTTTTCAGCTGAGCACCATTAGGAGCATTACTGCTGTAGGTCCAGCAACATTCTGAGCTATATGTGCTAGCTGACTGTAGTCTTCTAGGGTTTTTTTCCTGGCTTTAAGAATGAGAGAAAAGAACAATTCAGTTGCTAAATAAACATCACTTAATTCAGAGAAGATAATTTTCGTCCCTTGTGGAAAAATGTAGCCTAGTTGCCCATGTGAGAAAGACAGGAAAAGTTGCTGCATTTCCAACAGTACTAAATAGAACGTAGAAGAAAACAGGTGATGCTACTTATAAGTTGACCATGCTGGTCAGGGCTCTAGGAATCTTCTGTTTCATTTTGCTGTCAACTTCAGCGTTCAAAATTGTCTCTCCAAGGACAGTCAGTGATGAGGTAGTTGTGGAATTTCTTGCATTTGATGGTAAAGAATTAACTTCTGAATCCTTTCCTAGCTTGTTTCATGTTTTCAGGATTTCTTTTCCTAGTGCTTGACCTTCTTCTGAGTTTCCCATGTTGATTACATGGCATTTATGCTGACCTTAACTAAGCTGAATGCTTTCTGAAAAGGAATAGATAGAAATGTTTCTCCATCAGCACTTATGCCAGTATAACATAGACTTGCAGTTCATAAATATATATTATGTTTAAATTACATATGATTTCAAGAAATTATCTACTTCAAAAAAATTACATTGGATAATGAATTATGTTTACTTAATAGACCAATTTTCACAAATTATTGAAGTTTCACGGTATCAAAGCTTCCAGCTAGGAAGAGGTCACCTTGATATTTGCACTGAATATATTTCAGTCTTGGCTCCGCATTTTATCGTTCTTGGTGTCTTAAGTTTTCTCTTACCTCCACAATTTTTTTTAATCTACTTATTTTTATTATTTGCTTTTATGACTCTTACTGTCAACATATTTCACTGGTTTCCTACTTACTAAACAAAATGGTTCTGCCTGATTTTCATGTGTAGTCTTAATTTTGTAACTTTTAATGTGTGATCCTTGCTATTCAGGTTGCTCTGTATTTATTGCTTGTTTTTGTCACTGCCTACTAAATACATTAATGTCTGTGGATCTGTAAATTGCAAGGCTTCTCTCTTTCCCTAAAATGTCAGAACTGATGATGAAACTCTTTTCCCCTTTCCCTTCCTTCGCAACAAATCTAAATACCCACTTAGTAAACACTAGGAGATAATCACATGCTTCAGTCCAATACTGAATTATCTGTCTATAATTTTTGGTGCTTAAGACAGTATCATCACATTAATACATATTAGATGCAGTTATTTAAAAGATACTTTGCTTCTAAAAAGACAACTAACAACCCCCTCCCCAAATAACCAAAATCATCAACAGCAAAACAGATGATCCTACCTAAGCACCACTCTTCGCTTACTCCAGTTCTACCTGCTGTGAGGGTGCTCACCCCACAGATCCTCTTGGCCACCCCATGCCACGTGTCACAGCTTCCCCAGGTCTGTCAGTCCACCTGCTTGCTCTTCCATTTCAATCCCAAGGAGGATGGCTGGAAAAAAAAAATTCTTAAATTGAAGCTGTTGAGGTGAACACATCCCACTTGATTTGGACCAAAGTAAAGAATGTTTATACAAACATTTCAACCAGCAGGTCTGAGTGTGGAGTAACTCCTGGAGGACAGAGGTGAACTATGTACAGCAGTAGCATCTTCATTTGTTAAAACTGAATTTAGAAAGTGATGGTTTTTCGAACTCTGAACTTATTTGTTAAATTAGTGCATGGGCTTATTTCGTTTGTTTACGGAATTTTCAGAAGTACCTCAATCCTTTTGAATCCTCAGTTCTTTTCAGTGTATACCTGATGCTATTATCCCACTCATGTACACAGAACATGAGAAAGGTGTATGTGGAATCTGATGGGAAATGATAGGAAACAAGATCCATATTAAAATTTCAGCATGAGGAATGTCTCAGAAGTTCACACATGCATTGTTTCCTCCTTTAAGATTTAGCACTATTATGACACACTAACTCTTTCATCGGAATCTGTTCTAAGCAGCTTTGAAACTGTTTGCAAAAGCTGGTCTGATTGATATCCTTAGCTTTTTTTTCCCCCCTTCCTGCTCTTTCAATCCATAGAGAAGTTTTCCACAGATTCCTAATAGAAAGGGGGTTTCTTAATTCAAGCTCATGTCCCTTCTTTTTGTGTTTGCATGAACTCAGATACCTTGCAGCAATTAGTCTTTCTGTTCAAATTCACTCATGTCTTAGAGGTTTAATTGTAGCCTCCTATTTTCTAAGGAATGAAAATCCTCCTTCTTAGCCCCTTCTGAATTTGGAGATCCTACTTTCATTTGGACATCCAAAACTTTTTGTGTGTGTGTGTGGAGTGCTGGACATAGGCAGTTTTAACTTGATTAGTAGCTTTTACAGCATTAGTACAATTAATTTTTATTTATTATTATCTGTTTTAGATAGTGACTTCACCTTTGTTTGCATTTAGAAATAATTTTAATTAGTAATGTTCAGACTTCGAGTGGCATAACCCTACAAACTTTCAGTCCATTATTCTTTTCCTGTCTCCAGGTAGTTACTGTAAGCTCAACAGCTTTTATTTGTATAAGTATCAAGCTGCATGACGTTATTTTGCAAAGCTCATATATAAATATGTATAATTCAAATACATGTTGGTATTGATCTCATTGGTTTTGACTCATCAGTACTCTGAGTTTTCTTGTTTTGTTGTGGAGGTCCTTTTCTTAGCAATTGATTTATAAAAAAAATCAATATTATTTCATGTAGAATGGCAGTCTGTTTTGTAAATTTAACTTGAAAAGTCTAACTCGAATTGCTCCTCCACTTCCCAAAATACTACTTTGATTATTTTTGAACAAACTCTTACACTGGTCTCATCAGCATAAGTACTTTCATGCCTGAATTTTCCATTCCCTACCTTTTTAATAGTTTTTCTGCACATTATTGTGGCTTCATTTTGCAGGCTTTCAAATTTTGGTGGCAGAAAAATGGAATAGTTAAAATATTTTATGAATAGCTAGAATATTTTATGATGATGAGATCTGTGGTAATGTGGTGGCTTGACCTCGGTTGCCAGATGCCCCCCCAGCCACTCTCTTACTCCTCTGCTTTAGTAGGACAGGGAGGGGAAAATAAGAAGAAAAAACTTGTGGATCGAGGTGAAGACAGGGAGATCACTTGCCAAGTGCTACAATGGGCAAAACAGACTTGACTTGGGGAAAATTAATTTATTGCCAGTTAAAATAGATTTGGATACTGAGGGGCAGAGACCTTCCCTGCACCCCTTCTTTCCCAGGCTCAAGGTCACTCCCTCACCCCCAAATCCTCTACTCTCTCCTCAAAGAGGGCTTGTCGGACTGTTTATCACATTTGTTTATTTTTCCCTTACTCCTAAATGCTTTTTTGCCCTTTTTAAAACCAGCTTCCCAAGGGCGTTGTTGCAGGACCTGGGCTGCGCCCTACGGAGGAGCCGCCAGAACTGGCAGGAACCGGCTGGAACTGGCGCCTCCCCACAGGAGCTGTCGACGCCTCAGCGCCTGCGCTCAGCACAAGAGCAAAAAACTACCCTGCAAGCAGGAAATACTATGAAGTTTTATTTTAATTTATTTTAATTTTCTTTGTCATCTTGTCCACGATTGCTGCAGTGGCAGAAGGAGAGTTTGTGAAATGCCTTTTTCAGTTTCAAGGCATAGAGTTGGGAGAGGATCTTCTCCCCTTCCATAGCCAAGTCCTGTGAGGAGAACTGAGGTAAAACCCCTATAAATCTACCCCAGTTGCCCTGTCAATCTAGATTTTGTCCCATACAGTGATAATTTTTCATCCTCCATGCAGTTTTGGTTTGGTTTTGGGTTTTTTTTACTGGTTTCTATCCCAAGAGATGTGGGGAAGACTGTGCTGTGGGGAGTGGCAACTGCTTATTGATAGTCACAGAAATAATCCTGACTCGTCTCAATATTGCAGTGTTTTTTTTCACAATCTGGAGATGTGCAGCTGTTGTGTTAATGCAAGCTATCTTGAATGTAATTGTATATATAGAGAGAGGAGCCTTTGATAAAATTAATGGAGATCACATTAGCTAAAGCCGCTCCATAAGCTCAGCTCTAATGCTTGCATTTGGTTTTGATTACGTAAAAAGGTCTTTTGAACTAACCCATCTTCTTTTTATATTTCCCCTAATTAAAGATCTTTTATTTTCCCTAGTTCACTTCATTGCTTAATAACCAATGAGGTTTTCCCATCCCATTTAAAATTATAAGTTTAAATGGTTTTCCATACGTCTGCTGCTAATTTACCTGGGATGTTGTGTTTCTGAGAGAATTAATTGTGTTTGGCTGTGGTGTGGAGCATGGAGATCTGCCTCAAAAGTGTCATTTTCTCCAGGCATAGTGTGGGTCTTCTCATGCTGAGAGCTAAATTTAATAAAGCACTGGAATAAACCACCCCTTTTGCTGCCACATGGCCACATTTACAAGGAAATTGAGGTGGGAGGTCAATTTTCACTTAAAGACTCAGGTTGGAGATGCCTGGGTTTTTAAGTGGAGGTCTTTAAATCTCACTTGTCTGACAGGTGGTAAGAAATTTACATTTAAATTGTCCAGATCAGTTTCTTATTTGTACTGGGTTGTTGGACAAAAGAAATTTCTTAGTTTTCCATATCCTTCGCTACTTGATCTAACCAACCATAGCACAGGTTCCTTCTTTTCAAATATGGGCCTTGCTTCTGACTACAGTAGTCATCATTTGCATTGATATTTTTCTCCTATATAAATACAAACATTATTCAAAACAACATAAAGATGTGTGTTTGGGTTTGTTTTACTTGTGGTTTGTTTTTGTTTGTTTGTTTTTCCCCTGAAGAATGGTGTCTTGCAAAATGAAATAATTCTACTTTAAAGCAGATTTACCAATGTTGGTCTAACCAGAAATGTTGATGTTTGTTCAATCTTTCTAAACATTAGGAATTTACATTACTTGCTAAAGCAGAACACATTTGCTTGTATGATTTATAAATAAATAAATCTCTCTGACAACTTGTCAGAATACATGCTGAAAATGCTGTTTAAAACAAATGTTAATAAGGCCTAAAGTTCATATTGAGACTAAATTGGATTTGAATTTGTGGGATTGGAAGTGCTGTTAACTAGTTATTTAATTTCTTTTTTGATTGAAGTATGCAAGACTCAGTAAATGCGTAATTGTGAGTGAAATGCAAATTAGAGATATTAGCAGAAATCATGTTTTTAAAAAATACTTGTTTGACAGTTAAAGCTGTGATCTTTTGACACACTGAAGAACCTGATGAGATCTGTGAAGTTTTGTTGATCAACTACTTTTTCTGGGTTTGAAAGGCAACTGATTCTAGGGGCTGATTGTCAGTCAAGAGAAGTGTTACAATGAGGGTGTGTTAACATGGATATATATAATTAACCTGTGAGTGTATAAGTCCTTAAAAACAGAAAGAAGGTGGAAGAAGGGTTAGAGTTTTCCAAGAGATTATGCTATTTTTGTATTTTACCCATTAATCATTTCTTCTACGTTCTTTAGCATATGAGGACTTGACAAAGGCATCAGAACCATAAGATGCACAGTTGTCACCAGTCTGGTTTGCTGAAATCAATGTTTTACACTTCCAGTTTTCCTTATCCTTGCTTTTAACCAGTTTTCCCATTATTGCAATCCCTAAAATTCTTTTTAATCACATTTCTCCTTTTGTGCATATTGCTGTAATCTCAGGTAACAGAAAAAGTGAAAAGAGTTTTCATTACAGCGTTGAGAGGAAGTTTGAATAGCTAGTAGTGGCAGCCATGTAATTTTTATTTACAAAGTTGCTGCAATACAGCCTGAACTGAAGTATCTAGAGTAGATTGGCTGGTTGCTGATATACACAGTAGTATAAAATCTATTAAGCCAGGGCACTGTCACCCTTGCTGGACAAAAAGAAAGGTATGTCTTTTTGGATGGAGCTCGCTTCTTGACAGGCAAATGACTTCTACAGAAATAAAGCAGCATCTAGTCAAGGAGAGAAAAAAAATGCTTCCTCTTAAATTAATGCATAAAATGTTGAGATAGTGCAATGATGTGTCAAATCAAACATCCTGCACAGCACTTATTATAGCAGCGTTCACGTAGCGGGTGTTGGAGTAGCATGAAGTGCTCTACAGTGAAGAACAGAAGCCATTAAGCATCAAATATCAAATCACCTCCCTTTCTGTTCCTCCAAAATGTACTGACACTTTTGAACTCCAGATTATCTGTAAATATTTCAGGTTTGAGCTGTTGTAGATTTCCTGAATACAATAGCTGCTGGGCTGTGTGACTCTTGAGTGTGGGTTATCACTGCCTGAAGTAAGAATGGAAAAAAAATCCACAGTGTGAATAATATACACAAACCAAAATCAATAATATATTAGGTAAAAAGAGTAACCTAAGTAGATTAATTATGCCTCACAGTATCTTGCTTTTTCACCCAACCTGCCCTATAACTTTTTTTCATATATGTCTTTTGGGGAAAAAGATGAAAGAACATCTTTATTTCCAGCCTTTTTTTTCTTCTTCTCACAAGGACTAAGTACATGTTGTTTCAGCTGATTTTCTTCATGTGCTCTTAGGAAATCTTTGATTTCCCTTAGAGAGGAGATAAGAACTGTGCTTCAGTAGAAATAATGTCAGATTGTTTTGTTTGTTCTTGTACGCTCATAGCCTTCACCAAGTACTCTGTTGGTTTTAGATAATCCAGCCTAGGTCTTTGGGTTGCATCTGTCAGAGCAATTGAATGTGGTGGAAGTGATTTAAAGGATAGTGCTGGGCTGGCAACGCTGTCTGTTTTCTTTATGTGACTTTGTGGTCTTGTCTGTTGCCCATGTATGTTTTATTCCCCTGAACTTTTTACACTGTCATCTCCCTTCATTTTGCTGTGGTAGCTTGTCTTCCCTCATGTCCCTTATACACATGCATATTCCCATGTCCTTGTACTTACAGCTCCTGTCGCATTGTGCTGCCTATTCTAGTCAAAGAGAGCTCCAGTGAAGCCAACAGCCCTGATGCTGTCTTGGCCAGATTCATCCCTCCTTCTCCAAACCCTGCACCTCATCTTGCAGCAAGGGGTCCTACTCTCCCTCCCTCTCTTCCCCTTCCTTCATCCCAACATGCTATACTTCAGTGCTCTTTCCCAGCTCTCACTGTCTGTACAAAGATCCCACCAGCAAGAGGAAAGAGCCTCTTGTATCAGTTTGTCTCCCTTCTCCCACTGCCCCATCTGCAGTGGCAGATGCGCTAGTAGACATCAGGGACATAGCAAGGAGAGGTATGGCAAGAATATCTCGACTTCAGGCAAGCCTTCAGTTAAAGCCTGCAATCAATTGCAAATGCATTTCCACAGGGAACAGGGCTTTGTGAGTCCGGGATTGTTACTTTATTCCTAGTGCTGAACAGCAGATCTCTGGATGCCCAGGCCTCCCTCAGTGCTATGTGTCAAGGAGGGCCTGGGATAGTGTCAGTGAAAGTTGAGCATCACTGCATGGGACAACGTTTTCTTTTCAGAAAAACTAGCAGTTTCAAGTGGAATTCAGTGTGTGGTTGTGGGGGGTTTGTTTAATTGGGTTTTTTATGTCTCGCAGCATTAGCAAGGCACTTAAGGAAGGTAGGATTGGTTCCCCACATATTGCATTTTTATTTAAATCGATGGGTAGAGTAAATGTTTAACCTTGTAGAAATTGTAACCACAATGAAGCCAATATCTCATTGCTGTTCAATTCAGTGTATGATGGGAGATTTCACAGCTGACTAGTGCTTCACACTTTGTTTCAAATTACTTGTGCTGTATTATGTTGCCATCCTAAAAAACCCCAACTTCTTGCTATACATGGCTAAGTGGAAGATGAAATACTCTCCATTAAGGAGCTCACATACACTTTGAAGCCTCTTTCAATTAACATTTCTCTGTGCAACACTTGTTTCTGGAATAGCAATTCTGGATATGGTGTAGAGGGTGTTTTAAGGAGGCTCATGCTCTTGAGCTCACAAACAGCTGCACCCGTGTCTAAATGGCTGTGGGATTTACTCAAACACTGCTTCTGCACTCTCACAGGTAGATTTTGTAATTGCAAAGCTGCCTGAGTTAAGTGCATCTTTCACTTGCATTTGCATTGTATAAACTTTCTCTTGCCATATGAGAATGCTAATTGCTGGAGTAGTGAGATCTTCTCCCTTTCAGTGCTGTGGTGGTATCTTTCTGCTGTTTCCCCTGTTATGTGCTCAGCTTGAAGCCTTAATGTTCCACATGGGCATTAGAAATGCCCTGACAGGCAGGAAAGCTCTGTCACATCGCACAGTAAACAGCACAGCTATGAAGCAGTTTGCTTCCCAGAGAGTCTCTGACTATTGCTTGCTATATTTTTTTTTACAAGACTGTTAGAGAACCCATTTGTCCATGATGTGGTTCCTCTGCAAGCGTACTCCCTATAAATGCAGGAAAAAGAATGAAACCGAAATCTTGACTTCTAATAAAGATCTGACTGCTGCAGAAAAGTGAAATTCTTGCAAAGACTCAACTCTCCTGCACAATCGCTGGATAATACCTGGGGCCTCACAGGGAAGCGGTTTTCCTCTTCAGCAGTCCATATGTAAATGCATTTTCAATAATTTTTTTAAATTTTTTTTTTTCCTCTCCCAATGCTAATAAATATTAAATAGCCTGGTCAACTTGAAATTTAGTTTTTTCTTTAGTGGGATCACTGAGACTTGTTAGTGCAAGACTATCTGCTCACATGACCTAAATAATTATAGATTTATATTCAGCTGACACTTATTATATGATAGGTATTTTTCCAATGATACGAGCATAGCAGAGTGTGAAACAAAGCACGGTAGGATATCATGTGTTTCAGAGAAACAGCAGCAACATGTTTATTCTTCCATCTCAGCCACCTTCTTGTAGCTCGCCTCTCTTCAACTGCAGCTGTAAGCTGGGTCCAGATTTGCAACTTCTACCGAAAAAGCAGCTGAGTTGTAGATGATGAGGGTGGGTTGCCATGCTGATCAGACAAGAGACCACTGTCAGTCAGCACCCTGGGCACCTTTTCTGACAAGCCAAGTCTGAGCCAGCCCTGTTGTCAAAAGAGCCAGTGCCACCCAGCCTGCAACTCATTGTGGTTTCATTGACTTGCATGAGGTTTATAATGTGCCCTGGTACCAGCACTGACCCTGGTTGACTTAACCAGAGTTACCCAATGCACTTCTGTGGGTGAAGAAAGGCTCTGCATCATTTCAGCACTCTACCTGCTTTGTGTCACTGTATCATAGCAGAGACATTCAGTTCCTTGCATTAGTTGCTAGATGCTTGTTTTGGGTTTCTTTATTAACCGTCTTCTACCAGCTGCCTCTTTATCATGTCAGCGGTCGAATGCAATTGGCAATCATTCTTTGGGAACTGTATGTATTTTCCTATTGCTGATGATTTTTTTCACTCAAGGAAAATGGAAAGGCATGTTCCTTGCTTGAGAGGAATTGAGAGACATATAATGATTTCTTCAGAGGAATGTTTTGTTTATGCATTTAGAAAATTTCTCATTTTCCTTTGGCATTTTATATGCATGCTTATTAATTACTCTAGGACAGCCTATGAGGGATACGGTGAATATATGCAGCTTTGTTTTGTGGGGTAACTGGGGTAACAGAAAGGTTACTGGCTTTTCACAGTAGTTAATTTCACTGTCTTTTTGAGAGCTACCTTTTGAGTGGACAGCAAATAAGGTTTTCTCTGGCTGAATGAGTTCAATAAGGCAAGGTAGGTTATTTAGCTGAAGATTCATGGCTCTTCTGTTCAGTCTTCAATGGAGCTGATCCAGATGAGGGCACTTCCTTTCTAGGTTGCAAGTGTCCACAAAAATGATCAAGCTAGAAAATAGCTTGTTTATCCCATCACTGTGTGACCATGGTTATTGGAAAAAAAAAGGGGAAAAAATGGGAAGAAAATCTCAACGATAGCAAACCTATGCATGTTGGATGAATGCTCCCATCCCCACTTCCAAACAGGCCAGATTTACCATGGTAATGGGAATCAACCTAGCATGAGTGAATTCATTTTGACTTCTAAAATATATCTTTGACAAGATGATTATATGGGATCAGTTGCAAGATTATACTGCTGGTTTCACAGCTGAAGGACGAGTGAATGTATTGAGTTAACCCTACCTCGGGCATGCTGGGCCCTGCATCTCATTTGGTTCCTTTTATTGCTATGGAGTGATAAGGCTGAAGTGTTTTGATTAGCGTATTGTCAATAGCTAGCCTTAACCCACATGACCATAATGAAGCACAGTTATTCACAGGTCTGTTGTCATTCAGAAAGCATTTGTAGCACCAATAATAATAATAATAATGGGTTTCAGAAATTCTATGGGATAAATGCTTAGTGCCTTTTTTCTTTTTTTTTTTTTTATCAAACCTGGGAAATGTCTTTATTTTCCACACCATCTGGTGCTGATGAGTCCCACATAGCACATACTTGATGCAGGGTGGAAATACCCTGTCACACTGACTATAGAGAGGGCCTTCAGTGCACTTGACAGTTTAAAAACGTGACTGTTGAGCTACTATTTGAAGAGTGCCCTTTTTATATTAAACGTCATTGACAAATATATAAACCAAATAAATGAAAGTTATTACATTTTGAAAGTCATGTTGATTAAACAATGGGACTAGGGTTTGATTTTTAGAACGTGGGAACAGTCTGCAAACTGTTGCAACTTGATATATGCATAAACATGCCAGTGTAGATATTTTTCTGAGGAAGTATGAGAAACACATAATGAGTATTTGTGTTGAAGCGCATTTGGTTCTTTTCATGATTTGCTTCAAAATGAAACCATTAAAATAAAAATATTAAGATTGTGATGAGTCTTTCAGAAACCATAGAGGAGGGAGCATATTTTAAATGAATAAAAACCTGTCTAGTGCTTAGGTTGTGCTAACAAAAAAAGATGCAGACCTTTTTTTTACCAGGCTGAGTTGATTTACGAAATACATTAGGCATCTCAGTTAAACTGACAAATTATAACACTTACCCCTGCAGCTACTGAAGTGATTTTCTAGATTGACATTTGCTTGTTAGTATTGCAACCTAACCGATATCATCTGTTATCATCGTCTTCAGCTATATCATATTAAAGGCTGATTATTTAGTACTTATGTTGTGTTAATGGGCTTTTCATGGGGAGGTGGCATTACCTGATTGCAAGTTAGACGTTTTTAATAAGATGCAGCTTTGGATTGAGTGCAGTAAAAGATACAGATAAAGTTACCAGCATCTCCATACAATCTGGGAGTCCCTTAAATAGATTTCTGTTAATTTTATCTTGCAAATTCCTTGTTGCACTGTTATTCATTGACGCACTTCTAGTATACATTGTTCAGATACTGCACAGACAAATTAGGCATACAGTGACAGACACAATAGTGTGAATGTTTCTCTGCTAAATCCCTCAAGCAGAAAAGGCTGAGCATTTACACTGGAGGGTCTAAGAAAATCAATTCATCACATATTTTCCATATGTTGATGAAATGGGGACTTATGTTCTTAGCAATTGCTTTCCAAGGAATAAATACAAAATGTAAGGGGAACTTCAACATGTATATCTACAGTTACTATCTTTCTTAGTTCTCCTCCACACTCTCCTCTTCTTAAACGGCATTTTTATTTAATATCAAATATTTTAAAAATAATGATAAGATCTTATAATGCCTTCTCTGGAAAATTATGGCCATGATGACTGCAAGAACTTACACAGCATACAGCTTGTTTCAGCAGCCATTTCTCAGGTCAGTGATACAACTTCCAGGAATAAGGTGGGAAAGTCTTGGAAGGAGGTACAGAAGCTTGTAAGTTTGAAGCCCTTTTAAAGCTTTTCATAGGTTGTCACTGTGGGCAATATCTGTGCAAGGACATACCAAAAGCAGCAGAGTTCAGATGAGGTATATTTTATGTGATGGCAGTAGGATGGGGTTTTGTAGTGGGGAGCATGAAGGCACAGTCATTCATCTTAGGGAGCGAATGTAGCAGTATATGCATCTCTTGGCAGCACACAAAGAAGAAGAGAGGAGGTTTCTCAGTTCAGCACTGGCTTGGCTGATGCTGGTACCCAAGCCAGGACTAAAGCTGGCATATACAAAGGCAGCTGTCCTGTCTAGAGTGACATTTTAGCTGTGAGGCGACTGGGCAAAGACTTGAGAGCTTTCACAACAGTTTCCAAGCAAATTACAAAGATTTTGGAGTAAGAAGCGTTTCTGGAGACACAGCTGTGACACAGCCTTTTTCCATATAGCCCAAGGCACGTGGAGATGGTCAACACTGACATGCTTTCTAGAGCTGGTAGTGTTGAACAAGCAGAACAAAGCTCAGCCCTGGCCATGCATGCACATGTGATCTCTCTTTCACCCACCATGTCTTTCAAACTACACAGGACTTTCTGCACACCCTGGTTCCTACTGACTTAGCAGGCTTGTACCTGCTGTGGCATCAGCTATATTGAATAAAACTGTGCTTTGAAGGAGAGCTCCTTAACTGAGAGAAACTAAGAGGTGGCTGCTTGCTTCTAGGATTTGCTGTACTGAAAGGATTGGGAGCAGATCCTGGTAATAGATGGTGAGATGTGATTAGTGGCACTGAAAAATGCAGAGGGCTGCAGTAAAATTCCCACTTGCTGAAGCAGCCATTGAGAAGCCAAAGATAGCCTGCACATTTTTGTGGTATAGCAGGATTTGTTGCCAAAACATTGGCTTTGCCACTGGAGGATGTAGAAAGCCTGGTCCAAGCTAGAGGCCTGTGTGGGTGGGTAGGTACATGCTATCCATGACATACAACCTGCCAACCCTCCCTTTTTCTCCAGCCAAACAAACCCAGTGAAGTCCCACGGAGGCACTTCTTTGCCTGTCCCTTACAGCTAATGCTTCTTTGCCTTTTTCTGCCCTTGTCCTTTTCAGTATTCTAGAGGAGTACTCACTGCAGTAACATGGGCCAGTGTCACTCTTATTACTTTACCTGTTTTATCTTTTGTGAAATTGAGCCTTTAGCCAGAATTGCCTGAGCTGCTGCTCCAGCAGTCGGTTAACTGTGAGTCTTCTCGAGCTCATTTCTCTCAAGTAATTTGATTCCCACGTGCTCACTGAGATTGCTTTTCACTGAAAGGAGAGTGGGGAAGGGGGATGGGGGCGTGTATGGGAGCAAACCAGAAATGTTACGGCAGACAAATGTAGCTTAGTGATAAAAACAACACAAAAACATATTTAAAAAGATCCCTTCTCACTTTATCTCCCTTTAACCCAGTCCTAGAAAACAAAATGTTTTTCTGTGTGGAAAGAGAGACTCAGGGTCTTTTGTGCTGGAGCAGGGTGTGGAACAGGAGGCTAAATTCCATCCTGCTTCTCCATAGAGCCAATAAGATAATCCTTTCATTAAAATTACCAGAAATGTGTCTAAAATACAAATTAGATTTTTTTTTTTTCTTTTGGTAACTGGTCATAAAAGGATTGTAGGGATTTCAAGATATTTTCTGAAATCATACACAGAATTCAAGGCTTGTTTGTTTTGGTTAATGGACAATTTCCTTTACATTTTGGTTACTTAGGAGTAATTGCACACCAGTTTTCTAGATAAACTTCTATTTGAGCTTGGTTAGTATGGCAGCAGTTTTCTAAATAATGTACAATTTATGGACACGTTCTATAAAATCGCCAGTGCTTTATCACGGTTTTGGGCTGTAAGGGAGTGAAAAACAAGCCTGAAAAGCTAATCTTGCTGGAGGGAGAACTGTTCTGAAAATAAACTATTCAGGGCATAAACAATGGTATATCAGTTGTCTGAAACACGCATGGTGTTCATTGTGTGTCCAGGCAGATCTACCAGACCTGGTACAGAATTTCCATGTTAAAGTCCCAGATTGGTAGATAGGCCGTTACTAATTGGAGCAGACGGTCTGCTCGGAGGTCTGTTATTTTTTATGATGAAAAAGAGGCTTTTGGAAGTCCCTGCTTTGGGTTTTGTTAGTGTTCATTAGTTTGTGTCATAAGGAATATGCCTTGGTGATATCAGCAGCCTTATTAAATGTCATAAGAATTTATTTTTCCAGCAGCAGTGGAAGTATCTGCAATAACACTTGTAGAATCTGAGCTAATTTTCCATCTTGGACCCAGAAAAAAAGATTGGAAAAAAACTTTAAAATATGTTTTACTGAGAAATGTGTGCAAAGAAAACACATGCTGAATGTCAGTATTACCCAAACATTGGCTATTTTACTTGCTACTCTTGATGGATAGTTGTCATCGTTCACTTCACACACAACACTCTGGAGGACAAAATCCTTATAGAGTCCAGTCACAGGGAGTAATGTTTGGGGGATGTGACTCAGGGTAGAGGGATTTTATTTGGGGGTTTTTTTTCTAACTTCGGAGTGCACAAGTTCTGAAAAAGTGTTAAAGAAGAGGCGCGTTTGTTGCAGAATAATGTGCCAGGTTAAAAAGCTGGACACATCTACTAAGTTTTGCAGCATCTGCGTTTCAGGTGATGGTGCAAGGGTGATGTATGATGTAAAAAAAAGGCTCTATGTGTGCATTTGTGGGCCAAATTTCATGATTTTCTAGCCCCGTTGCTTGCTTGTACACGGTGCCTGCAGCTCCACCTCTTCAAAGACTGTTCTATTAATCTAACCTACTGAGAGCTATTCATACAGCTTATGGGTTTTTACTTTTAAATCCTCACAAAAATGATTTGCTGCCCTCAAGTTAGGAATTTAAAGGAAAATTAAATTAAGGCCGCCTAAGTAATGAAAGCATCTTTAGATTTGATAGATAGAGACCATCAAAGCAAAAAATCTGTATCCCTGGAAAGATTTCTGATGTTGTTTAGTGCTGGGGGGAGTTACAATTGCCAGTATATCATGCAATATCAGGCCTTAAATTCATATATTTATGCTTCATGAATTCCTTAATTTCCAAAGTTGTTCATTATGTTTTAGGTCATAAATTAAAAGATTTCGAACTCAAAAGTTTGTATCCTTCTAAGGCCTATGGCTCTGGGGTCATAGTGTTGTATAGTTTTGCTGACAGATGGATTAAAGAAAGAAAGCCTTAAGAAACATCTGAATTTTTCTTGCATGCCATGAAATGTAAGCCTAGTATTTGTTACTGTGATATATGTGCTATATTTTTGCTTGCCTAGTATGACACATGTATAGCTCTCTATTGTTTCTACTTTTCTTGAGCAGTGGAGCTTTCCTAGCTGGAGTTCTATGAAAAAAAAAATTCAATAAAATATCACTAGCCCTATTCTCAATTTATTAAAATGGAAAAACATATAACTGGTATTAGTTAAAACCTTTATACAGATCTGTTAAAAAAGGAGTTGACCAACTCTAACTCCCAAAAAGTCAAAAAAATGGTGAGGGAACAGTCCAGACTTTTGTTTTCTGGTATGTATAGAAAAACGTGTGCCTTTGATTAATCTCTCGTTTCTTCTGTCTTTAGGTTTTCCAAATGAACCTGCTGCTGTCATTGCCCTTAACACTATTAAGGAATGGTTAAGCAAGAATCACAATGAGGTATGGAATAAAATATAAATTTCTCAGATTTCTCTTTTTAAACAGTATTGTCCTGGACTCCAGAACTGTGAAAAGGGTAAACATAGGCTTGAGCCTCAAAGTTTATTTAGTCTTAAGACCAGTGAAATTGGGTCAGGACAATATCGCCAGAGGAAGATTGTTGTATTTAAAAGCTACGCTGGAGTTGAAGGGAAATACCTTTGTTTGAAACCATGCTCTGTGTTTCCTGTGCATTGTAATCTTTCCTGGCAAAGTAAAAGACTATTCTCTTCCTAAGCTGCTTCTGAGCGTCAGAGTTTTCATGTAATAATGAGGAGATTCTTGGAAAGGAAATGTATAAAACAGTTGTCAATGGAAACAGGCACCAAAGGTCAATGGTTTTCCAGGGGTCACTTTACAGTAAAGACCTGTATGACAGTATTTTCTATTTTCAATAATTTTTGGTTTGCTTACAGTGGAGTGTTTGTTTTCCCTGGAATACTCACTAAATATGTGATACAAGTCTGAATTTTCAACAGTACCGGTCTTCTTCTAGTGACAACACGGTGGTGATTATTTTTACAAGACATAAAAATGCTTTCAACAGAGTGATCTCCTATATCCCCTTTCTAGTTTTTGTTTTTCTCTGGTTTGAGTTCTTAGCAGGCTGATAGTTCCTAGTGTTGAATTGGAGAAATACAACAAAGAACTGACAGAACAAATAAAATAATCATAGTGTTCTTAAACTAAAGGTATACCTATTTCCTCACGATGACAGCCAGCAGATTTCAGACAGCTAGAGGAGTTCAGTATTTTTGTCGGAAAATATTTAACAAAGCATGCAGTGGAGAAGCACTGGATACAGGGACATAATTAGTAGCATTTTTCCTCCAGCAATATATTCAGAAGGCCTTTTTCTCATGAGAATCTGATACATGAGGGTGTGAATTTAGCAGATTTATGTTGTTTGCTTTGTTTTTTACCAACTTTGACTTGAAAGGAAATAACTCTGTGAAGATTTGAAAGGTAAATTGAGGTTTTCAGACCTGAAGGTGCACTGAGAAGTGTGTACATGTTTGGAAACTGGTTCTTTGTAGCAATGAGCACTTGGTAGCTTCCTGTGATTTGGAGACCTGAGCAGTGAAGCAGGAGTTCTGGATGGACTGTTTTCAATAACACTATAGGTGACTAAGTGTCATCAACTTAGCTCTAGGCTTATGTTTTCGGTAATCTGGTCTGTTAGTATGTAATTTTAACCCTTAAGTGTAAGGTTAGAACCTCTGTTCTCTAGGAGTAGGTTTTTCATATACGCACCTTAATTCCTCTTCTCTTACTGGTATTACAAAAGACCTGACTGCATTTGGTAGACTGCCTATCAAAAGTTTAGAAGTTTTCTCAATGAAAACTGTTTTCTGAAGTATTTTGCTCCATGTGTCAGCCATTGCTTCTCAGCTATAAGACAACTTTCAATACACTTTGAGTCTTCTCTTTTTTCCTCTTTTTTTCTCTTTTTTTCTGCTTCTGGCCTGGAAACTCATAGGCCCTGTGTGTCACCTTGCCCTCTTTCTTTCAGTTAGTATGTTACTTTCACATTTTAATGATTTTCTCCATAGACTTCAAATGGGTTCCTCCACTTGCCCTTGGAAAGCTCCAGGTTGGTTTTGGTACAAGACTTGAGGTTCATAGCAGACAGTGATTGAAGTGACAGTGTTTGTCATATGTGTTCATAACTCTTACCTGAGTTATAAAAATTTTTTATGTATTTGACCTACATTTGCAAACTGCTTCTATATTTATGGTCCACACAGATCAGTGTAAACTATGAACACTGAATATCGTGCATGATTCCTCCTTTCTCACTCTCTGTAACAAATTCTCTTCTAATTCTTGGCCTTCTTGGTTGCCTAGCTCTAAACCTCCTGTCTTGCTCCCCACAAACTCCAGTTTCATCTGAATTCTGCTTAAATAAGTAGCTGCAGTTTACAGTGTTGGGACAGTAAGGGAGCCCAGGCTGTCCTGACCACAAAACAATTGTTAAAAATTATCCTACTGACCTTACATCACCACTGTTTTTTGAATTTGGACTAGCATAGCTAATAGTTGTTATATTAAATGTTTTGTGACACCCTGAATCCTAAGCTTGCCAAGTCGAGGTCTCATTTTTTATGCACTTGAAGACATACATGTGACGCATTTGATGCAGTTATTGCATATCAGCAAATGTGACAATTCACAGCTAATACTCAAGAGTTTTTGTTAATTTTCAAAGGAAGTGGAGTACTAGACTTCAGTCAAGGTGTATTTTGAGGGTCCAGTTGTCTATAGCTTTGTGCTTTCTCATACAAAGCTTTCCCTCTTCCTCAGGTTTTTCCACAATCTATTGGTTTGACTTTGAGACTATGGCACACTAGCATGTTTTACATGTCATAAATAAGTCAGCAGCAAGGTAAAAATGCTTAACAATTCTATTAAAGGCAGCAGTGAAATGGATTTTTGAGAAGCATATAGTAGTTGGGTTGCTGTTGTTTAATGTGTGTAGCAAGGTGAGCGTAATTCATCTGGTTTACATGAACTGATGTAGCTCTGTGCCAGGTGTCATTCTGATCCATTTAATATGGTGCACACTTACTCCCTCAAATTAGATTTTGGGCTTTGAGTAGTAATATCATAGTTCACCCAAACTGTTAGGAAAAGCAGCTCATCAGACAGCAGAAATGAAAGGGACTTTCTGTGTCTCAACAATGCACTCTCCTTTTATTGCAGATAACCATATAATAGAGTCCTTCCTATAAACTTCTGTCATAAAGAGAGAGCAACTCCCACTACACCCACTGAATATTTAAATTCTCATATTCTAGTCCAGGGGCTAACCCTCTAAGGATTTGCCACGAGGCCAGCTTTTTGTAGGGATGCCCATGTTCCACTCCTGCTGCTAACCAGAACCCCTCCCTGGCAGTGGCTGCGCTGTCAGGACAAGTCAATGTGTCCTGCTGACAGCCTCTTCCGAACAAAAGAGGCCTCCTGCTCTTGGCTCTGCCAGAGTTAAATGAATCAAAGTCAAGCTCCTTCCCCTCCTTCCTTCTTGTGCAATCTCCCTTGCCTTTGAGAAAATTCTGCTCCTTCAGTCCCAAAGATGTTTGCCAGCCAATTATCCCCTTGGTAATGTTCAGCACTGGCCGTCCTATGATCTCAAACTCTTCGGATGTGAGTTGGTTGGATGAATTCAAGAAGTTTTAGTGCAAGATTGAGACCAAAATGATAGCCCACTTGCTAGGAAATTTGCCTACATAACAATATGCCTGGCAAAAGCAGATAGGTGGATAAGATGGGAACGTAACGAATTTGTAAGTCTTTGTTGTGCTCTACAGCAGCAGTATCTTATCTGCCTTCCTGCATCCCAGGAAACTGTGACAAGTTTGTGAGAGATAAGGCAATATTGTTGTTTTCTTCTCTCTACCTTCCTGTACTACTTCTCTCCTTTGATGCTATCATGAAGATTTTATCCACATCGATATTAATTCAAAATATAAATAAATCAGTGGCTATATTCCTTAGTCAGCCTGGGGGGCTGAAAATATAACCTCAATGACTCCATTCTTACAAGCAGTTTTAGAGTCCTACAAAGTTCTCTGTCATAGTATTTACAAGAAAAGTGATTTGCATTTAATAAAAGGGTTTCTTATCCAAGTCCATGGTTGTGCTTGACCCCTCAGGTGTTTGCATAAAAACTTATTAGCATGCTTAACTCTGGTGTCGCTCAGATGAATGTCTCATTACCATGCAAATGGAGTTAGCTCCTTTCTGAGGTTAATTGTTACAAAGCAACACAGAGAGAGATCTTATAGTAATTTACTGAACAGGGAACACAAGCTTGGCAGGGCAGCAGCCGTCTTGGTCTAGCAGCCTAAAACTTAACTACATAAAGTCCACTAAGGAGAACAGCAGTGTTGTAGGTAGTGGTTTGGACTTGGTTGTGTGTAGCATGCAGCACTGTTCTGGTCTTGAAATGCAACTCTTAGTCAAACTAATTCCTGGCCGTGTTTTACACCAAGGTCTGCTGACTTGCAGCCAGAGGGCAAATCTAGTTTAGAAGCTGGTAAATGGTGTTATACTGTAAGTGTAGAAATCCCTTGGAGCAAACTCACAAGAATGGCCACAGTCAGCAGTCCTGCTTAATTTACTGCAGACCACCTAGGCTATCTCTTTAGCAAACTGCATTTTCACATTTCACAAAGTGCTCTAGAGGTTTAATAGAATTCTTCAGAGCACAAAATAGAATTGAAGCCCATCCTTTAGAAAATTATACAGTGGGATTGATTTTAAAACGCACATTAAGCTCTTTGAACAGTTCGGAATGTTTCTTTCTGGGATAATCCAGCAAGGCTTGAGATATTGCCACCTGATTTCCCATAATGATATCCCAAAAGAATTGTGACACCTTTAAATACTGAACCCCCCTATATTTTGGGGGTGGTAGGGAAAGGGTTATGTTTGGAGTTTTGTGATGGGTGTCTTTTGAACGTTTGCAGTGTTATTTGTTATTCCTTTAGTACCACGTTCTGTTTCTTAAGAGGGTGAAAAATAAAAAATGCTCAGTGTGTGCCTTACCTTATGTCACTGACATGAAAAGCCTCAGGACTTTTTCACTGCTCAAGAAAAGACTTTAATTTAACAGCACATTTGGTTCAAAGTATTGTTCTTTCTCTTGCACAATATCTCACAACACTTATTACGCGCCCCAGTAGAACAACAACCAGGAAAGCACCATTACAATACATATTCCATTGAAACAACTGATGCAGATTAAAAGCACATAAATGGAAAATAAATCAACACATTCTTGATTCCTTTTCATTAGAATCACTACTGAAGAGATTTTATTTTTTTTTTTCCTTATTTTCCCTGAAGTAACATGAACTTTAGGTCCCTGTGTTCTAGCAAGGACTTATGCATCATTCCTGTGCCAAAAATATTTTCTATTTCCAGCAAAACAGGATGAGCAAAATCCTGGTACTGTTGAAATTAGTGGAATTCTGTTTTCGGTGGGGGGCCGGGATCACACTTGCTGTACTCCTCGTGACAAACATTTTCAGGAGGAAACACCTGGTTTATCAAGTTAGGCTCACCATAATGTGGGGGGCCTACACCTGTGCTTCATTTTGTACTGTGCTTCATCCAAGCCATGGTGATATTTTCCACTACAGAGATAGTTTAAGTGAAATTACCTTTCCTGTGCACTGATTCCCTTATACACTTGTGCCTTGGTGGCTTGCAGGGGTTGGGCTGGCTTCGCCTCACAAGCAGCAGGAGCTGTGAGTGTATGAGAGCAGGGAGAGCTGAGGAAATGCTCCCTACTGTGGGGACCGTGGATGTGACTGGAGGGACTCTTATCCTGCTGATGAAAGCTGTGTAAGCAATTGATTTTTCTAAGGATGGGAAGGATATGCAGAAATTTGAGGAAGGGAAGATCCGTGATGAGAAAGCAGAGCTTCCAGGGATTACACTGTTTTCCTTGTCCTAATGGCACTTGTCGCCCTGATGCTGTGGTAAGCAGATGTCTCCTCCTGGTCAGGAAAGGCCAGAGTAGGCAGTGAGGAAGCAGCTTCCTCAAGTATAAGACATAGCTGAGAGATCTAGCAGGACTTAAACTGCACTCTATGGTGACCACCCACGCCTAAGCCTGCTTGAGGCATCTCAGCTCAAAGAGTTATTGTTGCTGAAATAAAAAGAGCACTGGTCATAGGTGCCCGAAGGAGGACAGGACCACTTCATGTGCTGGCAGGTATGGCACAGGACCCACAAGAGAGCCAGTGGCCTCCAGAAGGATATCTGTGTGCCTGGCAGGATATCCCAAGCACCTAAAATGTGCTAGGTCCTGGTGCCTCATTTGAAGAGGGAGTTACCACTGTTCTCTATTGCACAAAGCTGGGTAGTGCAGGTTAAAAGCACTAGAGCTTTATTTTGGGTAAGGGTGGCAACATTGCTCATCTCTCCCTTCAAAATCAGCTAAGAAAAAGTTACTTTTACCTATGAAAACATCAGGGCAACCCAATTTCAGTATTTCCATGGACTACTTGCCTGAAAGATCATTTCATTATTAATTTTCTTTTTAAAAAAAATTTCTCTTTCCCCTTCCCTTTGGTGGTCTCAGCAGCCTAATTTTGGCTCTTCATTCTTCAGAGACAATTAAACAAAGTGGCATCTTGAGATGAGGTCTTGTCTTTATCTCTGCAGAAGGATGCAGATGGAGACAGTGTGTCTTGGAAGATGTTGTCTGATGCAGTTTCCTTTAATGTAACCTGAGTTATATTCCCCCAGGCAGAGCTACTAAGTTTCTATGTTTATTCCAAAAAGGAGTGGAGTAGCTCCCTGACAATATGTAATTAAAGAAAGAAAATAATGTGGGTTTTGTTTTTTTTAAATTAACTAATGCAAACAACTGCCCCTAAGATAGTATTACTTTTATTTTTGCCTGGGTAGTTTTCATGCTTACAGTTTTACAGTTGTCAACAAAACTATGCATAATTTTGGAAAAAAAAATATGTATTTATGCCTAAGGTAATATCTTTTACAACAAGTTTGGGCTTGCAGTGACATGTATTTTTTTTTAAGTATATTTATTGCTCAGAAATAAAGCTCTGAAAATACAGGTTTCAATTGAAGCCACTGACAGCTCCTCAAGGACAGTAAGGGTGCCGATAAAAATTCAGGCGGCTATTTTGGTAGCTCTTATATGCCAGTATCATTTGATTAACATAATCTCCTCCCTTCCCCCAGTGCCATTCTCTTGGGTAGGTTAAAAAATGATCTCCTTTCTATTTCTACATTCTAATTAGGTGGTAATCATATGCTGCTCTGATTGAAATGAAAATCAGCCATCATGCCACTGTCATCTCGCTGAAGTCGAGGAAAAAATGCTTTTCAACTTGTACAAAATTAAAATGATTTACTTGCTCTGTGTAGCTGCTCTCTCGCTGGGCTCAAAGAGATTCAGTACTGTCCCCAAAGCCCAAACCTAACTACCATCCCAACAGACAAGTCATTTTCTGAAATGATAAGTAAGCTGCCATGGCAGCAGTACTTTCTTATGTGTTCTTCAGACTGCTATTTAGGTAGAAAGCTGATAAAGCAAAGCAGACAAAGCCCGTATTCATTACACATGATACTTTATTTATTAAACTTTAAAAGCTTTTCATATTGTTGATACAGCTATTGAGAGAAAGGCAGGAAGGCATCCCTCTTGGAAGGAATGCTGGAGCTGTGACCGAGGTCCTGTGTGACCAGTTTCAGAGTTACTTGTGACCCAAATGAAAACTGGGCTGGCAGGGGGGAAGTTGGAATTTGGAAGCATGGCTTCCTGTCACCTCTTCCCCCTAAAATTTGTTGAAGATCAAGGAGATCAACTTCTATGCATAGTGTAGATGTTTCAATGAATGCATCTTTGTAAAGGTTTATATGCACTTAGTGTACTGCATAAATAATGACTCCTGTAACTCCATTACAGCTAATGAGTGTCACTAATACAAGGCAGATCTCTGCATGGGTTCTTTTGTGTTTACAGGAGTTAACTATCTAATAATTGAAATTTATCAAAGCACCTATTCTTTTTATTCTTACAATTTAATGGCATTTATGATAACAGTAACTTAAATAGCTTGAAAAGTCTAGAGATGTGTAGCTAAATTAACAAAATTGTTGCTAGTTCAGGGTTGAGATTTTGTCTTGCTGCTTTGATTATTTTTATTTATTTATTTATTTTTCCTCTTGATTTCTGTATGTTTGGAGGTACCTGGGTATTGTAGTGAGTTGTGTGAAAAGACCTGAGAAATAAATAGAAGCAATGTTACATTTTTTTCTTTCCTGTTACTTCTTGTGTGACAAAGATGATCATGATAACATCCCTTTATTTCATTACTGGCTTTCAGCCACAAATACCAATAATTTCAACTAGCTTCTCAAATCAACCCAATGCAGAAGGTGTCCATGTTCCTTTTGGGAAGATTCAGTTATTGTTGCTACCCAACTGGAGACTATTTTCTTTAAATTGGCTTGTGCTCCTCACCCTGTGAGTACGTAGGAATAAATAGACAAATAGATGAGGAGTAACAATCCATGTAGCTCTAGTGAGACACATGAATAAAATGCTTCGTGAGTAACAGAGAAATTACCGTTGCAACTTTGTTTTGTTTCTGAGGTCTTCATATTAATAAAGCTGTTGTGATTTATGTTTTGTTGTGCTTTCATGTCTGACTGAACTGTATCTGTGGATTACAGCTGGATCTTGGCAGTAATTGAGCTGAGAAGGGGTCAGAGGAAGGAGAGGCAGGAGAAGGTTGGCCTTTTGTTCTGTGGAGGTTTGCAAAGAGGCTCATATTATGAAGACAGAGTTTTGGGAGAGTCATAGTGGAAGCTGTCTGCTGAGGATGGGCTTGGCCGGGCAGTCACCAGCAGCAGATGAAGCAGGTGGCCAGCTGAAGTCTGTTCCTGATGCCAGTCAGCCACTCAGGCCTCATCAGGATGCTGGTAGAACCCAGGGGAAGGGTCCCTTTGGCTCGGCCTCAGGACAGGGAGCCCAGCGCACAGCTGCCTGCTCCACAGCATGCTTTAATTTGGGGGTTGCCTTCAACTGCAGGTTGCTTTTTGATGTTGTGTTTCCAATAAACTCATGTAGCTCTTCTGCTTCTGGAAAGCTGCTGCTTCTCTTCAATTTAAATTCACTTCTCTTGCCTATAGTTTCCCCCAAAGCAGAATGTCCAGCGTGGCATGGCAGGGTAAAATAATAATAAAATATAAAAATACATCAGGTGAGTCTCATGTTGAAGGAAGCATTGGATCACCCTATAAAGGACCAAACTGGTACAAACTAGCTAACTCGAAAGGAAATATCTTGTTAAGTTTTGTCGTCTTCCCATCTGAGGTTAAGTTTTGTTATTAATTCATTGATTATTTAGTCTTGTTGTTTTCCCATCTGAGGTTTTATCTGGCCAACTCCTAACATCACCTCCAAGTGTGTTAGCCATCAACAGTAGGTCACAGTCAGATCTATACAGAAGGAAACCCCTATGGGTTCTTATAGCTGGAGTGCATTCCCTGTGAGGAACAAAATGAGTTTATTGCTGCTAGACTACAGCATCTTGACATATAGTTCGAGATATATGATTCTGACATTTAATAGGTTAGATGATATTGGCCACATACTTCATAGGCTCTGTATCGTGCTGTATTCCTGGGAAGGTGAAAAATGGGTCTGTCTATTATATATGAAATGACAGAACAGATGAGAAGAGCACTGTGGATGTGGGGAGCATTGACAATAAGAACCTGTGGAAACATGGGAATGACTGGCGGGCTTCCAAGATAAAATACCTGATAATTAATACAGAGCAACCTTCTTAAATTCAAATGTGAGCACGGTTTAAGGCTGTGTATCACCTTGCTACTTAGTGTTCAGGACAGATTATGTGAGTCTCTTATTTATTTGGGATTAATGAAAACATGGATAAAAAATTAGGTGAGCTATGAAATGCTTTCCTTCAGTAGGAATAAACAGTGCTTCCTGAGAAGAGTTTTTGACCAAAGAAAGACAACAAAAAGACTTTTTCATGTTCTACCCTTGCTTCTAACCTGATCTCTCAGGAGATACCAGAGTGAAGGTTAATTTTTACAACCATAGGCTGTTTACACCTACTAAGTCTAAATTGGATTAATTTGTTGAAGTCTTACTTTCTTTTTTCACAATTAAAAAAAAAAGGATGCATGTACTTTGGGACTAGTAAAATACCTGGAAAACAATCAGTGGTTAGGAAGAAAAATACTGACTGAGGGTTAAAGCAGGATTAAGTAGATTTGAAAGCAGTATAGTTTTACAGTTGAAATGTGCACAAAGCACAGATTTGACTTGTAGTTATGCCTTGTAAATAGCCAGGTTGGACTTGCCCATGTCTGCTGTTCTGTCTGTCTTCATCTTGATTCAAGAATGCATTTTAATTTTACCACAATTGAATTTGGGATGCTTTTCTGAGTATTGAACTTTCCTGAGCCGGTATGTTTGTCTTGTCCTTGCTATTAGACTGAGAGTTCCACATGCTAATTCACTGTTGTACTCTCTAGTACTGCAGGCTGAAATAAAATCTGCTACATGTTCATCCACATGATCAATGCACAGTAAATCTAGGGGGAAGGTGTCTTCCTGATTTCCCCCCCTTGCAAGAAACTTAGGGCCTTTCATGAGCCCATCTCCAAATGGTCTAGGTTTTATGAGGTGCAAGGAAGAGATTTTTCAGATTTTGCATTCTTTTCTGGGTTCTTCCATCCAGCTTTTCCATGCACTTCCAAGGGACTGTGTATTTAAGCCTCAATCCAGCTACATGTTCTCAGGTTGGGGGAAAGAATTTTATATGTGACTTTCAGCCTTTTCTGCAGGAAATTTCACCTTTCATTTAAAGTCCCTTTGGGTTTTTTAAGCCAAAAGGTTAAAAAGCCTTAGTCTTCTATTTGCATACTCATCATCTTATCCTTTAGTTGAAATGTTAATGTGTAAGTATTGGTTTATTGCTAAAATACAGTATATTTGATTAATTTCATTCACTCTTTTTACTTTCACCTTGTTTTGCAAGGTTGCCTGTCAAATGTCTTTGCCATGTGTGGAAAAAGACTTTGAACTTACAGAGCTGCTCACTGTTTTGAAGTGAATGCACAAACCTTGCCCTAATAGGAAAGAAACTTATCACATAGCACTTTGACTCCCCTGAATTTAATCTCGATACCCGTCAGATGATAACCTCTTCCCTGTGGACATTTAAACAAACATCTTCCTTTGGGACTGCATGCTAATGATATATGATCTGTATGGTGATACCCTTATGATGGGGAAATGCTTCAAAAGGCACAGTAGAAATTACATGCTTTAGTCCTGCTGACTTTTACTGTGACTCTGTTGCCTCACTGCTCTGTGTTTCCTGTGAAAATCTCTCCCTCCAGACACCATATTAAGCTCATTAATATTTACAAAGCAAATATATCTCCCTTCAGACAGTTGCGACACAACTGGCCTTGATTTTTGATGGATTATATGAACATCAACACAGCTTTATACAGTATAACTGCAACATCTAATTAATATGCATAGTTATATTTGTGAAATACCCTAGGCATTTTTTTTTCCAGTGTGATTTTTATGGGGCATACCATAGGAGAATAAAATCTCATTATAACTACAGGTCGCTTATGTGTGTATGCTCCTCAGGATGGGGTCCGAGTCTTCCTGGGAATTTGGGAAGTGCCTGGCGTGCTCTTGGTACTGAGGCTCCTATTAACAAGGTGGAGTTGCATATATAAGAAACTGCAATATTGCAGATGATTGAAGATGCTTGTAATTCAAAGTGTAAATCCAGTCCTCAAAGCTCTCCTAAACTGTAGCAGAGAGAGAATTTTTGCAGTGAAAGACTTTTTGCATTGCAGTCGCTAACGAGGCAGGGCAGGCATTAGTATCTTTAATGATGGCAGTGTTGGTGTTTGCTGCAGGAGGGGAGATGAAACGGCTGAATTGGCTCCCATGTTGAAAGTGCAAGTGTTTACAGAAAATATAGTTGTATATTTACCAGCACTTGTGTTGCTGGGAGCACGATGCTTTGGATTCTGCACAGCTCACTTTCAGACAGAGATGTATTTGAGGGACAATCCCATCACATGCAATTTATAGCCATGGTATTACAAAAATAAATCTAGCTTGTATGATGCCTCCAAATAGCAGAAGCTGAGGGAAATAAGTAACTGTGAGATTTTTTTTTTGAGAATATTAAGAGAATAAAGAATTCTTTTCAGGCAGATAATAACAAGAATAAATGCTGCTGCAATGCTGGGTTGCTCAGTGAACTGGGATTTCCATGTAAATAGTCAGTAACCTGTCTTTATTGACAATTTACGGTCACCCTCTGTGTTTTGTATGTGGGGAAAAAGGGATCCTGCTGTGGTCTGATGGGCTAAGGTCTGGCAAGAGAGGGCAGATACCAAGCCATGGATAGCCACGAAGAGCATGTATGGTTTCTTTCCCTTGGTCAGGGCTGGGAGTGAACAGGAGCAAGGTAGCCTGACACTGTCTTTTACCTAGAGCATTGTGGGCACTTCAGGAGTGAGCTGCTGGGAAGCCATTTGATCCAGTTTCTTAGTTCCTAGATAGCCTAGTTGAAAGAGAAAGCTGCAACAAACCTTGAAAGCATGTCGTTAGCTGCTGGGTTTTCTGAAGCTTGCTGGTGGAAAAAGTTGATTTTGGATGTCCTGCATAGCCAGAGCAGTTGAATAGAGTAGAAATGAACTCCTGATATAGGGATCTGGCAAGTTCAGTACATCTCGCTCTCCCCTCGTTTGTACCTTCTTTCACTTTGCAATTCTTCCCTTCCAGTTCTCCCCGTTGTGCCCCCTGCGTGAGCGGTGAACTGGTCTCTATATTCTGCTCTGTTGCCTGGGCATTTAACTAAGTGCTTTGGATCAGGAGAGGGGAAACAAAGACTGCACCTCTGCTCCGGGTCTATCTGGTGTGTTGCAGCTGTTGTTTTTAGGTAGGGATTTCAAGTCCAGCTGCTCCTTATTGACCCTGTGGGAAGTGGCAGGTTGGATCGATTATTTGACATGCACATTCTCTGTTGGCAGGATTCTCCAGAGCCTTATAATGGCACAAATGATGTTACTTGCTAGTGCAAAGGAAAGTTACAATTGGGTATAGCAATTAATATGCAATTAGGAAGGCATTCTTTTTTTTCTTTCCAAGTATTTTTTTCCAGTTATTTTTAGGTTTGAATTGATTGAATAGTTGAAGAATTCCTTTCGGAAAGGAGGGAGGGCAGTAGTATTTTTTTCTGCATTAGCTTTGATTTTTCCTCCTGCAGGGACACAGAGAAGCACAGACAGCTGTTATTTAAAACAAAATTGAACATGAAATGCTATCAAACCATTTACTCTCTCTGAACTGTAACGCAGCAGTCCTATGTTTTAATGATATATTGTTGTTTATTATGCACTGCCTTACTGCTCAAACTTACATTTGTTTATAAAACTAATGAGATTTGAACATAATGAGCATATCTCTAGAAACAGTCTATATGTGGTATCTAAAGTATTTGGATAATTTACTGATTTGCTGCCCAAGGTAGTGACACTGCCCGGCGGGATGCAAGGAGGAAGGGGTTGAAGGGTGCTGGGTTGTGGATGTGTTGAGATGTCAGCATTATCAGAAATGACAACGTCTGTGAGCAGAACAACAGAGCAATCACAAACCCCCTTCAGCCTTTGGCACTGCCGCTGAGGCTGCCAACAAGGGTGTCAATTTGTGCCAGCTCCTGGAGCATTTGTTTTGTGATGGTGACACGTGTGGCTTTGGAACTGGATGGAGACAATCGATGCATTTCACGCAGGCCACCGAGCAGCCCCAGCCTTGGCTGCTGTTTGCTCTCAGACACGTGTCACCTGGGCTGTGCCTGACCTAATCAGGCACAAGCAAAAAGGCTTAGTAATAGTCTCCAGAGCTGTTACCTCCCAGTTTTCAACTAGATTAATTAGCACCCCTGTGAGTAATTCCGTACACAGTCATTTAGAGGTGTTACCTTTTTTCCAGATTATTTTTTTCTAAATGCTCTAGAAAGCCATTTTGAAGAAATGTTCAGTGGTTAATGAAAGTATCTATGAATGTAGAGCCATAGATGGTGTATAATTTATAAAGTTTATCAAGTGAAAATATATGACAAATACAGGGGTTTGCTGGCTGGGTGGCCTCTGTTGGCTGCTACTAAAAGAGGTCAGATTGGATCTGTGAACTTAAAACCACAACTGTGCTAATGAACGTGATAGGAAAATGTTAGGAAATGCAATATAATTATTCATAGAATTGGGTCATAATTTCTTTTTCAGTTAGTCTTCTAACATGTTGCCACACTGCAGTGCTTTCCATTAATAATTAAGACATTTTGGAGAAATGGTATTAGCAGCTGGTTGACTGTAGTTAATTGACGTATTATTGTATTCCAGCACATTCTGTCAGGGACTGCTGTGAATGCCTTGAAGGCTTCTAGGGAGAAATAAAGCAGAGATAACCTAAGAGAAGTTATTATAACTTAACAGTTCTCAGACTCTGTACACTCTGATTCTAGGAGGCAATTTGCTAAAATATATAGAGAATTTTGATTTAGAAAATAATGATGTAACGGACTTAATATATTTTGCCTGTGGGAATGGCACATAAGCTCCTGTAGGAGTAGGGCAATGCACTGAGCCTTAGGAGTGTTTTAAAATCTGAGCGACTAAACGACATAAATCCATTTACTTACGGATTTAATCCAGGCTGCTTTGTCAAAAAATGGAGTAATGAATTGACAAGGAGTTTAAGAAATGAACCATCTATGTAACTGAGGCACGCTAATTACTGTCTCCCCCCCTCCCAAAGTTAACAGGGCTTAGAATGAATGCATCTTTGTTTTTGGAATGAAGACTGAAGAAGAGAGGCAGAGCGAAGCTGGGAAGGTTTCTTAGCAAGCCTTTCACCTCCAGGTCACCCATTCAAATCCAGAGTGTTCTGTCCATGTCTGAGAGCTTCTCGCCCTTTGCACTAGTTTGGCCTGTGTAGAATGAAATGGAGAATGTGGCTTTGGTCTCTGTCACAACTGATGTGACTCCAGTTGTGCTGATGAACATCATATATTTGAAGAGTCTTATTCTGCAGTCACAGCACCCAGCTGGAGATTTTGCTTTTCTCTCCAGAATAGCTGGGATTAGGCACAAAATAGGAAACGGCAGCCTCTAGTGCTGATGGTTTCAAATGTTCATGGACGTATAAAGGAATTTCTTCTTAGATGTGCTTACTGAAGGAAATAGAAAGTGAGTACTTCAAAGGAGCAGAGCTATTTGATCATGGAACATTTTATTGTACAGTTAATTACGTAAAATAGGCTGAACTGAGATAGAGCTCTTAGTGACTTTTTTTGCTGTGTGTATAATTAGATATACAGAGCTGCTTCCTCAGCCACTGTCAGTTTGCTTAGCTCTATTTAAGTCAATTTGCATCAGCTGAGAAGCTGGACCCTGGAATTTATGGGACCATTGACTGTTTATTATACCACAGGAACACACTGCCAAGTTCTGTACCCTAAGGAAATTTAGGCCAGCATGTATAAAGTAAGAAAAATGGTTCTGTGATCATTTTTGAAGTAATGATGGGCTAATCTCAACCTTCAGCACTTTTATTTGAAGCCTGTTAGAACTTAAAGCAATTGGATATAGAAGTAAAGAACTACCATGATGTTTTGGGGATGTACTTGGAATTTGGAAGGAAACTTGGTCTTTGCAGGTTGTGATCAGAAAGCAAAATACATCAGGCATGGAAAAGTTTGTTAGAGAGGAAAAAAAAAAAAAGACTAACCCCTAGAAAACCCTTTATCCAGTAACAGAGGAATAAAATAGTAAATGAAGAAATGGTAGTTGATAGTGAACAACCAGGATACAATAACAGCACTCTGAATGCTCAGGTCTTCTGTTTTCAGAAGTGTTTTACATTTGAAATACAGAAACTCTCCACATGCAAGCTTCCAGGTTCTGATTTAAAAAGATTACGCTAAAAATCTCTACCCATGTTACCAGAATTTAAGTTTGATGTCAGTGATCTCTTACGCTTTTTACAGCTGAAAACATGGGGAGTGCACTTTTCTGTATTAAGTAAAATGATTTTAAAACAGTTAATCCTTCAAATTGTGCTCAAGCTGTTCATGGGTATTTTTAGTGCTGTAGGCCTTAGAATATCCAGTTTCTTGTACCCTGCTTTTATGTTCATCATTGCCAGAAACAGGGTTAACAAAGCATTAAAAATATTTTAGAAAATACTGATGTCTAAATCATTGGAAGTAAAAGTCCTGTTTTGTTGAATTGCAATAGAATAAGAAGAAATATCATTCCTTAAGGTGTGAATAGCTAGTTCCTTCAGAAGTTCTTAAATGTTGATGCGTTTCAATGATCTCAGAATAGTCACACATCTGTCGTAATTGTACTCTTATGCACTGGGTAGGAATGATTCATACAACTTTTGAAATAATTTAATTTCACTTTCATAATTATGCAGGGAAATTCTTGAATACATTCCTCTCTGGTGTCAAAGCAGCTAAGTTTAAAAGTTTATGATACACCTAGTGATTAATGAAGTTACAGTCATTTACCTCAGCACTAATTCTGCTTTGAAAAGATGGTTTGCCTCACGCTAATTATTTCTGTATTGTCCTCATTTGCATCACAGGCATTTCACTGTTCTTCATCTTAACTTATTAAATCCTTCTTGCTCATGCATGAATCTGGACAGCTGGATGCCACTAATGGGGCAGCTCGTGCTACTCAGTGGTCTATAATCAACATTCTGTTGCCACACATTAGCATCACACTGCATGCCTAAAAGGACTAAAAATCTGATTTGTGAAGCAACAGCTGATTAGGGATGATTAACAAAAGGACTAGGGGGTAGTGGATATTGTGTAACACTGCTTCCATCCTTTCAGAATCCAGCAAAGTATCTGATATGTCAGTGTGAACAAAAATAGATGAACCATTATCTAAATGTTTTTATTGCTAATTATTTCTCAAAGGCTGTTAAAAAAAACACCACACTTAGTAGCATTTAAATGAAAACAGAAGTGGGAATCATCATAAGACCATGACAAAGAAGGTATGTCTGTTTTAAACAAAACATATCAATTTGTTTTTCTGCAGTGTCAAAGCAATGCAAGACACCATGATACGTATATAAAAATACTGTTTTACTAAACTTACATTAAGTGCCTTGCTAAATGCAAGAGACTCCCACACATGGAGGTTGATTAGAGTTTGTGAAGAGTTCATTTTGGATGCAGTATGAGATATGCTGGAAAAACTGGAGTTGCAACAAGGAAATCTTGAATGGCCACTGAAAAATATATTCAGTGATTTCAACTGATTATGCCTTCCTAATAGCGTCATTTCTTCGAACTGCTCTATATGCATCATCCTTGCTAGTATGCAGGACTGTTTCCAGTTTGCAGTTTTGGATGGCAGTGCTTTTCTTCATTAAAAAATCCAGAAAAAGCAAAAAAAACCCCCCCCAAAACACCAACCCCCCAACCCCCCCCCCCCAAAACTCCCACCAAAAGCCTGGGTGAATTCAACAGTTCCTATTACACATCTTCCCTTATCCTGAGAACCTCAGTGTAGTTCTCCATGGATCTTCTGTTCTTCTTATGTTGCAGATCAGCCAAGATCTTGCTGCCTGTATACAGTTTTTAGCAATCAGTGCTAGAAGAATCATTTAGTTGGGAAATGCCCTTGGCTGTGGGATTTTGCCAGTGTTCCCCTTATTTCAAATCTTTGGCCACCCAGACTAAGACTGGATGTATGCAGTGGGCTGGAAAGTGGACAGTACATCCTTCTCCTGTTTCAGTAATGCTGTCAGTCCAAATATGGTCTCTGTTTAACAGGAATTACTTTTGGGTTTTATTTTTTGACAACAGAAAAGAGGATGTGATATAGCTGTGTGTGGAAATGGCCCATCTGGGAAGGGCTAGAAAAGAGAAACAGTAAAAAATTATTTTGTCATAAATATAAAAATATTATCCCAAAAGATGGTATACATTACCCTCTTCCTTCTATTTCCGCTGGCAACGACTAAAAAGGCAAAAATGTTTGCTTTAAAAATTGTGAAGAAAGTGAAATATTAGTTGCTGTGCTCTCAGTAATAACCCATGAAGTGCTGTGAATTACAGAGCTGCTGGTGCACTTCTGAGGTGACTATAGGCAGAGAAACCCAATGCAATCAAAGTGTACATAAATAGCCTACTAATGTACAAACTGCTTCAGTTCATCATTGTAGTGGACATTATTAAGGCAATTATTTTATCCTTCACGACTTGCTATTCTATTGTGCTGTTATATAAATCAATCCAATCTTGCTAATATGTTTTGAGGGACAATTTTCATCTCTTCTTACAAAAAAGGTTTATTGCAGAAGGCAGTCTTATTACAGACTTGTCACTTCAGAGATCTGGTGACAATAAATGTTTGGATGTTCATTTACTGGCAGGTCACGTTTCAGTTAAAAACAAAAGCAGTGCAGGAAAAAATGGTTGCCTAGCTTGGTGCCTTGGCTGCTTCTATTTCTTGTCATTTTGCTTCAAATAATATCAAGTTGGGCTTAGAACAATGTCTTCAGGACATTTTGTTCTACCTTCAGAAGTTAAGGTGGTGCCACTGTACTATGTAAGATGCAGACCAAGATCCAAGTGGATTTTCATTCTTGACCTACGTCTTCTGTTTATGCCTCATCACTTTGCTAATCGTTTGATTGATTAATGGAAAAGCTGAATCTAAAATTATAAGCTGAGATCATAGTTCTGTGTTTCAGCAGTAGTGTGCTCTATTGCTTCACCTGGATGTGTTCCTATGCAACTTGGTCTAGGTGATCCTGCTCCAGCGGGGAGATTGGACTAGATGATCTTTCGAGGTCCCTTCCAATCCCTAACATTCTGTGATTCTGTGATTTTTGTCTTAAACCCTAATAGACTTTTCCTATCTCATAAGAGTATAGAAAAGAGATTTCTCAAAAAGAAGAAAAAAGCCACATTACATTGTTTGGGTGCTGATGAAGAAATAAATCACAAAACTTTGGAAGGCAACAGAGTTATCAAAAGTGAAGCTCCAGTGAAAATCATGCTAGTCAATGTATTTTGTATGATTGTGTGACTGAGGTGGTTTGAGTAACTTGCATGCACCAAAGTAAAGAGTTCATCTTGGCCTTAGTAAGACTGAAACAGTTGCCATGTACATGTTAAAGTAGCTTTTTTGGCAATTTATGATTTTGCTAAACATAATCTGGTTTATCTACGTGACTTTAGCAATATCTTCTGGACTAAACTGACCTAGTTCTCAATAACAGTATGAACTTACACTCCATCGTTGTCGTCCCAGTCATGCGTGAGAATGGTGACTACAGAATCTTTGTCAATAAATTTTGCAGCTTATATTGTTTCTGCAGCAGTAAGAATCAATCAAGCAGTGCTGGCTATTAGCCTGCAAGAGCCCGAATGGTTTGAGAAATGATAGCAGCAAACAGAAAAAACTATAAATAATATAATATTAAAGGGTAATTATTTCTATAGCTTTTTTTTTCTGTGAACTTCTTTATCTGTGTTTTCTGAGGTCAGTGATACTCAGCTGTTATTTGGAATACAGTAGATATAGATTAGCTATATTGTAGCTTCACTTTCAATGGAAGTACATCAATAGAGACGTCATAGGCTTGTTCAGAGTTGAGCACTGGTAATTGCAGCTGGTAAGGAGGGAGTTAGAGGCCTGCAGGTGTTGGGTAGATTTGGATGAACACAGATAAGTAATTTTTTTGTTGTACTAAGCCTCTGAGTGATGGTTTCGAGATTTTTAGATCTGATTATTGCCAAAACATCTACTTTGCATCTTAAATGGAAAAAAAAAAAATCATTACAAATTACCATGTGCACAATATAGCAAGAACTTTAATGCTTAAGAGAAGGCAGCCCTGGAAAGTTAGCTCAAAAAGCTATTCTCTAGAATTCAAGATTTTAATAGCAATTTGCATCTTCAGAATGAGAGTGGAAGAACATGAGGTATTGTTTATTATTGCAATTATAAGCACAACAAAAATGACAATAGGCACCAAGTTTAAGGCAGGTCTGCCAAAGTGCTCCACGTGACAGCTCCCTGTCTCTGTCAGCAGTTCTCTTTCCAGGAGCATTTTGCTTTGATGAGCAAATTCAGCAAGTAAACGCTGATGGATTTGCATATGGCAAAAGAGTAGTGACTGGCAGTTGTTGATAAAGATGCATCCCCCTCTGGTTTTGTTCTTCCTCGCCCACATGGAGGTGAACTGGGAATGGTGTAGGCTTTTTATCTCTTCCACATGGGTTGTCTTTGCTGTACAATGGCAACGCTGTGAGACTGGGCACTTGTTTCTTGTTTTGTGAAGCAGTGAAAAGCATCAATTATTTCCAATGCTTCAGAGGCTGGTCCTCTGTAAGAATACTTTAAAAAGAAGAAAACGACTACATATTAAAGGGCTCAATGGCTTTTCCTGGGGTTTTTTTTTTTCTATACCTCCCTCTTCTCCCATTTCCACCCCGTATAAGTCAAGAAACAAAGCAGCAGCTTTCTGACATTCCTCATGAACATTAATTATACTACTATCTTCAGCTTCCAGGACTGGGAGATTATGAGGAATGTATTAACCATTTTGACTTCTTGAAAATGGTTCATTATTAATATGGTTAAGTAGGAGTACTGGGTCAGCAAGTGGGGGGAAGTACACATCAAGAGTGCTCATTTGATTTTGGAATAAATATTTTATTTCATAAAGCACTCCTTAATTACTTATGGTTAGATATATCTGGGGAGCGTGAAGTGGCTAGGTCTTCATCTCAAAACTTCCTTTTCTGGTCTAAG